>JAHBCN010000432.1:187994-340456 GCA_019359885.1 Listronotus oregonensis | reverse complement strand
TTAAATTTATGGCAAATTCCGCATTAGGTCCCTTAACAACTGGTTAAAAAAAATTGTAAAATTGATACCCGGGGATACCCGGGGAAAACAAATTTGCTGATTTTTTTTTTTTGACGTTTTTTAAAAGAGGAAAAAAAAAACATTTCATCCCTTTTTTAAAAAAAAGCGTTGGGTTTTTTTGAATTTTTTTCTTAGACCATCATAATTTATTTTTTTAAATAGGCTGGGTTTTTTATTTAATTGTTTTGAACCTCTTATTATCCCAATTACAAAAATGTATAACTTAATATTTATTAACAAATATGGAACGCCCCTATAAGAAATGATGTGCGTTCCTTGTCTTACTCATTGTCTCTTATGGAAAATATGTTTATTTAACAGAAAAATATTAATTTATACATCATTGTAATCGGGTTTTTAACTGCTTCAAAAAATGCAATAAACAATTTATGCCGTTTTTTAAAAAAAATAAAGTTGATGATGGTTTAACGAAAACGAAACGTCGTACAAAAATTTCCCCTCAACACTGTTTTGTACAGCTTAAGAAATGGCCATGAGAAAGTGTTTTTTGTTTTTCCATACCTTTAATAACGCCAAAAAAAATAAAAACGAAATCAGCAAATTTCGGTTTTTTCCGGATATCTCGATAAGATGTACAGGGTGTTAATAAATTAGGAAAACATGAAAATGTTTTTAAGAGGAAAGTACCATTATTTATTATGTTAAAGACACATTTTATAAAAAAAAGTTGTTTATAAACTATCATAAAGTCGAAACACAAATTTTGAAATTAAAATTTAAACTTTAAAAAACAAAATAACAGTGAGTGCTGTCATGTAATTATTATTTGATTTTATACAAAAATCAATACTGTTAAAAAATAATTTTGTGAACGTTCATCTTTGAGCAACATCTGTCAGTGTTCTGATTTTGAAAGCATGTTCTCCCAAAGAGCGTATGTATTTAATACAATGTTATTATATGAAATGTATGTTATCAATAGGTACACTATAGATAGACCGTTATCCTTGCACAGCCTTGGTCAGACAATGGCTACATAACTATTATGGCGAAAAGTGGATAGGGAGGTTTGGTTCTATTCATGATCCAATGTCAAACTTCTTTTTATGGGGTGGCTTTTTCACATAACACGGAAATCCTAAAACAGGGTAACAAGAAGCAATAGATGGACTGAAAAATTCGTAAAGTGTCCCATAAATTTGCCCAACCGCTGTGTTCACATATCGTCGTTGTGGTTGGGCCAGTAGGGGTCTTTTGGAATATGCGCCCAGAGTTGCTGGTTATCGGCAACTCTTTGGCTAGCGTATGGAACGGGCAAGCCAAGATGAACACAAGGCTTAACTCAAGGTATTAGACACCGTGCTGATGAGTGAATGACATCGTGTGCCTTAAACAGGTGTCTCCAACGGTCTCTGAGATACTGGGCAACCTCTCAGAGTATCTAGCCTTACTGCGGTAATGCGGGGGTCTGCCGTGGTGGACTATTACTTCCCTAGCTCCAAACAGAAAGGGACAGAATAGCTTTCATAGGAAAAAAGTGACAAAGAGGGTGGACCCAAACGGATAAATCCGTTTCGAGAGGGCCCCTCAGGTCACAGACAACTGCCGACCGAAACGGGTGAATCCGTTTCGTAAGGTGCCCCTGAAGTCACCGGCCCTGTTTCACGGGGAAGGGCTAATCCATCCCGAACAAACAGGTGCCTAGGAAGGGTTCCCTGAATCCAAACAGAAGGCGGACAGAACCGCTTTTACTTTAAAGAAAAGGAGTTTTTCCCCGGCCTTTTTAAACAGAAAGCGGATAGGACCGTTTTCATAGCCTCAGAAAGAACATCTGGTTCCTGTAACAAGGACCTGGTAGCTGCTACCCACGTCACTAGACCGGGGAGGGGGGCATGATGGATCTAATTGTCTGCTCGTCATACTCTCCAGAGACAGGACACCAGACACATCAGAACACATTGTGCTCGTGTCCGGTAGCGACACGAGTAAAAAGAAAATGTAAGAACTCTCTTCCAATGTGGTATCGGATTCATTAGAAGTCCGATCCTATTGGGAAAAATATAAAAAGGTGTGAGCCACAATAGACTGAGCGGTCGCAGTGGAGGGCGTAAAAAGTCCACTCACTTTAAACCTACCTACCTACCTACCTACCAACCATAAATTTGATAAAGTCTTCGCAAAATGTTAAAGAAAAAAAATATTATTTTTATTTTAAGAAACCAGTTAATTACAGATTTATTGTTGTAATTGTAATTTTGATGTATATAATAGTTTTGATTAATCATTTTATACAAGTATCATAACAAAAATCAATACCACAGATGTTATATTCAAAATCGGCATCCAACAACACAATTTTTTATTTAAGATTTTTTAAAGATTTGTTTTTCTTAAAGAAAATAAAAGGCTTGATGGATTTCACTGTCACCGGTATAAATAATTCAGTCCTTGTTTCTAAGTGCTTCTGGTTTTAAACAGTACAAAAAAATCTGACATATTCTTGAGAACTTCCGAAGGTGGCCTGCGTTTTACATATTCATTGACTCGACAAAAAAACCGTTTGTTCCAATCCATAAATCTCATTTCATATGACAAATACTATTAAAACGAGTTATTTATAAGTTTCCTTATTTTAGATTTTCCAAAACTTGGTGAAATACCAGCCGGTGCACGTAAAGTGGAAATAGAAGAAGTAGAACCGCACAAGAGTGTCATTTCTGTAGGGTCATCAGACAAGAGTACATTCTACTTCAACAAAGACAGGTAAGTTATACAGACTTAATTATACAATTACTTACATTTAATGTAACATAAAATTTTAACTATTAAAGGTGGATTTATAGAAACAAATAATATAATAATAAAAATAACATAAAAGTAAAGTGAAAGTTTTATATTAGCACGGTGCGCGATGAAAACGACATCTGACGGCTGCTGTTAGGTATGACTACTTAGCTTGGTTGGTTTAAAATTACAAGGCCTTCAAGTATATGGATAGCCCCGGGTCCAGCCAATCCTATTACACGTGTTGTTGGGGATGGTCGCACCGAATGTAGGCCGTAGACACCCTTGACTGCGAAGTAGCAACCTTAAGAACGGTTGTAATCCAATACAACTGAACGATAGAAGTAACTAGCGCCATCTCGTCAAGTAATTTCAAACCAACCAATCTCAATATCGACAGGTTAAGATGTTACTGTGCGCCATGTAGGTGTATTACGCAAAAACAATCAGAAGTTTTTTTTTTTTTTTTTTTTTATCTTTGTGACAACTCACGAAGGATTTGTATATACATATATACTATATTAGACATATACATATACATATATACTCCTAAATACCAGAGTACCGTGAGTGCCGGGTTTTCCGATGTTTAACCCATCTTTTATGCCCCAGTTCCGTCAACGCTGCCCAAGCACTGAAACATGCAAATATTGCATTTCACAGCACCTTTTAGACAACGCGGTAGTGCCACCACGGACGTTATTTTAAATAACTACTACCTAAATATGTCTGCTCGGCGGGGCTGGGATTCGAACCCGGATCACCGGCGCGGCGAGTCGAGGCTCTGACCACTACGCTACCGAACAGACGTTGCTTTACACAACACACTTAATGAAAAATGGCTTCTCATTAGTTTACGGATATGTGAATTTTAAATAAGCTCTTTTGCCAATTTCAAGTAGGTGACGTGCAGCACGACTGTAAACGTGATTTAAAACAAATGGGAAAACGCATTAAGTGTGTTGTGTAAAGCAACCTCTGAATGTTTTTGCGTAATATACCTACACATGGGACACAATAACATCTTAACCTGTCAATACTGAGATTGGTTGGTTTAAAATTACTTGACGAGATGGCGCTAGTTGCTTTTAACGTTCAGTTATATTGGATTACAACTGTTCTTAAGGTTAAAATGGGTTATATAAATTTAAAAATTGGATTAAATCCAAGAAAAAGGCATAAGGTATCTATGATAAACAGAATGAGACATTTTGCAAACTTAAAATACACAAGAAATAAAAAAATCACAGAAATTCACTTCGGCAAATATTGGAGGACAGTGTCCTTGACTGTAATAAGTCTATAAAAGTGATTGGAAGACCAAATGTATAAAATAAATATGTAATGCTAATTTAATGATCATATTATAACAAAATATTCATAAATATACTGAGGGTTGTGATTATATTGATCAAAATAAACCTTAATGCACGATAAACCCTAGGCAAAACCAATAATGATTGACTTATGGAATAATTTTGTTTTTATCTTGGGACAGTCCACGAAGGCTGATGCCTAAGTACTAACGTACCGTGGGTGTCTTTAGTGTGGTGAGAGGGAGTTTGTTTACACGGGACTTAAATATTGGGAGATTGGGAGAAGAAGGAAAAACTTCTGCGGGCAGCAGGTTCCATAGTCTTAACACTCTAGGGATGAAGGAACAAAGATAGCGGGAAGTTCGGGGCCTCTCTAACTGAACTGTAAAAGGATGCATAAAAGTTGCACTACGTGTTGCTCTGTTGGGAGCTGCTAGAAAGGGATTATACTGGTCAATTCCTCTAAGCAGAAGCCGTGAAAATACCTATAGAAGAGCGACAGATCCCCTATAGCTCGACGGTGGGCAAGAAGAGAAGCCTTTCTGTGAGCGTTGGATCATTAATAAGACGAACGGCTCTTCTTTGAATGGAGTCCAGAACACTAGGTGTTGTAGGGGACGCCATTCCCCAGACATGAGAACAATATTCTAAAGAGGGTCTGATTTGGGATACATACAGAGTGTACAGATTGGAAGAAGAGAAATATTTTCAGGCTCGGAAGAGGAATCCAAGCTTTTTTGAAGCTGCCGAGGCTATGGATGTAATGTGTTTGTGCCAGTTAAGGTTATTCTCAAAAGTAACGCCGACAAGATTAAACGACTCTTTGTTCTGCAGAACTTGGCCGCTCATATGTAAGGGATGAGCATTGGCAGACATGATTGTGTTTTCGAAGTATTAAACTGAACAAGATTTTTGGCGCCCCAATCCAAGATAAGTTTGAGGTCTTGTGAAAGAGATATCTGCATTGACCTGCTCTTGTTTTTCAAATCAGAATAACATGGTGGCTTAAGAAACTGATTACCAGAGTGGAGGGTACTATCGTCAGCAAAACTATGAATGTGATTGATTGTGGAAGAGAGAAGATCTTTATTGTGTAGAAGAAAAAGCTTTGGATATGCCAAGAGCAACGATCTGGAATTCACCAAGAAACTCAAGGGACTTGTTCCAGTTGTGTGAGACAAAGGAAAGAAAATCAGCTGTCGATCTACTGTGACGGTATCCATATTGTCTATCATGTAAGATCTTATGTTTTTCCAGATACTTTAAGATTTGGGAATTAATGAATTTTTCCATTACTTTGCAAACAACTGAAAGAAGAGATATAGGTCTATAGTTAGAAGGAATAGTATTGGATCCTTTTTTGGGGACAGGTTGCACACGTGCAGCTTTCCAACTCTCCGGGAAAATGCCCGTGTCGTAAGAGATTCGAAAGAGGCGGGTTAGGATGGGTGCAAGCTCGGGAGCACATTTTTTAAGACGATTGCTGGTATGCCATCCAGCCCAGACGATTTTTAAGTATTAAGAGAAGAAAGAATACGCTTGACCTGTTTGAAATTATATCGGATATTTTATGAGAAACAGGGACAACTGTTGGAAGAGGAAGATTAATATTCGGATCAAGCGTAGAATTGGCAGCAAATTGTTTGGCAAATAGTTCGGCTTTTCCTTTGGAGGTAGAGACAATTCCATCTTCAGAGATTAGGGTGAAAGAATTTGTGTAAAAGTTTTGACTGATATTTTTGGCAAGGGACCAGAAAGCTTTACTGCCATTCGAACAAGAGAGAACTTATAATACTTAATATTAGGATTAGATTTAGTTAAAATAAGGCAAAGTTAAGTATAAACTAAGTGTTGACCGCATAATAACAAAAGTGTTTGGGTTTTAATAAGAAAAAAGACAATTTTAAAATTAGTGAAACAGTGCCTTTAACATTCAATGATGCTATAAGATGTATTAAACTGGCCGTAATGAGAAACCTAAAAAACTATTTATCAAAAGATGGGGAAAGAAACCATCTTTCTCGCGATATAAAGATATTTAAGAAAAAAACTAAAAATAAATACTTAAATCTTAGCGTAAAGTGCGGGACGCGTTAACAGACGAAAATCGAGGTTATAAAACTCATATTGTGGAGTTAATATAAAGAAATAAAGGTTGTAGTTAGTTCTAAAAGATGTGTAAAATTATGTTTTATTTATATTTAGTAATAGTTATAAGATTTAAACGAAGGTTTATTTTAAACGTACAAAAATATTGATATATAAAAAGTCAAAAATCATGACATCGATTTGTTTACATATAAATAATTGTGACAAGATCAATATAAAACGTATATTATTATACACCAATAAAAGGAGCATTACATTTTCTTAATATCAAGTGAGATTATAGCTGCCCAGGTTACAACAGAAGAGTAAGACTTAGTAATAAAATTAAAATTTTATTATTCAAAATTGCCCTATTTGTCTAGCTAAAATTCTATCTAGGTGCCTGGAAAGACGCCTTGATACCTAAAATAGTGGCAGTTGTTCATGGGGTATATAAACGAATCAACCCTGAAAACAGTAGATTAGTTAAAATTAAGTTGCAAAAGAAACTGCTCTCCCCCGGGTCTTAAAAAGACAAAAGAATCGTCATTCTAGGTAAAAATTGGAGAAATTTTAAAAACGTTACCTTAAAATGCAATTTTGAGGTGACAAAAATCGGCAATTGGCCCGATAAGTAAAAAATCACCTGACAAACTTACGACTCTAGGGCTTTTCCAATATACTTAACACTAATATATACTTTATTTACTTGAAGGCTTTATAGCCATTTTCTCTATTCACAATAACAGAAGACTACACAGACACTAAAGTCAGTTCTGCAGACACTCCTTAATTACTTAGTCTATTAAAATTACCCTTATTCTTTTTAAAACTCGCAAATCATTAAAAAACTTCAGGAAAAGACAGGAACAAACGGTACACGGCAAGAAACAAGTAAGTTTTTCTTCTTGTTACGTCAAATTCGGAAGTTGTTCGGCTAAGCCCGAAACCCGAAAGTCGGTGAGCCAAGCGGAAAATTTGAATTCAAGACCATTTGTCTGCATGCACTTATCCATTTTTTCCTTTTTTCCAATTTCCAACTAGGTAGCAGTTGGAAATGTATCAAATTTGCAGTTACTATTTCTGCCACTATTCTTACATTCAACTACACAACAACTGTTATGCATATTTTTAATATTTTTTTCTTATTGTTTGCATTTAAATCAAGCATAATTTAACGAAAATTTGACCACAGGGAGCGCTGCAATCGATTCAGCTGCCCCCACCATACACTCCGCTCCCTGCTCATTAGACATGGTTAGACTTAGCTGTTTTCAACACTTGGTGTAACTTGGTGTGGTGATTGGGATTAAGACGATTTTACAAAAGTAGCTTTTGGTAAAACGTTAATTTTTTTAAAATGTTATTTAATATTTTTAGTGTAGTAGGACCAGGAGCTAGATCAGTTGGAAGTAAAAAGAATATGATGGTCATGTACACTGGCTATAATGCACCAGTAGAAAGATTAATCCTAGATCGCTGCAAGGAAGATTTGGGAATTTACGTAAATATTAATACTTTTATATTTATAGCTTAAGAGCCCGTGACCGCCAGACTTGCGTCATCGTATAAAAAGCTGAAAGTTTCTCTGCGTAATGAGTAGTATAGTTAACGTGGCTCTGTGACAGTCGAATGGCATGTGTCCATCCGAAGAGACCATTTTTCAGCATTTCAGGATTTTTTTTTAGGTTTTCAGACACTTCTTGAGCTGAAGAAGTGACGCAATAGCCGAAGAAGTCCAGAGGTTGTTGAAAAGGTGTTGGAGCGTGACGGCGCGACACGGTTTTGTCACCTGTGTGTTTTATTACCTGTGCAGGTGCAGCCTAAAGAATTACCTGTGCTAAAGAAGTGGTCGACAATGACGTATGTTGACCAGAGGCTCTTGGAGAGGAAGAAGTGACGTGACACGATGTATGTTGACCAGAGGCTTTTAACCAAAAAGACCTTAGATGTAAAAGAACCGGGTGAACCAAGTTGGAAAAAAATGTGTATGCTATATTTGAGTATGGTAAGTGTGTCCACCCTGTAAGCTTATTATTACTACTATAGATTTATATAGGTTTGGACTTGTTGTAAAAGAAAGGTCAAATGCAGATAAGAAAGGTTAAACTCGTGTAGATAAAGTAAACAGTATCCAGTGTATAATATTAAATAATTGTTCATTATTCTGACGTAAAAAATAAAAATACTTTAGTTTTAATAAACCTTTTTTATTTATTTTTAAAATTATATTACAAATGTAATTTATTTAGAATAGTCCAGAAGATCCAAAACCATTCTCTCCTCGTTTGCTAGTACTTAGATATTCCACTTCCCTTAGATCTGGATAGCAAATTTTTTCGCAGATTAGTTGAGCCACTCGGTCACCAACATTAATGATAACATCATCATCTGAATGATTGAAGAGAACCACCATTACAATTCCTTTATAATCTTCATCAATAACACCTACTAAAGAAAGAAAAAAACATATAAAAAAATAATAACAACAATTTAAAAAAAAATTCTGAATGATTGAAGACAACCACCATTACAATTCCTTTATAATCCTCATCAATAACACCTGCTAAAGAAAAAAGAAAAAAACATATATAAAAATTATACCTCCAACATCAAGACTTTTGTGTATAGCTAAACCAGGTCTGGGAGCGATTCTTCCCTAATATCCTTCAGGGAGTTCAAACTTTAAACCTGTATTTATAAGAGTTTTTCCTCTTGTTTTTCCTTAAAAAAAAGGAAAATTATTGTATAGTTTAAATATTATTATTGTTATTATTATTATTATTATTTTGTAAATATCCCCAAGGTAATGTATCTGTATATATAAAGTTAACAATTCTTTTATCATCGTTAGGACTTAATGCTATTTTTTTAGTCATTGTATATACTTCATGTTTCTTACTTTTTTTAAGAGTTTCATCGGTATAAAGGACATCATTATTAAATAGACAATTATAATAGTCATCAAACGAAATTTTTTTTAAAGACGTTTTTGTAATACCTTTATCTTTTGTGGTAGTTTCTACTTTATTTTCATCATTAATAACTGTATAAGTATACATTTTCGATCTTAGACCTATAAATCCAGTCATGATTTTCCCATTATTCTCATCCTTCATTAAACTTAAAACTTTCTTATTTTTTAAATGAATATTGATAAGTATTATTTGGAGAAAAATCTGAGGTATCAAATCTATCACTGTCATCTTTTATATGTTCATAAATGTCATTAACGTAAAAATGGTAAATTAAAGAATCCGTGTCTGTGTATAACAATTTAGCATTTTCTTTAAATTTAGGTTTAACATAATTATAATGAAAGTCATAAAGGATAGTTTTAGAAATTTCTAAAATGCTAAATCCAACATATATAGGTTTATTAAAGTTAATTTTTGTTTTTTTCATTTCTATTATAACCATATCATTATCAAAAACTGTCAAACTATGGAAATTAGGTTTGGCAATATAATTTTTTGCACCAAATCTACCCTCCCATTTGGTTACCAATTTAACATCCTTATATTTCCGAACATTTTCCATAGTTTTACCAAATACTGCATTATTCATTAGTTTAAAAAAGTTTTTTTCAAATTCATTTTTGTTCTGTTTTCTTAGATTAGTATTTAAATCTATATAGCTTTCTTTTTTGTAAACTTTAAAATTTTATGAACGTTTGTGATTTTCAAACCTAGATTGACACTTGCTTTAAATTTCTGTAATGAATAACATTTTTTTTTGTTAAAAAGTGTTGTTAATAATTTACGTTGTTTGGATGTTCTAGACACAATGGTAAATCTTTGTGATCATTATGTAAGTTATAGGGATATTCTAAATCAACCTCAAGTATATAACCTACATCTAAATTGTCTGGTGTGTTAATAATATCTTCAGAATAAAAAGCATGACTGTCAATCCAACAAAAATCACTAACCGGTAAATATTCACTCATAGCTGTACCATATAAATTATTAACATCAAAATACATAAGAAAAGTAGACGGATTATTTGGATTATATTCTTCTCCCATGTATTTATTATTAGCCTTTCCATAGCGATTACTGCACTGTGATACACCTCCACGAATTCCTTTTTCTATAAACATATCGATTTCAGTTAATAATTCTAAGGTAACCCCTGACATTTTTAGACAACTTGAATATGCCAAACTTGGACTAGTATAGTACTTTAAACATTCTAGATTATATGTTTTTAAACATACTTTTTTGAAATTTTCAAAAACGTCGCTTAAAAGTAAAACGTCAGTTTTTAAATATAATTCAGCATACTGTTGTATATTTTCGATCCTAAAAGTATTCCAAACATTAATGGCATGTTGATAATCAATTTCTGAAATATGAGATTTGGTAATTTGATTAAAAAAGAGCTCTCTAGGTGGTAACTGAGTCTCTTTTAATTTATCCCAATTATTAAGGTAATCGTATGGAAATATGCCCTTTTTTGATAAAAGTTTAAATTCTTGATTTGTTTTACAATTACTTCGTGTGATGGTTTTTTCACTATCATCCAAATAGGAACTTAATTTTTCTATACTACTTGGCATCATACGTAAAGAATCAATGAAACGAAACTGAATGTTTGAGTTGGAAAATTGTTTGGTAAAAGCAATATATTTTCCTTTATTTACAGGTAATAAATAAATTGGACCCGGAGCTTCTGTAGCAAGAGCCTTAATTATAAAATGACTGTCATAACCAGACAGATTATGAAAAACTACTGGAATCGTAGAATCATCCTTATAATTTAGATTACAGGACAAATGTGCAGCACCTCTATACAGGGTGTTACTTAATGGTATGTCATAATTTGAAGGAGACATTCCTGGATCGATTTTAAGTCGAAAAGTTCATATAAACGTGGGCCCTAAAATGCTTAGTTATTAAGATACAGGGTGTTAAAGTTTTAATTTTGCTCTCGTTTTTTCTTAATTATTCTTTAACCAAATGACCTAGCGGTACAAAATTTGGGATCTGGGGGTTTTCTGAGGCGAGAAATTTAAATTCGTCCACGCTTTTGATGTTGCTAGTAGAGGGCGCCAGCTACGGCCTACCTCACTTGTTTTAGATGTCGTAACTTTTTTTAAACTTAGAATATTGACCTGTTTATTAAAGAATAAGTTACTATAAATCCATCTGCATCAAAAAAGTTTACTTTTATTAAGTCTCTAGGAGCAGCGGTTCTCGAGATAAACACACTTTAAAGGATCCCACAATTTTTTTATGGAAACTGAATTTTGGTCAATTGCTTTCAAACTTTGCATAGTGATAATTCTTAACACGATGAACAAAGGTCTTTTAGGGCACAAAAGCCGAAAACGCCTCCAACCCCCCTAAAATAACCCTCAAAGGTCCCCAATTCCCCAGTGACTTTTGAGGGTGATTTTGGGGTTGGAAGGCGTTTTCGGTTTTGTGCCCTAAAGACTTTTGATCACCGTGTTAAGAACTACCACTATGCAAAGTTTGAAACAATTGGCCAAAAATTCATTTTCCATAAAAAAATTGTGGGATCCTTTAAAGTGTTTATCTCGAGAACGGCTACTCTAGACACTTAAATAAAGTATACATTTTTGATGCAGATGGATTTATAGTAACTATTTTTAATAAACAGGTCAATATTCTAAGCTAAAAAGTTACGACATCTAAACAAGTGAGAAGGCGTAGCTGGCCTCTATACAACATCAAAGCGTGGACAAATTCTGCCTCAGAAAACCCCAGATCCAAATTTTGTACCCTAGTCATTTGGTTAAAAAAAATTAAGAAAAACGAAAGCAAAATTAAAACTTTAACACCCTGTATCTTAATAACTAAGCATTTAGGGCACGTTATATAAACTTTCGACTTAAAATCGATCAGAATGCCTCCTTCAAATTATGACATACCTGTACACCTTATACACCTGAAAAGTGACAATGGTCTTTAACCCTTATTTGATCTTCTTGAAAAGGCTTTAAGCAAATGTGACATAGACTTGATAAAGTAAAATCTTGTTTTTGTTGGTCTGTTAATGATATCATTGAAACTTCATTAGAAAATATAAGAGATAATTCTCGTGATAACTGTTGTAATTGTAAAACAAACCAACTTATACAGTCCTCACCTATATATAGAGCAAATTTTGATAAGGAATTATCATATGAACATAATAAATTATATGCAATGCTAAATGGAACATGTTTTTTAACTTTTTTTATGTGACCTGAAATATTTTGATCCTCATATTTTTCCAATGTGCACTCCAAATCTGCATAAATTACAAATTGAACCTTTTCTTTATTTTTAAATTGTTTAAATGATATAATTTTTTCTTTATCTGTCGGTAAGGTTATTTTAGTTTTATTAAATTCTTTACATGCAAACATATGTCTATTTAAGGTATCGGTGGAATAAAAGTGATTAAGACGTCTATCACAATAGATTTTTTTATGTTTAAAATCATTACTTTGCCTACAGAGTAAACGTGATAAGTCTTTTATTAATGCAAAATGAAAAATTTGTTGAAATTTATTTAAATTTTCAGTTAAATCGACTTCATTTTCGCAATCATAGTCAAAATAATCTTCAGTGGGTATAATTAATAGGTTAATATTTGTTAAAAAATTAAATTGTGTCAAACAAACTGGCAGAATTTCTTTTTTCTCAAAAGAAAATATATTGATATATTGATGGAAATACTATTCATCTTTTCAAATTTAGGAATGTCCTTTAATTTTGTGGGAAAATCAATTCCTTCATATTTAAGTATTCGGCTAAAATGTGGATAAGATGATGTTCTGTTGGGATTACGAGAATCTGAACAGGGATGAAGGGCTGCTACAATTGACCAAAGAAAACAATATTCGTCATTATTTCTTATATTAAGAACTCCTTTTGTATTTTGTATAAATTTGGGAACTTCGATGAAAGTTAAAGTTCCAATACTTATTGGAGAATAATTATTTACATTAACTTTTATTTGTAAAATTTCATAAAGAGCCCATCCTGAATCTTTTTCCTGAGAGTCTTCGAGCTTTTTTAAAATATTATCTTTGATATGGTGTTCATAAAATTCTCTTCAGATGGTATTTAAATCAACTATTCTGCTTTTAGTTTGAAAATGTTTTATATCTGCGTCCCCAGTTTGAGGTTTTACAAAATTTGCGAAAAAAGTAACATTTACTTTTAATAAGGAATTCTGAAGCTCTTTTTTAACTCTATTAGAAAATATTCTAAAGCCCTTATTAAAAAAAACTACAACATCTTTGATACTTAAATTAATAATAGCACCAGTCCTAATTCGATTTTTAAAACAAGATTCTACATCTTCCCAAATTAATTGACGTTTTTTAGAAGAAGATTTACTTAAATTTTTTTGTTGCATCGAAAAGTCGATTTAAAGTTTTTTAACAGAGCCAAGTTAGATTCCAATTTTAAAAAACCCTTCCTTGATGTAGATACATTACTTTTAATATATTTTTTTAAAATAAAGATATTTTTATTTAAAAATTTAATCCATTTGCAATAATCCTCCTTACTTTTAATTAACTTACCAACTTGTTGCATTTTCATAACAATTTCATCAGCCAAATTGTTAATTTCAGCACCAGTACTCATTTTGATTTTTAATTTTTTGAATACCTACAAAATATAAATAAATATAAATTTAATAAAATAAATATTTTTGTGAAAATTAAAAAATAATAATAATAAAACCTTAAAATGTACAAAATACTTCAGGTTTATTTTTAAAATAGAGTAATTTTAGGACTAAAAAAATTGAGTACTTACCACCAAAAAGTTATAAGTTTAAGTGTGTAGAGCTTAAGCTTCTAAAATCACATAAACTTACTTGTTGTTACATATTTTTTTATATTTTCTTATGAAATAGGGACCTACTACAATTTGTATTTATTTACATTGCTATTTTGCATATAAAATAAATTTAATTATTATAGTAATTTATCGGAGCACTCTATTACTCTTATCATTTATGTTTGATAAGATATTATTTTTATGACTTGTAACATTTTTAAAATTCAATCTCTTATTCTGTTTCTTTGACCTCATCACCTTTTATAATTTTTGCAGAATTCATATCGTTCTCGGTAAAATTTTTTATATTTCAGACTATTAAAATATTAGAGAGCTCTGGTAAATATTTAATATTTATACATATAAAATAGCATTGTAAATAAATTTATGATGTTAGAGACCTCGATTATCTTTTTATATTGAATCATTTTTTTAATGGATAATTTCATTTTAATTTTGTATAAATAGGTCAGACAAACGGTTGAGGTTTAAAAGTGTTTTTGTGTTCTTAAATTAAGCAAAAAAATAACTAAAAATATAAGTTCTCCACCCTGTACCATTATTTTGAAGTCGACTGATTTATAGGAACTACCCACTGAATCGTTAATAGTGTTGTGTAAGCATCTGTTTAGGTAAGTTTTATTTAAATATCATACTTTTAAACTGTTGTAAAAATTAATAAATAAAAATTATTAAATAAAAAAAATTAAAATATTACATTGATTTATTAGATGTAAATTACCCAAGTAACATTTAGGGAAAGTTTATTCTTAATAGTAGCAGTGTAATTCATTGAACTATATTGAAATATTTAGAGACACGATTTTTCAAAATGTTTACTTTATGGAATTTTACACGTGGCAGGGTTGTTAATGTGACGAAAAAATATTATTCTTAAATATAATTGCTAAACAGAACTAAATACTTAGAATTAAAACTTGATTTTTTTTTCAGATTTGGAGTCAAAACTTTAGAAAAGAAAGGGGAACAAATTGTTCTCAAACTTAGCTATTCACCTAAGGGTAAAACAATGCGACTAAAATTGGGAGACCTTCCTATCTATATGAGGAAATACAGTTTCGATTTACTACCTTTACCTGAAAATCAACAACAACAACCACCACAACCACCAGCACTACAGCAAGAAAGTAATGATTTGGGGAAGTTAAGGAAAAGAAGGGCAGCAAATTCTTCTACTGAATCTTCACAAAATAAGAAATTACGGATTTTAGAAAACAGGCTTCTCAATCCATCACCTTCCACTTCAACGGGGACAACAACAACAACAGCAACATTAGTAGAAATCATGGATGATGATGCTGACGATTTTGAATCACAAAAATATAGTGTTATTGATATTTAAATAATAATAAAAAGTATTATTTAGAATATATATTTAAAACCATTATTTTAGTTTTTTTTATTTCCTGATCCTACCTACCTACCTACCTACCTACCTTTTTTTTTTTTGGGGGGGTAACAAAATCTTCTAAAGACTTCCCGATCTGATGTTCTGGCGACCGGGAAGTGCCGGATTCTGTCCATCCAGGAGCAGCCTACCGACTAAAAAACTTCCCCCCCTTCTCTTTCACCCTTCGCATTGGAACCGCTTTCGCATTACTTCAGTACGAGGATTGTCCTAATTTATATGTCTATCTATCTACATATATACCTATTTATCTATGTACATTTAACTTCGGGTATTTGTATTGCCGCAAACCTGCTTATCCTCGAGCCTCGCTTTCTTTGGTCTGTATCATTACTCGTATCACTTTATAAGCACGATTCCAAGTTTCCTCACCGCCTAACAGGCTTTGCATCATCGTTTCCGAGTTGAACGGCCCTCTTGATGTATTCGAGAATGCAGTTCTTGTTTCATTCCATCTTGGACACACAAAAAGGGTATGCTCCGCATCGTCTTCCTGCTTACAGTAGAAGCTGTTTGGGTTGTCAGCTCTGTTACGGCTATGTAAGAACTTTCGGAAGCAGCCATGTCCCGAGAGCGCCTGAGTGACGAAATAATCGACTTCCCCATAGGGTCTTTCCATCCAGTCCTGTATAACCGGTATTAGTCTCTGCGTCCAGCGTCCATAAAGCCCATTTTCCCACCTAATTTGCCATTCATGCATTAGACTAACCTTTGCCTCTTCCTTTGTTGAACCTGCATATCGGTCACGTCTTTCTTTGATTAGCAAGTCAATTGGAGGTACGCTCGCAATTACACCTATTCCTTCTGTTGATACAGTTCGGTATGCAGAGCAAATTCGCAGTGCCATTTTTCTCTGTGTGCTGAGCAGCTTTCGCATCAACTTCTTGTTCTGTGTTGCCATATACCAAGCTGGTGAACCATACAATATCTGGAAATGAACCACAGAAGACAGTAGTCTTCTCTTTGAAGCTCTTGGTCCTCCAATATTTGGCATTAAGCTTGTCAATGCTGCCACTGTCTTGTCAGCCTTTATGGTAGTTTGGTTGATGTGTTCTGCGAAGTTGAGTTTTGTGTCAAGCCAGACTCCAAGATACTTCACAGCCTTGCTAATGTCTATTTTAGTTCCAAGTACCTCAAAACTTATTGGTCTTATTTTCCTTCTTTTGGTCAGAAGAACAGCTTCAGTCTTTTTAGGAGCCAAGCTTAGTCTCCATCCAGTTGGGCACACGCTACAGGGCCCGGTTTGCCAAACTCATTAAAAGGTTCTCGGTTCTTGAAGTGACCACCACGCGACGTCGTCAGCAAAACCAACGAGTGTAACCCCGTCCGGCATTTCCGTAGCAAACAATGGGTCATAGAGAATATTCCACAAAGTCGGTCCCAATCCCCTCGGCCTCTAGTAGAATTTCCCTATCCGACAGATACGATGAAATAATTCGAATAAGGTTTTCACTTATTTCTCTGGTTCTTAATGTGTCCAATATTTGTTGCCATGAGGCGCTATTAAAGGCGTTCTTTACATCCAAGGTTATCGCAGCACAGAGGTTTTGCCTTGCTGTCGCTTCTTGTGCAGTAGCTATTATTACATTGATGGCATCGACGGTTTGGCGTCCTTTCTCAGTCTCCCCAACAAGAGCTGTTCATAAAGTTTGCCCTCCGAGTCCAACAAGCATATTGGTCTATAAGATGAGGGATTTTCCAGATACTGCTATATACTGCTAGTGTATAATTTGGTTTTTGCTCAGCCAGTATCTTTATTATTTCCGGTGGCACATAGCCAGGTCCTGGAGCTTTTTTTTTAAGTTTTTGAGCGGCATTTTGTATTTCTATAGGTGTGAATGGGATAAACTCGTCGCTATCATCAAAAGCAAAAACCACCGGTTCATGCATTGGGAACAAGTGATTTACTACTTTTTTCATAGTTTCCATAGGCAGTGCTAATTTAGGCGGAAAACCTATTAATCCTTTAGTGACGATTTTATATCCGTCTCCCCATATGTCCGTATCCACTTCTTCGCACAACTTCTTCCAGCACTGTCTTTTAGAGCCTGTGATCTTTTTCTTAAGAGCTGACTTGTTATCTTTATAGGCTTCCCATAGAAGCTGACCTTCTCTTAGTGACACACGCCTGACTTTTGTTGTGTATTCCCTGCGTTTTTTGAGGCATTCTTTTCGAAGATGAGCTATTTCGTCGCTCCACAGGCTGTCTTCGTGAACCCGTGTTTTTCTTCGGCATTACCATATCGCAGATACGTTTAAGCTGTGCAGAGAAATCCTCTGAAGCAGTTGGAGCTTGGTTTTCATTCAGGCCATCAAGGACCTGGGTTAATCTTTCCGTATTTAACTTTTTAACTTGCCAACCGTGAAAACGCGTGCTTGGATTTGGTACAATCTTTCTACTTGAGACCTCATATGTTATATACTTAAGGTCGCTAAGCGACTCAATGTCCAGCACCTCCCATTTGTCAATGTAGGGTTGAATGCCCTCAGTAGCGATTGTAAGATCCAGAATGGAGCCATAGTTTTGACACACGAACGTGGGTTTCTCTCCCTGGTTAATAACCACATAGTTGTTTGCTGCAATCCATTCCGTAACCAGCTGCCCTCTATTATCCGTAAAGTTCATACCCCATTGTGGAGATTTGGCGTTGAAATCTCCAGCAATGATGGCTTCAGTTCCTGTTTCGTTTATAAGTTGCTCGATTTCTTGCAGGGTCAAATCCAGGTCCTCGATATTGTTATTACCGGAACAGTAACAACTGAGCAGGATGAAATCTGTTGTCATAATATGTGAACCCGTGTCCGTGACCTTGAGATCTGGCCGGTGTATGTTGATTAAAAATTTTGATAGCGGTATCAAAATCGTTCCAGTACACCCAGTCCTTTCTACCACGTATGGCTCCAATATATCTCAACATAATTTTTTTCATCTTTCGCAGTAAAATTGGTAGGATATTTTTTAAAAAGTAGCTCATATAAACCTGTAGTACCTTTATATCTTTTATTTTGTACAATAACATCTGAATCGACTATTTTTAATTGTGAATCACCAATATAAAATTTTTCCAATGTCGGATTAAAAACTACTCCATATTTATGGTCAAATTCGTTCTTGGTATCTTGTAACATATCTTTGATATATTTTCTAGGAAGTTGTTCATATTGTTCCAGGTAATCCCTAAAAGATTCTTCCATAAGCTGTTGATTTCTCGAACGTTCATATTGCACTTGTAATTGCGGTTCCAGTTCATTTTCTTGATTTTTTACCTCTTCTATTATGCTTTCTTTTAAACCAATATCATTATCGTACGAATCCTCATCATCGGAGTCCTTGATTTTTTTAATTGGTGTAGATGTAGATGTAAAATGTAACCGTTTTTTAGGTAGCAAACGTGTAGTATGTAAGTTTTGTGTATCATTTATTGTTGACAAATTGTTTAATTTTTCATTATTACTATAATTTATCTCAGAGTTTTCATCCTTAATGTTGGTTGTTGTTGCTATTGTTGAAGTATTTTGCGGTATTATAAGTTTTGTTTCTATATTTTTAAGGTGTTTAGTGATCGGAGAAAATAAATCTTCATGAACAATTTCACCTTGCTTCAATAGGGCCAACTTTTGTTTAAGTACTTTACGTTGAGCTATAAGTTTTTGTTTAATTTCTTTTTCGGTAATATCCATGGTTCAAATGCTTGCTAATAACACCAAACATATAATGACAAATAACAATATGTTATAGGTATATATATTTATCAAAACAACAAAGGTATCGCCCTTCATTAATTTTACAATGCTTAAAAAGTGCTAAAAACTGGTATGGTTTGCCCCAACATAAACCACACAAGGTTTTAAAACAATCAAATGTCATATCTGTTCCTACGTGATCACTATACACATGTCGTAAGTTGATGTCATCTTGCTTAAATAAAATTAATACATTTGCGTTATCTCTAATTAAATGCTTAGGTATTTTCGCATAGGTTTCAGAGAAATAAAAACAATCGATCTGATTATGACGACCCATGCTAAAATACTCGCGAATAACTTGTTTTTTATCACATGCAATGTCATCAAAAATAAAAATAGAATGTGGTTTAGCTTCTGAAGGTGATAATATCTGTTCGCTGTTGTTAAAAGCGAAATATCCTATCCCCCTAATAGGTTTAAGCAACCTATTAAGATATAAATACTTTGGTTGATACAAAGACTTTGAATATAAATATATATTTTTAAATTTAAGTCCATTGGTGTTGTTCGATTAGGGAGATCATTACATTAGTTTTTCCACAGTTTGAAGGACCAACAATTATGCATCGGATTGAAGAGGGCAAGAGAACACTGTGCTTACTCTTTGGACTTTCTTCCACATCATGATTTTTAATAGGTAACTTAGCACGCTGTGGAATAATTTTTACACTTTTATCTTTGAGTCTTGTCATTGTTTTTATTTTTTTTATGTAGTACCTTCTGTAACAGGTAAAACTAGACTATTTATTAGAATGTATTGCGTCTAAATTTATTTACTTTATCTAAAGACGTTCCAGAGTAAAGATGAAATTTTATCCTGATGCTTGTGAATTGGTTAAGGGAGAAGGTCTTATAAACACTATTATTAACAAATTACCTGTTGAGTTACATTTACCTGGTTACAATTATTGTGGTCCTGGTACAAAGTTGTGGCTGATAAGGTGTTAGCTAAAAAAGCTAAGAGTCGAGTAAGAGCAAACAATGCAAAATTAGGTGAAAAAATGGCAGCATTAGGTGTAGCGGGGGCCATGAAAGCTAAAATTAAATTGGGAATGGGTATGGAAAAAACTAAATACAACGTTTCGATGGTTCGTCAATGTACTAAGGCTTTAAAGCAGAGTATTAAATTATTACAAAATGCATTAGTAATTTCAGAAAAGGCTTTACAAACGATTGAACAACCGGTGGTAAATCAAAGTAACCCGAAAAAACTTGGTAAATTAAAAAATGTACAAAAACAACATGAATCGATTCAAAATAAGTATGAAAAGGAAATTCAGATTAAAATTGATGAAAAAGATAAAGAATACACCTACAAGGCGTAAAAGAAAATTAAATTTAAAAGTAGTAGAACCAACAATAAAATTAAACAAATTTAATGAACAACCAAAACAACCTCACAAAAGAAAACTTGATACTGATAATGACATTTATAGTGAAAATGAACTGCAACTCTCACCTAAAAAAATAAAACATGATAACACTCCTGACCTTGAATCCTATGGTATTAAATGAAAACTTGATGAGAACAATAATGATAACAATACGGATTGGCCTGAAGGTTTATCTGAATTTCTAACTCCAAAAAGACAAAAACTATAAAGGTTTAGTGTTCCATCTTTAAGATTCAGTATTAATGCTACAGTTTAAGGGTACAGAAGTTTTTTCCATTGGTATAACACAAAATGACTCAAAAAATAACAAATAAAAATATAAAACGTAAAAGTGGAAATAGAAGAAGAAAGAAAGCAACAACAACAACAACAAAACCACGTAAAACAAGTAAACGGTGTGATAAAACACTTAGTTTTAAAGAGGTAACTAAACAAATTAAAAATAGTATACTAAAAAAGAAACCAAGATACCTAAATGGAGCACTAAAGTTGCAATACAAAAGGCTAACACACTCAAGAATAAAGTGAGACCTTCCCGTATAATTGCGATCCCAAAGCAAGGTGGATTTTTACCACTTATTCCTATATTTGCTGGACTCAGTGCACTAGGGGCCTTAAGTGGTGGGGCAGCGGGAATTTCAAAAGCTGTTAACGATGCAAAGTCAGCAGCTGAACAATTAAAAGAGGCTCAACGTCATAATAAATCTATGGAAGCCATTGCTATAGGCAAGGGTTTATATCTTGAATCACACAAAAAAGGATTGGGTCTTTTTTACGACCACCGGACTATCAAAACAACTACCCATAAAACTACCAATGCGACCACTAACGAATATTGAATTAAATAAAGATATATAAAAAAGTTAAAAATTCGTAATTTTAGAGGTGTTTTTATGAAAGATGTCTTACCGAAAAAAATACGAAAAATAGAATCGGGTATTGTTAATTTGGACAATAGTAGTGGACCAGGTACACATTGGACTGCTTATAAAAAACATGGTGATAATATTAGTTATTTTGATAGTTTCGGTAAGTTGTCTCCTCCTATACAATTAGTTAATTACTTCTATTCAAGTGGTCCCTGTAATATTCTGTACAATTACGATTCCTATCAATCTTATAACAGTGTAAATTGTGGTCATTTATGTTTATCTTTCTTATATTGTACCTAAAGCAGTATATATATATATATATATATATATATATATATATATATATATATATATATATATATATATATATATATATATATATATATATATATATATATATATATATATATATATATATATATATATATATATATATATATATATATATATATATATTTTAATAAAAACATATAACAAAAAAGCTTAGTTATTATTTATTTTTTCTTGAGTTAACATCATGTCCTTCACCTTTACCCTGACAGGCCGAACGTCGCTGTTGCCAACCAAGATTTATCCACCTATAGTATTAAATGAAAATGAAAATTATGTTTTGGATTTAATAAACTTTGAAAGTTACAATTCTATACCCAATATAGATAGTACAAATAATAAATTTTGTTTCAATAATAATAAGATTATAACAATTCCTGAGGGTTCTTATGACATTAAGGATATTAACTACTTAGTAGAACATATTGAAGACAGTTTAAAGGAAAAACCAGTCACGGAAGTGGAAAAACCATATCTAGTTATTAAAGCAAATTACAATACGTTAAAGTGTGAAATAAAGAGTAATTTAGAGATTAACTTTTCTAAACCACGTAACATAGGGTCAGTGCTGGGTTTTAAGAAAAGAAAGCTTGCAAAAAATACAAAACATACATCTGATCGACCTATAAATATTTTTATAGTAAACACAATCTGTGTTGAGTGTAATTTAGTGACAAATTCTTTTCACAATGGTAAAGCAGTTCACGTAATTCACATGTTTTATCCCTCCCCATTGCCCGCTACAAAAATTATTGAAAATCCATTAAATGTAACCTATCTACCAACTAACACACGGTATATTGATGAAATAATCCTTAAAATAACCGATCAAGACGGAAATATTATCAATTTTAGAAAAGAAGTGATCACAATCAGATTGCACCTAAAGAAGGCCATTTAAACAAATAATATGGTATTTTTATATAATATAACTCAGTTTCCTACAACAATACCTACTTCTCGATTATGTAACGATAGTTCAACGCAACAAGAACACAGCAAGAAAAAGTATAAAAATAAACCAAATGTTGGAGAAAGGGGTAGTAGTACTTCAAAGCTAAAAGAGTTAACACCTGCAAATAAGGAATTTTTGCTCACATTAGGATTTCAAGTAAAAAAATAAAAGTCAAGATTCCAAAGCTAAAAAAGTTTTGCTCCAATTTTAAGCTAGTTGTAAGGATCAATTTTAGAAAACTCCTTTTATTTATAAGGTGTAACTGTCAACTTGATACTCTCAAAGTTGAAGAGAAATAATGAGTTTTAATATAATAAATGTTGGTGACTGATGTGTCTATTCTGACACTTCAATAATAAACAATGAATATCACACACATCAGCCCTATGCATCAACAACATTTAACAATAATGACGAGATAAGAATTCCGATACAGACTCAAGATCTTTATACGTTACCTGGTCATAGCTTTTTATATATTGAGGGTAAAGTATTAAATGACAAGAATGAAGTAAGTAAACATGTAAGTTTTGTTAACAATGGTATTGCATATTTGTTTGATGAAATTCGCTATGAACTTGGAGGTGTGGTAGTGGATCCTGTAAGAAACCCAGGTGTAACCTCAACAATAAAAGGTTACGTGTCCTTTACCACCAATGAAATACAACGATTACAGAATGCAGGATGGGCAATTAATGAAAACCCAAATATACTTGATGATAAGGGAAATTTTAACATATGTCTACCTTTACGTACCCTATTAGGATTTGCTGAAGACTTTCAAAAAATTATTATGAATGTCAATCAAGAATTAATTCTAATTAGAAGCAATTCAGATAGCAATGCCCTTATTCAAACTACAGTACCATTAACCGCTGAAGAATATAAAATTGTATTAAATAAAATTGTATGGAAAATACCTCATGTAATGGTCTCCGATGTTGAGAAGTCACGTTTGTTCAAAAGTCTTGAACTCAATCGTGATTTAAATATACCATTTCGCGGTTGGGAGTTACATGAATATCCAGTACTACAGGAGACAATGAGACATACATGGGCTGTAAAAAGTACTGCTCTTGAATTGAATTGAGTTTGAAACGACAAAAAATATACCCAAGGATCGAGCCAAGAGTACTACAGCCTATTGTCTTATACTACACGATCGTTTGGTTAAATACGATCCCTTAACTAATATTGTAATATCAATTGCCTAATGATTTTATAAAGTAGAAAAGAAAAATGTTTATCGTGGACGTGCAAGGATTTCAATATAAAGGGAGTGACTTTATTTGTAAGGAATTGACCATTGTTGATGTCAATATTGGTGAAGTTTTTCATACCATGGTAAATTATCCACATCCAATGGAATGGTTCAGTGAGCAAATTCAAAACAGAATACAATGGCTTACCAATAATATCCATGGACTTGAATGGGACTATTCTAATTTTAAATTTATACCTTATGAACAAATTTCTAGTTATATAAAAAATATTGTTAAAAATGAACTAATTTTTGTTAAAGGATATGATAAAAAAATTTGGCTAACTAAATTTCTTAACAATCAAATAGAGGAATTTTTATTTATTTAAATTTAAATAAATTAAAAAGATTAGAATGTAGCAACGAAGATTTTCATTGTTGAGATAATAAAAATAATAATAATATTAGTAATTGTTCAAAAAATGCTTTATTATTGTATAATTGGTATATAAATAAAACAAACTAAACTTATTTAAATCTTTTAATTAAATATCTATATCTGCCTACATACCTACCTATCTACCTACCTACCTACCCACAAATTTAAAATAATACACATGTACTATAAACAAATATTTTATTTAAAAATAATAATTATACAAACAGTACAAACTTATATATTAAAATATAAAGTCTTAAAAAATATATATTTTTTAGTTATTTTCACGTCTATGTAACTTACATTTTATAACATTTAATGCTTTATCTATAAGAGTTTAATTTCACATTTCCTCTCCTATTTACTAAGACATTAAAAAATGTATTAAACCTTCTCTAAACCTAGTACTATTGATATTTATCCTATTTTTCAAGCAACTATTTAAATATAATAAGTACAATATAATATTATAACCTAAGGACACATCTTCTTTACCAATCAAACTCTTCTAGTCTCCGTTTAGCTCTGGCCTCTTCTCTTGCACAAGTATAGCATATGTATTATCCAAGCACATTTTTGCAAGACAAATATTGCCATCCATCTTTGGTCCTCTTAGTTAGAAATTTTCGGTTGCACCTTGCACAAAAACAATGCAAGTCGCAAAGTTGATTTTCTGATCGTGTTGTGTGATAGTATCGTCCAGTAAAAGGACAATTTCTAGAATTTAACCATCCATCACAACTAGCCATATTGAATAAATGTAGTTAAGTCAAGCAAATGTTTTTATTAAATACTCACATTTTATAACATCTAATGCCTTAAATATTGTTTTGCATTATCTACATGAGTTTGAACTTTCTTATCTGTAATAGATCTAAGGGAAGTGGAATATCTAAGTACTAGCAAAAGAGGAGAAAATGGTTTTGGATCTTCTGGACTATTCTAAATAATTTACATTTGTAATATAATTTTAAAAATAAATAAAAAAGGTTTATTAAAACTAAAGTATTTTTATTTTTTACGTCAGAATAATGAACAATTATTTAATATTATACACTGGATACTGTTTACTTTATCTACACGAGTTTAACCTTTCTCATCTGCAATATGACCTTTCTTTTACAACAAGTCCAAACCTATATAAATCTATAGTAGTAATAATAAGCTTACAGGGTGGACACACTTACCATACTCAAATATAGCATACACAATTTTTTCCAACTTGGTTCACCCGGTTCTTTTACACCTAAGGTCTTTTTGGGTTAAAAGCCTCTGGTCAACATACATCGTGTCACGTCACTTCTTCCGCTCCAAGAGCCTCTGGTCAACATACGTCATTGTCGACCACTTCTTTAGGACAGGTAATTCTTTAGGCTACACCTGCACAGGTAATAAAACACACAGGTGACAAAACCGTGTCGCGCCGTCACGCTCCAACACCTTTTCAACAGCCTCTGGACTTCTTCGGCTATTGCGTCACTTCTTCAGCTCAAGAAGTATCTGAAAACCTAAAAAAAAAAATCCTGAAGTGCTGAAGAATGGTCTCTTCGGATGGACACATGCCATCCGACTGTCACAGAGCCACGTTAACTATACTACTGTAATGTTCCCAACATGGGTGATAATAGACGGAGAGCTAGAGCCGAAAAAGCAACGTCATCAGTAATATGGAGTTTCTCCCGTAAAAGATGTTTATTTAGTATTGTTAATTATATTCTCGCGCAGGCTGACAATCTATCGAAGCAGTGGGTAGCAATAAGTGGTGAAACCGCAAAATTTTTCGTCATAGATAATATGTCAGCCATTTTGACCACTTAGAATAAAACGGGCTCAAATTATCCCGAGCGCTTGCTTTATACAGGGTGTTTGTTAATTGAATGTCTATATTAAAGGGGTCCATTTTAAGAAGAAAACTTCATATGAACGTATGTCCTAAATAAATTTTCAAAAATAAATTATTTATTATCAATAATGTAATAACTTCAGATATTTAATAGAATTTGGCAAAAAAATATATATATATATATATATATATATATATATATATATATATATATATATATATATATATATATATATATATATATATATATATATATATATATATATATATATATATATATATATATATATATATATATATATATATATATATATATACTATGTATCAAAAGGCATTTTTTAGCGTACTACATTTTTTTATTTTGACGATATTATGGTACGTCACTGATTTTTCTTAAAATAAAAAAAATTGAAACCCCCAATCATTTATAAGCAAAGTTGATTACTTGATTTTTTTCAATCCGATGCACGGTTTTCGCTTAAAAAAAAATTCTCTGCATGATCATAACAATATCGGTAAACAATATCACCATGCAGAAAAATATCTGGATTTAATTTTTCTAGGTAAAAACCGTGCGTCGGACCAAAAAAAATCAAGAGATCAAATCCGCTTATAATTTTTTTAGTTCGATCCACGGTTTTCATCTAGAAAAATTAAATCTAAATATTTCTGTGCATGGTGATATTGTTATGATCCGTTTTTATTTTTTCAAGCAAAAACCGTACATCGGATTGATAAATATCAAGTGATCAACTTTGCTTATAAATAAATGAGGATTTTAAAAATATTTTTTTAAAGAGAATCAGTGACGTACCATCAATATCTGCCAAAAAACCAGGTCAAATCCCGTACGAACGCCACTGGTAAAAATAAAAACAATGTAGTAAACTAAAAAATGCCTTTTGATACATAGTATATGTATGCCAAATTTTATTAAAATCTAAAGTGGTATTACAGTTATTATTATTAAATGATTTATTTTTGAAAATATTATCAGCCTGTATTTCAAAACTTAGGACGTTTAGGACATAACCCCCTTAAATATTGACATTCAATTAAAAAACACCCTGTATAAAGCAAGCGCTCAGAATAATTTGACCCCGTTTTACTGCTCACGGTATCCACCTAAATGTCAGCCTTTTGGATTTAGACACCGTAAAGGTTATCCATGACGATTTTTTCCCAAAAATTTTGCACTTTCACCCCTTGTTGCCACCTCCGGTATCCAATAGGATGTCAGCTTGCGCGGGAACATAATTAACAATACTAAATGAACATGTTTTACGGTTGAAATGGAAGAGCAAGATTTTAGTGCTATTGAAACCATAACATTGTCTAACACTTTCAAGAAAATATCTCATTTTCATGAATTTAGAGTCATCTTAATTTTTTTACAAATTTCAAATTCTTGTGTATTCCTGAGGCCAATAGCATCTGCTATATATTTGGTACGGGTCCCAGGTCTTACTTTTGGGATAAAAAATTGTAAAAATCCTAAGTTCGCTACTGACGATGCTCTTTTCAATTATTTGACCATTATATTGATCGTTTCTTATGCAGATTTGCAGATTTTATAAATTAGATTATTTTCAGCTGATGGTTGGTGAGGCGAAAGAATCGAGATATCACTATAGGTGGGTAATACTGACAGATCAGCCTACTGAACCAAAATACAGTTGGGACACACGGTATGCAGAGAGGTGTAGATAATTTTATTTCCTATAATATATATATATATATATATATATATATATATATATATATATATATATATATATATATATATATATATATATATATATATATATATATATATATATATATATATATATATATATATATATATATATATATATATATATATATATATATATATATATATATATATATATATATATATATATATATATATATATAATATATATATATATATATATATATATATATATATATATATATATATATATATATATATATATATATATATATATATATATATATATATATATATATATATATATATATATATATTTTGTTAACGTTTTTCTTTCGGTAACTCGTGTGTTGTTGTCCTGAAAAGGACAGATTGTTTGCTGACGTTTCGGAAAAAAATCACATTTGCCATTATCAAAGCTTAGAAGCTTACTGCTAATTGCATCCTGGGTGTAGTCGCGTATATCTTGTCCTGGGCAGGCGTCACGGTTGATTGGTTTTTACCTGTCTGTCTCGCTCGGCTGCGTGTTATCGGACCTGTTGTCGTCGACGGGTGAGGGCTATTTGTATGTTGTTTATTTTCTTGGTAGGTCTAATTCTATTGTTTATCAAGGCAAATTTTCCAGGTATTTGGCAAACGTTGGCTGTCGTCACGGTTGTTCAGGTTTTCAGAGGAAAAAGGACAATTACCCTTCTTGGACATTCTCCTGAAAAAGAAAAATAATGGAAGACTTGGACACACAGTTTATCGCAAACCTACCCATACCAATAGATATCTCCACGCCGACTCGCACCACCACCCGCTTCAACATTTTACCGTAGTAAAGTCCCTAACGCACCGCTCCCAGTTACTGACAGATGCAGACCACCTTGAGGAAGAAATGAACAAACTTGAAGACGCCTTAATACAAAATGGATATAAAAACAAACGATCCAACGCGCACTCAAAAGAAAAGAGAAACCGCAGGCAAACGAAGAGGAGAGAAATAAAGCCCTTATACCCTATGTAAAAGGAATAACAGACAAAATTGGCAAAGTACTCAAACGACACAACATCACCCCCATCTACACGACCAGCAGAAAAAACAGAGATATTCTACCAACACCAAAGGACAAAATCCCTTAGAAAATCAAGGTGTATACGAAATACCCTGCAAACAATGCAACCTTTCTTATATCGGACAGACCAAAAGAAAAAATTTGCGCAAGGAGAGATGAACACATGAACGCAGTAAAGAACAGAACAACAACTTCTTCTTTAGTACGCCACATTCTAAACACCGGACACAAAATCGATTTTCCTAACACTAGGATGCTTGCTACCTGCGAAAACCTACCGAAGAAATTGTGAGGGAGTCCGTTGAAATTAAAAGAGACCTGAAAACCTGAACAACCGTGACGACAGCCAACGTTTGCCAAATACCTGGAAAATTGCCTTGATAAACAATAGAATTAGACCTACCAGAGAAAATAAACAACATACAAATAGCCCTCACCCGTCGACGACAACAGGTCCGATAACACGCAGCCGAGCGAGACAGACAGGTAAAAACCAATCAACCGTGACGCCTGCCCAGGACAAGATATAAGCGACTACACCCAGGATGCAATTAGCAGTAAGCTTCTAAGCTTTGATAATGTAAATGTGATTTTGCGAAACGTCAGCAATCAATCTGTCCTTTTCAGGACAACAACACACGAGTTACCGAAAGAAAAACGTTAACACATTTTACTCGTGAGAACCTGCGACAAAACATATATATATATATATATATATATATATATATATATATATATATATATATATATATATATATATATATATATATATATATATATATATATATATTCCTAAGTTGTAGTTATGTGGTTCTGAAAATGTTCAAGAACCATTCATTATGTTTAATGAGTTAATCGAAAAATTACATGAAAATAGGCATTTTCCTAAAACAAAGCAATTTTTCGCACTAAATTATTTTGTTAAAGAAGATTTGTGTTTATAGATTTTTTAGTATTTGGAACAAATCAGTAATAATTATTTTAACCTAAACAAAAATTTTCGAACATACTACCGGCGGCATTGAAAGTTAGTTGTATAAATAATAAGGCGTGTCAGCTACCGAAACTTTTATGACTGGTTTTTTCTTGGTTTAAATATAACTAAACACACTTCCTTGTCTCCGGTGAAATTGCTTTTTTCGGGCTCTGACAAGTGCTATTAATCAGTCTTGGTCATCTGGAGGTTTAGGAGGTGCTTTAAAATGCAAAGGTCTTACCATTGTTCAAGGGTGTTGGCCAAACAGAACTTTTATGTTGGATCCAGGTTGGCCAAAGATGACGACGACAGATAAAAAAACAAATGAATTGACACTTAAAGAAAAATTATTGCCTATTACAATGAAACTTGTCTATATCGGCCACCGTAAAATTAAGAATAATTGGCCTTTATAGAAGGGTGGCCAGTATTGCCAGGTAACAGATGTTCAACCATTCGAGGCTAAAAAATTTTCCACTCATAAATTGCTTGCTGCCTCAAGTGCTTTTTGTTTAATTAACGGTCCAGATATTGGAACATTTTTATCTCTTCCTTTGCATAATCAATTGTAGAAGACTTGATCTACTGAAAATCCTCCTGACTTCGGGAATTTCCTCTTTCATTCTAAATTAACACCTCCTTCAAACATTCGTTTCAGTTCAGCTTTATTCCTAATAATATTATTTATTTTGGATTTTCCAACCGCAAACTTTTCAGCCAGTTTTCGGGAACCCAAAGCGTACTCTTCACTTTCCGCGATAACATTAATTTTATCCTTTAGTGACAAACCTTTTTGTTTTAGGGACATGATTAAACTTTTTTCGATTCCAAACACGATAACTTTATTCTTATCGATTTAAGACACAACTAAAAATATAATTTGGAGATAATCCCCCTATAGCCACTAATGCTATTTGAACCTGGCCATAAATATTATTGTGAGGTATTTTTACCTTTAAAATTTGCAGAATGCAATCATAAAATAATAAAATACAAATTAGCCCAAAGAAATTCCGGCCAATATAAAAAGGTTGATTTACCTGAAATAGGTTATTAAAATTGGTATTTGTTTTATAAGGGTGTCCATTATCCAAGGGTTTTTATATACGGGATTTCCTATAAAACAGATTTTTGTTAGCTTGAAAGTGGACGATAACACAGGTGGCCGATATAAAAGGGTGTCCGTTAACACAAGTTTTACTGTACTACTATAATAACGTGTATGCACTTGTGTTGTTTATATCAGTTTATTTGATTTGTTATCTGCCGTCATTTAAAGTCGAATTGTTACAAAACTACTTATCCAAACATAGATATGTTACATATTTTTGAAAAGGGGAAAACGCGAAGATTTTATATTTTCAATAAAATAGTGTTCCATTTAAAAATAATATTATTCTCGATTTTTTTTTCTGATCGTGAATTGTTTTTTTAAATGGCATTTCTAAAATGTTCATAAAAAGTCCTTAAACTTTTATATAAACCACTTTTTTATATTTCTTTAAATAATACCTTTAAAAGCATGTCAAATTATAAGGAAAAGCCATGTACGGGGTGTCCCAAATTCGAGCCTCATCATTGGGATCTCGGAAACTTGAAGAGATACGAGGTCGATTAAATGTAGGCAAAGCTGCGCAATTTGATGCTGATCAAAATGCTATCTTAAGTTTAAAAATTTCGAATACTTCCGAAGACTTTTGGAAAAAAACCGAAAATTCGCGATTTCATTTTTATTTTTTTATCACTTAATTTAAATAGATATAATAAAATAAATTTTACATTCTCAGTGCTACTTTTTCTGTTCTACAAGAAAGTGTTATTAGTTTTACACGCCGCGTTTCGTCTTTGAGCTGCCATCATTAACTTTATTTTTTAAATACGGCCATGAAGTTTTTATTATGGATTTTAAGAGCTTTTAAGGTCCCAAAACCAATTATGTATCGCACTTATTCGAAAAATTAATATTATTGGCAATTTCCTCAAGAAATCATGTGTTGGAGAGAGACAGATAATAGATTTTTATAAGGAGCTTACTAGGAAAACATTAAAATGATTTTTTTTTGAGTAAGTGCAACGCATCATTGGATTTGGGATCTTAAAAGCTCTTAAAATCCGTAATAAAAAAACCAGGCCCGTATTAAAAAAAAAAGTTAATGATGGCAACGTAATGACAAAACGTCGGTGTGTAAATCTAAAAACACTGTCTTGTAGAATAGAAAAAAAAATCAATGAGAATGTTAAATTTATGTGGTTATATCTATTCAAATATAGTAATCTACAGGTTATTTCGGAAGACATGGCGCAGTCAGATCTGTTAGCATTAATTACAAAAAAAATCTATAATGATTAGTAGATAATTTATTTATTATAGAATTTAATCCCCCCCTTTATATTACACTTCAGATGAATACGAACCTTGCGACGCTGTATGCGGAGGTGGAACACAAATGCCAAAATACCATTGTGTTGAAGAAAAAGCAGGAAAAGTTAGTGAAAAATTTTGTGAAAACATTGACCAACCGAAAGGCGTACCAAAACCATGTAATGAAAAGCCATGCCAATCAGAGTAAGTTATTATTTAAAAAATATTAATTACATATTGACAGTGTCATTCTATTCACTCCGCTCTCATCCGAGATATAATATTGGAACATAGTCGCAGTGGCTTGCTCGATCAGACATTGTAAATAGTAAATATGTGTAGGTTTCGCGCAAACGTCCCATACCGGGTGGTGTGTCGCTGAGCGGAACATAGGAAATCTCATGTAAATTTTAAGAGGGTTAATTATTGGCTTCCCTGTACATTTTACAGAAAAAATTTTAGATAACTTTTTAAAGAGACCAATCTGACAAAAATTTTAATAAGTGAATCTTGAATTATTCTATTAAATGTAATTGCAAAATTACCAAACTTCCTGTTCAGATAAAACCAAACAGCCACCAGCAAACATTTGTTATAAGGCTTTGTCAAATCTGACGTACAGCCGAATACAAGGAATGTTTTTTTTTCCGTTTTATCAATCTCACAACCATTACATTCAAAGTAAAAGACACGTTAACAATATTTTTTATGAAACCTTTTATTTAATGTAACAAGTAAGTTTAACTAATAACAATTATTATTATCGATCATTAAAAAAATAAGTTTATCATACTAGAATTTAATTAAACCAATAGTATCTGAAATATTTTCAATTTATTTTCCTATCAAGCCTATCTGGTCCATTTCAACCATTAAACATCTTGTCAGTAAATTCGAGTCCAAATCCATCGCAATAAATTATTGTAAATGTTTAACTCAGAAGATCAAAAATTTATCCGAAAAAAGAGAGAACTGAACTCTTAATATTTACTAGGTGTGGAAAAATAAAATGAAATAAAATACAATCACTTTTTTAAAAATGGTAGAGAATTATATTAAAACATTAATTAATCAAATGTTCAAACAATCCCCCATTAACAGCTAACGTTTCTAAGTTAATATTACGAAATTTTATTACATTCTAACCAAATAGCGTTTTGTAGCTGGTTTAGATTCTCAAATTTTACACTTTTATAAATGACACTGTTTAAGTGATCCCACAGAAAGAAGTCATTGGGTGAAAGATCAGATGACCTGGCTGGCCAAAGTATCCGGTACCGTGGACCAATAATATTGCGTTAAAAGCATTTTCCAGGTATTCTCTAACCATACGGGCATTATGGGCGAGGCAACCATCCATTTGGTACCAGATCATTTGATCTTCCCGAGCAACTTCTTCCAAGACAAGTCCAATTTGATTTTGAAATAAAACCAAATAGGTTTCTGCTATTAGGTTATAGTCCATAAAAAAGGGTCCAATAGTATGGTCTCCGATAATTCCCACGAATACATTTTTTTTTGGGATATTGTGTATATATGAACAAAGCAATGTTCATTTTCTTGGCTCCAATACCGGCAATTCTGAACATTTGGTTCATTGTTGAGGGTTAATGTACATACATCGGTAAAATAAATATTTCTTAAAAAATTCTTATGGTTATTTGCTCTTTCCATCATTTCAAAACAAAATGACATTCTTCGTTCTTCATCTCCTTCCTGCAGCTCTTGATGTTTTTTAAATTTATACAAATAATATTTGTGTTTTTTTTAAGTCCGCAATACCGTTATATGATGTTTATTTACCTCTTGCCCCAGAACCCTCGTACTAACCATTTTGTTTCCCTCCACACTCAGTAGAATATTAAGATCTCTGTTCTATCTTTCTTCGGCTCTATTATTGATATCCTGAGTTAAACATTTACAATTATTTATTACGGTAAACTGGACTCGAACTTACTGACAATACGTTTAATAGTTGAAATGGGCGGAATGGGCTTGATGGGGAAATAAACTGAAAACATTTCAGATACTGCTCTAAAACTGTTTCCCGCATAATGTCACTTAATTATGGATACTTTTTCGTCGATTGAATAATTCATTTTTTTTTTTTTTAAATAGCGACTGTCACTAATTTATTGACGCTTTTTCTCATGTCAGCGACAATATTCATTTTATTGGTGTCTGTTTGGTTTTACCTGAACCAAAAATTTGGTAATTTTGCAATTACATTTAATTGAATAATTCAAGATTCACTTATTAAAATGTTTTGAAACTTGGCACGAGGGCTTGTCAGATTGGTCTCTTTAAAAAGTTATCTCACATTTTTTCTGTAAAATGTACAGGGGAGCCAATAATTGACCTCCTTAAAATTTACATGGGATTTTCTATGTTCCGCTCGGCGACGCACCACCCGGTATATGAATTTTAAATACTATAAAATGTTATAAATTTTGTACACCAAAAATATTTGACAGAAGTGTTATATAGGTGCAAAGAGGTATTTTTAGCTAATAAAAAAGTAGGTGAAAGGAGCCTATTTTATACAGAAGGTATTTTTAAAATTATCGCCCTATAGTCAGTAAAGCCCGGCCCATCCACAATTCAAACCCTAATCTCTGATGAATATCTTTTATCTTCGTCTCTTCCATGCCATTCGCGCCGAACTCGGATATATCAACAAAAATTGATTGTTGAATGGGCCGGGACTAGTACCAGTATGGATCATAAGATTTTTTCCTATTTTAGTTCAATTTGTGATACAGTATTTTGAATGTACCCCAAATTTAACGCTGTTCCAAATAAGATCGAATACGCTTTACAACGGATTCCAAGGGATACTCTATTTAACATCGGAGGAGCTTTCCTTCCCTGTATATTTCTATCTTTGATGGCATCATCCAGGATTCCATCGTTGTTTAATTTTGTACTTTTGGCAGTTTTTTATTCTTTGGCCATTTTCTAACATCAGGTCTTGCTGGCTTCCTCCCACCCTCAGTTTTTTTTTGCAATGTTCACTTCAAATCCCCACTTCTCATACTCTTCAATGAATTTCGGAGTCATATACTCAATATCGTCAGCATCTTGTGCTATAACGATCTGGTCGTCAGCGAAGCTGAGTGTATACAATATGGAGTGGTTAAGCGGGATACCCATATTTGAACATTTCCGTTTCCATGTCATTAACACTTTTTCGAGGTATATTTTAAAATGCGTTGGTGAAAGACAGCACCCCTGTTTAAGTCCCTTATTTGGAGAAAATCCAGTCGAGATGTTATTTGCGACTTTGACTATAATTTGGCAGTTTTTGTATAGGCTTCGTTATTCGTATAATATTTATACTTAGGTTTGTTGTCAGTAGAGCTTCCCACAACTTCACCAGTGGCACGCTGTCGTATGCTTTCCTTTAGGTCGACAAATACTAAATGCACCTCCTTGTTGACTGCCAACATTTTATTTAATAATTGTGTTACACAAAACAGATGGTCAATTGTTGATCTTTCCGTCCGAAATCCTGATTGTTCTTCGGCTTCGTAGTCGGCGTAGTCTCGTTCTGTTCTGTTCTTTAACACTTTGCCATAGACCCTACTGATCGAGCCCATCACTGCAATACCCCTATAGTTGTCACAGTTTTCTTTACCACCCTTTTTATAGCTGGGTGTCAAATACGACAGTTTTCATTTTTCTGCTATTTGGCCAGTATTAATGCAAATTTCGAAACAATGCAGTCAGGTGATCAAGGTCCTGGTGCCTTTCTGTTTTTAAGATAGGTGCAAACGTCTTTAACCTCTTTTTTGTTGTTTCTGATGAGCGATGCAGATATTTCTATATTATTATTGTCGTTGTTCTCTACTAACTAGGACGGTCTTTGGTTAGGAGTTGATTGTACTATTTTCCTTCTGACTTACATTTGTGCTCTTTTAAACGTTCTCTTATTATCTTCTGTTTTGTTGTTGAGATATATCTCATATTTATATTTTAAAAAATAAAATTATAAAGATATTGATTTTTGAAAGTTTACTAGTCCCGTATAAAAATAAAGGACTAGTAAACTTTCAAAAATCAATGTCTTTTTAACAAAATGGTCAAAAAAATCAGTTTTTTTTTTAATTTTCTAATAATTTAAATTATAATGTGTTAGTTTTTAAAAAATATTCTAAGAACCGTTTTCGAGATATTCCGAAATAAGTGTATGGCTTTCATACATGACAGATATCCACAATGTTAATTATGCACAGTATGATGTTAAGATCTGATTTAACAGACGATTAAAAAAATTCGTTTTTTTTTTAATTAGATAAAATACACACCCTATATTTCATTTAATTTTTAAGAAAAGCCGTTTCACAAGGGAAGTAGGTACCTTATAATCGACAAAAAAAAGACGATAGGTATAACCGGTTTCTGTCAGGGCCCCTTTTTCTGTAAAATCCCTTTTATGACACCTGGATGGTAGAATGACTTTCCTTTTGGTCACCAGAAGTCAACAATACAGTTTTTTCGCGTCTTTGGTGGCCGTTTTTTGAAAAAGATGTGTGGCTTTCAAAACGCATAATCCAGTAACTGAAGACCTGAAAGTACCCAAAGCTGTAAATAAATCTGTATAGTTTTTATTTGTGGCGCAATTCTTGGGTCTTTGCGGATGCTTTCAAGCAAGTTTATCACGATTCCGATATGGGAACGCGCTGAAAATGCCCCCCCAAAGACCCAAAAATGAGTTTGCCGCGAATATCTGCCAAAATATGCTAAGTAGAGAATTTTTGTTCAGACAAAAAATAAAGATTACCTCGAAATCTACAAAAATGGTCCTTACCATTTTTTCGCAACACCAATATTTTTCGCAAAAACGGCAGTCGAAAAACCATAACATTTTACACTGGATAGATGTGGCTAAATGGCTAAAAATGCAGATGGGCAAAACAATTTTTTATCAAAAAGCAAGAAGGATGGTGAAGGAAATTTTCTGGGATCATTGAACACTTGCTAAGGTATTATTATAAAAAAGAAATGTTTATTACAAACCATTTTTTCAAAAAATATCAATAAATTAATGGGATACTCTTAAAATATTGTAAAAAAAACTTTGACAGCTTTTTTTAATATTCTAGAAAAATCAGAATGGACCCAAACTCATATGCAATTAAATTAAAAAATGTACATTATTGCCCGAGTAATGGACAATTCGTCCCTCCACTTATACGTTAATTGATGAAGATAGCGGCATTCTAGCGGTAGAGCGGCAGCTGAAATGGGAAGACTTTTGGGTTCCGTTATCTCGAAAACTATCAATTTTTCGCAAAAAAATTATTAGGACTATTTTTGTAGATTACAAGGCGAACTTTATTTTTTGTCTAAACAAAAATTCTCCAATGCGCATATTTTGGCAGATATTATCGAAAAACCCATTTTTCGGGCCTTGGGGAGCCATTTTCAGCCCTTTTCCACCTGTTAATGTTAATAAACTTTTTTTCGCTCGAAAGCATTCCAGAAGACCTAAGAATTGCGCGACAAGGGAAAACTGTACATATTTATTTACAGCTTTGTCCCTTCATTAATTTGACTAGCATGTTTCCTTGAGTCCTAAGTCCAAAGTGGAAGTACACGTGACATTTTATTGATGTTTACAGATGGAAAGTGGGCGAATGGGGCCGATGTCGAGCATGTAAAACAAAGGGAGGAGTACGAATCCGTGCTGTGGAGTGCACGAGACCTAGTCCAAGACCCGGAGGCGACGATATTATCCAAGAGGACTCGGAATGCCCAGGTATATTAAATAAATTGTTTGGTACAGTTTCTTAAATTAGTTTTTGCACGTCAAGTAATATTGCAACTTTACTGGTTAGATTATGTCTTCTGTAAGTGATGTTTACAAATTACTGATCGGTAACTGAGTACCTACCGATCAGGGGTCGGTAAGTAATCACTTACCGATCAGTAATTTAAGTGGAGGATCCAAAGAGAGAACGACCTTCACCCATCTGGTAACCGAATGAAATATTTTTTTATCAAATTTCATACATAGACGAATACATTTGACATGTATTGCCTATCGAAATATGTTCATGACTATTTATAATTAAAAAAAGATAATTAAATTTTTATTAAATGTTTCACCTATTTGTTAACCAAAAAAATATTATTGAGAATTAAAGTTTAAAATATAGCCTAATATTGCCTACGTGTTTCCATTCATGGCTACCTGGCAATCAGGTGTAAATGGGTAAGTTAATATAAAAAATGCACCGATGAAGTAACCAATTATAATATATATGAAAATAAAGATTATTTAATAACAAACGCGATAGTATAGTATTGCCTGCAATAAATCGTTCATGAAATATTATTGCTAAGCTTTAAAGTTTAAAAATCGGAGCAAGTAAAGTTGCGCAAGAGAGAGTTCCGAGTGTCCTATTTAGTGTAATAATAGAGGACGGAGAATCGCAGCTGCGTGCGACGCGTTCGTTGAATAGGAGAGAGTGCGCATGATTTTTTCACCCAGGACCCGCGTTTTGATTGAACTAAAATACACTATGTGCTTCCCTATATAGAAATAATTCATTATTATTATTATTCAATATATTCCACCCGTCGCACATTTATGTTATTGGTATAAGTTATAGTTGGATACTTAGTGATCATGATACTATTACTCGAGAAGATAAACCCACGCGCATGAGATAAGCCTATCTCTCTCGCACGCCTGACGTCACTCGATGACAATTTCCCCAGAAACGGCGAGTTTTAATATGGCATTCCGATTTCTGTTTAGATGTTAGATGGATTAAGCGCATGATTTATTTATTTTTTAAACGTCATAAGTAATGCCAAAATACAATAAACGTTAAAAAAAGGCTTTAAAACACTGCTTTCCCAACCGACAAGCAGAATTGTTATCATCGAGTGACGTCATGCGCAACGTCGTACGAAATTGAATCACCAAGTGGTTTTATCTTCTAGTAATAGTATCATGCTTAGTGATAATATGTAAGTGTTTTGGTTGGTGTATCTCGAGAATTAGCCTAAAAAAATCACCCTTAATTTTTTACATTTTGGTTTAGTGGCTTATGATTAGTTTAAAAATGATGAAAAAAATATAAAATGAAATAGAAAATATAAGCTTTCATGTCGCTTTGGTTTCATTCAAATATCTATCACAGTTTCGTAGAAAAACAACTTTGAAGTTGGGGGTAGCAACCCCTTTTTTGCAAAAACGAATAAAGCTAGGAGTATAGTAATTGGCCAAATATTATTTCCAACAACTAGCAACATAATAAGGGCATTAATGTCAACAACGACGCCAGCAGTTCAGATTTCATATGGAAACTCAGTGAGACCCTTTAAATATACGAATATGTAAATAAACCGCGTCCCCTTTGTGTCTTGTCCATCCTAATTCAATTCTTTAATATACATTTTTTAGCACCAAAACCTGGAACTGTGGAACTATGTGAAACCGACAAGAAATGCGCTTCGCGAAAAAGAAAATCGCCTGCCATTCCTGGTAGGTTCCAAAATACCATTTATCGGCAAATGAAAAAGCTTCATCTTAAAAAGCGAGAGGAGGTGCGTATTTTTTTTTAAATATAGAGGGTAAAACATAAAAGTTGGAACTAAATTAGACAGTTGATTCCTAATATTAAAAAACAATCGGTTTTTAGTATAATAACTTTGGACGCTAAACGATAATGCAATAAAATTTTAGCCAGAGTCAGAGGCTAATTTGATAATGCAGTAGTAGTAGAGTTGGGAGAAGGGTTAGAGGGGTAGAAGGGTATGGTGTAGAGTTGGAAGAGGGTATTGGGTTGTGAATGTTGTGATCGTTTAGGTGGCTGTGTTACGGAATTTACGATAAAAGGGTTTTAGAACCTGTTAACCCATGGAAGGAAAGTTGAGGAAGTGCTGAAGTAGTTATATGTTTGCGGGATGTCAAGCTTAAGTTCAGTGACTGTGTGGGTGGCTATAAGTTCTACTACAGTGTTATATGTCGATAAGACACGAGCAATAATAAGTCAGATATATACTCCTATCCTTTGGTGGTGATTTTGGAAGTATTGGGGGGGGGAGAGGATTATCGGGTTTCTTGCCCGTGAAGTCTTTTGATTAGCATGTTAAAAACTATTAATTCGCAAAGATTGAAAAAAATTGGCTGAAACCCATTTTTTGTAAGGATCCTTCGAATGCTTCAGTTTTTGTGATATTTTGACATGATTTTTTTTAACATTCAAACCCTTAAAAATCCAATTATCATACGCCCACGACAGTATCTTTAGATTGAATTGAAACAATTTCTGTGGAAACTTTGATTTAATTTGTATATGGCTATCTAAAATTTTAAATAGTTTGGTATTTATCTTTGTGTAAGTCAATAGAAAGTGATATAAATAACTACTTTTCTAGTGACACCTATTTAAATTTCAGGAAACCCATAAAGACAGCACAATTGGTACTTTGCCAACGGAAAAGGCAGAAAAAACTTTTGCACATACTGTTTCAAGTACTTTGCCGACCACGTCAACTGTACCGACACTAACTCCTTATCACGGAACTTCTTTCTCGTTACCCGACCTAGGTAGGTTAATTTTTACGCCCCCTCGTGATTTCTTTTACAGAAAAAATAACTTTTTTAATAATTTTACCAAATTTAAGGAAATTAGATTGTCGTGTTTTGGAGTACAGTGACGGCCATTAAAGCTTGGGCAAAAAAATTGTCAAATTTTGACTTTTCTGCCAGTTTTCGTAAATTGCTCTCTTTTACCCTGTTTTACTTAATACTTTAAATAAAGCAAAAGGTAAAGAAAGTATTTATATTTTATAAACAGTAACAAATTAATAAATTAATTAACAATTTAATAAATTTAAACCAACCTAAATATCCTCTCAAACAAATATAATATTTTATTGCGCACCCTTTTTTTTCTAGGACAGACTTTAGCCTACCAGGCATCAAATGGACCGGGCGTAGTCCGCATTTCCTCGTAATTCATTTCACGCCTACAAAATTTTATCCTTAAGTTCGTTTACATTTTGCTGCCTAAACTCATTTTCCCTATTTATTTTTTTAACTAATAAACCCCAAACATTTTCCATAACATTTAAATCCGGACTACGTGCGGGCCACAGTAAAACCCTGATACGCTGCTCTTTCATCCATTCATCGACTTGCCGGGCCGTATAAACAGGACACTTATCTTGCTGAAAGATAAAATTTCTGTCCGGAAATCGATCTAGTACAGAAGGAAGCATGATATTCTGTAGTAGATCTATAACTACCTCCATTGATGAACCTTCCTTTGATAAAATAGCATACACCAAGTCCTTGTGCACTCAGCCACCCTCAAACATTTACCGAAAATCGCCCACTACTTCTGTCCTTTTGGGTTTTTTTTTTTATCAAATCCTGTTCCTTGAGGCCTGTATACCTTAAGTATCCCATTGTAGCACGACCGAAACACTTTTTTATCGGTGAATATTATATTTTCCCAAAAAATCGGAGGTTCCAAGTAAAATTGTAGAGCAAATCCAATGCGTTGTTCTTTATTTGCATTTGTTAAAAACGGTTTTAAGGCTGTCGGGTGGCAGCGTAATTCGGATATTTGCTTATTCTTCGCCGTGCCGTTCTAACCGATGCCTATGCTGGGAAATTGCTTTCCGTTTTTGCTGTAACTACATATTTAAATGATTGGTTTCTCAAAACATTAACTAAATTATTGTGTTCTTCTTGATTTGATAGTTTGGGGCGACCACTTCCAGCTCTTCTCTCAAAGGAGTGTTTTCTGCCATTTTTTTAACAAAATGAATAGTACTTTTTGGGATGTTAAGCTTTTCCGCCACATCCCTTTCTGGCCAACCTCTCTGCTCAATAAAATGAATAATTAATACTTTTTGATTCAAAGTTAAGTTTGGCATTTAAAAAAATATTTTTAGAGACTGACAACGGACACCTATTTCTTTATTAGGCTTTTCAACAGGTATTTATATCCAGTAGCCAAAGAAAGGGAAAAAGAATTGCCCAAGATTAAATGGCCGTTACTGTACTGTTTTTAAAATATAGATAGAAGTAAGTGTTAAAATTCTTTTTGAAATAAATAATGGTTTTCATGAGTCTTTGGACTTAGCTTTACAAATGATCGTACTACTCTCCATTGCAATTATAACACTAATACCCGGTTGCAGAAAGCGTGATTAGTACTTTGAATGTTTAACGAAATGTCATATTTTGACAGGTTACCTATTAAAACCATTGAATAACATTGACATAATGGTTTGTTAAACATTCTAAACCTTGATTAACTTTTGTGCAACCCGGGGTAAATATAATAGATAGTTATAAAATTTTTCCCAAAAACAAATGACATATTTTATTATCAATTCAATTAAAGAATAATAAATATATTTCAAAATGGAAAATTCTTCTAATTTATGAGAGTACTCTAATAGCATAACAATTAATTGTAAGTTTACTACATAATTTTTCTATATGTTGTTTGAAATTCAGTTTAAGAGTGCATTTACGCTACATCCGATAGGTGGCCTTTAGGGGTCGGGCGAAAGGACGCGGAGACTAACAAACTCCCACTACCACAATTTTCGTATAGCCGCATTAAAAATATTATATTTTATTTAGGTTCTTCCAAATTCGGTATGTCGATGCGATGTTGTTTCCGATTGCAAGCCTACAGGAGATAACGTTTTTCGGTAACTATTTTTCACTTAAATGGCATAAATTATACACCATTTTAAAGGTAAGGAAGTAATCTATGCCTCTGCTGTAACGGATTTTTGAAATATAAGTCGAGTTAAGAGAAAATAGTATCTAAACATAACCGATTTTAGGGTGACTTTCACTCAAGGAAATATTAAAAACTGAATCCAAACTTAAAAAACTATTACAGCAGAAGCCTAGATTTAAGTGTTGGCTTTCATATAGTTTTGAAAATTATCGATAACTTATACCGTTTTTAAGAAAAACATTATGCCCCGAACCCCAAATTGGACCCAATTTTCGCGGCGTGAATGGACTCTTAACATCAAAATAAAAAGAAACTGCAAATTGGTGCACCTCGTATTAAAATATTATTAAAAATATTGGTGTCGTCTGATGGCGAATTTGGGTTAAAGTTGATAATATTTTTTTAGCTGCAACAAAAATTATTGTTGATAGCCAGGTGGTTCCTGAGATAATATACCAGGATGTTATAGTAGAACATATTGGTAACATATCAGAACAGGAAGCGAATATGGGAGTAAAATCGGTAACTAGGCTGATACCGGGTACTACTAGAATAAATAAAGGTAAATACAAGTTATTTGGAAATTATATTACATTACATTGTTATTGTACATAAAAAGATCATCTATATTTAGTATAACTGTTTTCTATAAAGTATTATAGGTATTATATTTTATTACATTTCATTATTTTGCAATAGCTTTAGGTTTTCTCTCCGCCTGGAATTTTTTTAAAGCAATATTAATCCACTTCTTTTTGGTGTTTTTGGAATATCAGGGATGAAGAGAGGTTTTATTTCCCGTAAGACATTTTGACCAAGTCTACTTAATAGTTCATCTCTCTGAGCTCCACTACAATATTGTAGTCTTTCTTTATAACAGTTCGTTCATTATTTTTAATAATAACACACGATTTTAAAATACCCAAAATCACGAAATCACCGTAACGATGGAAATTTTATAGGTTATGTTTACTATTTGCTTTTTTACACTGACCTTCATATGGCGAAAAAATGTGTCCGTGCGCTGTGGCGGTAGTCATCGCTTAGGGTCTTAAATCATGCGCAGAACGGATCGGCAGACCGATTTTATTTACACGTTTGTTGCCGGCCAGTTCCGTACTGGCCGCTTGTGTGAGATTTTTTAGTTTTTTTTTTAGAATTTCTATATAAATATAGATTCTAAACAAGTTTTACTGTTTTATTGACTTATTGTGTGTTTAGTGGTAGCATTTATACATTCCTTTTGTTCATAAAAAATGTATAAACTGTTTTTTGGTGACCCGCTTGGAAAGCGAACATTTATGCAAGAGAGAAAGAATAGCGGTATAACCTTTCTCTCTCCCTCCAGCGTGCTCATTGGTCGGTGGAAGGAATATATGTATATATATATATATATATATATATATATATATATATATATATATATATATATATATATATATATATATATATATATATATATATATATATATATATATATATATATATATATATATATATATATATATATATATATATATATATATACCCCGCTCTGCGTGCTGTTTGGTCGGCCCCTCCTTGTCGATTAATCGGCACGTTGGAGCCACGGAGAAAGGTTATACTACGATACGTTTTTTCTCTCTCGCACGCTTATTCGCACTGCCAAACGGCAAGGCTGCCTCTCGTTATGTATAAATACCGGGTGACCATTCGAAAACTACCACATCCCTTGACGTTTTTATTTGAAGTTTCTCAAAAAATGTTTAATATGAAAGTTATAGGGGCAAACTTGGATAGTTTAAACATAATTTTGGATATTATACAGGATGCATCATAAAGACGACCATAGTTATGATTTTTTTTAAATTGGACATTCTGTATTTGACTTGATATTTCAATTCTGCTTAAAATTCTAAGCATTTTTTATATAAAACACTATAAGCCTAAATTCACTCGTTTTTAAAGTAGGGAAGTTTAAAAGTTGTATTACTTGCTTTGAAACGCAGTAAAAAGTTCGCAATAGGCCATATCTGTCGTCATGACAGTTTAAGGTGACATTTTTTTTCTTGTAAAATCTGCATAATTTGTATGAAAAATGGTTTATTTAACAGAAGAAAAACAAGAAAGTCTTTTCCTATATAATGAAAATAATTATAACGCTACAGCTACTGTTCGTTGCGTATGCAGCTCGACATCCTTATGGAGCCGTTCCTACAAGACAACGTTAAAAGCATTTTTACAAAATTTAGAACAACTTCAATTCTCAACAGGAAGATATAGGTGTATCCAAATGATAAAAATAGGGATTTAAATGTTTCAAAAGACTTGCAAGCTATGCATGGACCACAAAAATACGGGCGCGAGTCAATATGTAAGGTTTTAAAACAAAGTAAGTTTAAACCGTTTAAATACCATAAAGTTCAAAAACTCATACAAGCTGAAAAGGATCTGGAAGGAAATTGATCTACAATATGGATTTCAAAGTCATAAACACACTTCTGCGGTATTTCTAGGCCTAACTAAAACATTTGACAGAATCCATAGATCCTCCATAATAAAACAAATATCAGAATGGAATATTACCGGTAACCTCTTTCACTTCATAAAATTATTTCTTTCAGACAGAACATTCAATGTTAGAATAAACAACTACTACTCAACTATTTACACCCAAACAAATGGAGTGCCACAAGGATCTGCCATCAGTCCAACACTATTTCTGATAGCCATAAATAATATTAAGAAATACATACCACAGCAGGTAACAACAAAAATATTTGCAGATGACATCCTTATATACCACACATCCGAAGATTATAAGCTGAGTGAAAGACTTCTACAAAAATCTATAACCTCTCTTTCACAGTGGATAGATGGTATAGGTATAAAATTTTCACCGACTAAATCCTCTGCTGTACATTTCTGCAGATTCAGAAAATGTCCTAAAATCTCAAATATCTCATTAGATTCAGTAACAATCCCAAATCAATCTTACTACAAATTCCTCGGAGTATACTTTGACTCAACCTTAAACTGGTCAAAACATATAGATTATCTTAGGCAAAAATGCACTTCTGACCTAAACATAATCAAGATGTTATCAGGTATCAGATGGGGAGCACATCGATCCAGCCTTCTAACAATATACAAATCCCTAGTCCTCTCCAAACTGGACTACGGATGTATCCATAACAAAGGACTGAGGATGTCTCTGGGAGCTTTTCGAACAAGCCCAATTATTAGTATCTATTGCGAATCTGAAAGCACATCACTATATGAACGCAGAGAACTCCTTATGCAATATGCAGACACCCAGATTTAGAAAACAAATATTACACTATAAATACTTTTTCTATCCCCAGTATACAACTAGATCGGGAAACAATAAAGCCACCAATATTAGATATAAAAACATCACAGAAAGACTCTCTATAACATATCCACCAACTAACGCAATAGATAAATATCAAGTTCCCCCTTGGAATATCCCTACCGTCACATTTGACTACACTATGCTACAATATCCAAAGAACGAATTTAGCAACGACTGTATCAAAAGACTCTTTAAAGATCTGATTAAAACAAAATTCGATAGACATAGGATTATTTATACCGACGGATCTAAGACAGATAACAAAGTCGGATCAGCAATATTTTCTGAACAGAAAGAAATGTCATACTTACTACACAGTTCAACAGGAATCCTAACTGCAGAATTGTTCGCAATCAACCAAGCATTGGAACTTATCCTAAAGGAGAATAATAAAAACTACATTATAGCTAGTGATTCACTCAATTCAATCGAATTAATAAAGTCATATTGTTCTACACATCCCCTCGTAACACAGATACACAAAAAACTACAAAGAACACATATCAAGAACAAGAGCGTAAACTTTGTATGGATTCCTAGTCATGTTGGCATACCAGGAAATGAATATGTAGACAATCTGGCAAAATTAAATCACAACAATTATACAGAGATCAAAAACATATTTTGGAATCGTGACTTAAAGCTAATATCATTAAATATCTCAAAAAACCTTATCCCACTTAAATGGCACCTCTTAGACAAACCAAATAAACTTCATGAAATTAAAGAAACATTTTTTACAAAGGAAAAACATAATAACCTCCCAGGAAAATCACTAACACTAATGGCTAGAATACGCATAGGACACACTTTATTAACACACAAATATATCATAGAAAAAACTGACCCTCCTATATGCCAAACATGCAACACACAATTAACAATTAAACACATATTTAATGAACGTAACAAATATGCCAAAAGTTTAAAAGACCTTGACATCACCGGAAACCTAAAGAATAAACTGTCATATGATAACACTGAAAAAATAATAATATTCCTTAAAGAAACATCCCTATTAAATCAAATTTAAACACAAAAGAAACCCTTTTCTTTAGAAAAATATAAACTAACTTTACAGACACGACAAAATCCTAAGGATTGAAGTGTCCTTAATTATTATTATATCTCTCTCTCTCTCTCTCAAAAGGATCAAAGACTAAATTTTTTCAATTTGATGTTGAACAGGCTAAATAATAACAAAGACTTTTTAAAAAATATAATTATGTTCTCGTTTCTCGACAAGTGGAATGCCTAACAAACAAAACGTTCGGCATTGTGCGGTGGATAATCCAAATTTCGTGCAAATTCAAGGTCGACAGACTGTCAATATGTGGTGTGGCATATTGGGAAACCGAATAATAGGACCATATTTTTTTGAAAGTAACTTGACTGGTGAAGCATATTACGAATTTTTAAGGAACGAGCTTTCAGACGTGCTGTAAAATTTGTCGCTAAGGCATAATCGCAGTTTAGTTTTCCAACATGACGAAGCTCCACCACATGTTGTTCGACCGGTAAAAAACCTATTAGATGAAAATTATGATGAATGGATTGGACGGAACGGGACAATTCATTGGCCAGCTAATAGTCCGGATCTGACGCCAATGGACAACTTTTTATGGAAATATATAAAAAATTTAATTTACCAATAGGACCTAGGTAATGCTGATGTCATAAAAGATATTATTAGGCATAAAATTAACGTATTGAATCTAACAAATTCTTACTTCATTGAAAATTCAATAGCACATTTGGAAACTTGTTACCAAGAATGCGTGCAGAACCAGGGGGTTAACGTAATGTGTGACAATTAATATGTTATCTTAAATCATTACTGTTTTATTGTTGAAATAAAAATTAAGGTTGTTACACCAGCATTTATTATTTTAATTATTCAATTTTTAAACTTCCCTGGTTCGAAAACCAGTGAATTTAAGCCTATAGTGTTTTATATAAAAAATGTCTAGAACTTTAAGCAGAGTTGAAATATCAAGTCAAATACAGAGTGTCCAATTTAAAAAATCATTACCATGGTCGTCTTTATGGTGCATCCTGTATAATATCCAAAATTATGTTTGAACTCTCCAAGTTTGCCCCTATAACTTTCATATTAAACATTTTTTGAGAAACTTCAAATAAAAAAGTCAAGGGTGGGGGTGGTAGTTTTCAAATGGTCACCTACAACATTTAAGATGTTTACAATATCTTATTATCGCTATCAAAAACATAACTTCAAGCAGGAAAATATTTAACGTTATTGGTACCAACATTTTTTTTTTCTTCTGTTTATAAGTTTCTTCCAATCTCGCAAAAAACCGTTTATTGTACGGCCATATGCAAGTCCGGTCAAATAAACCCATTCCTAACCGATATGTGACAGTGTATTACACGATCCCTTTACTGATTCCCAAACAAAGCAAAACCCTTTAAACCAGAGTCTATTAATCTAAAGGGGTTATGACATCGTCGAGAATGGTGATAGCAAAAGTCCAAGACGTGAAGGTGTGAAAAGGGTCGCTTATGTTGGCGGCCCTGTCGGGTAACTCTAAAAGTTACTAGCATTCTCAGCTGTGGACAGAGTCGTGCCACAAGTCGCAGTTTTTATATGGGGTTATTTTTACAGTTGAAAATATTTGTGTACAGAGTTGATATTTTATTGGTTCTGACTGTTTTTACTATATTGTTGAGTACCAAATAAGAACACGAGATCTAATTCTTTGTTTTATCTTGCAAGGGCTGCCAACAAACTATAAATGAAATTTTTGTGTTTGTATTAAGTAGGATTTTAATGCTTAAATGATGTGTATGTTTTAAAATATGAAATGTAGTATACCACAAAATATTATTAAATAATACCACTAAGTACTGTGTTCTTTTCTTCCATATCAAAATGTAAAAATTTCAGTTGGATTTTATTTAATTGTTGCAATTGTAAATGTATTGTAGTGTTGTAGTTGTGAAACAAATAAAGTTTAGTTTTTTAGCAATAAACCTGTATTCACATTTTTTTACATAAAATAATTCATTTTATTGCCAAAGTGGAAAATTTTGCTATTATTCTGCAATATCAAGATGCTGTATGGTCCGTAAGTCAATAAATAACTAGTTTTTAAAAGGAACTTAATTAGTTTTTAAAATAAAATAAATTGAAGATTAATAGACAAGTTTAGGGTCCGGCAAAATGTATTACCTATTTTGTTTCTTTAATATAAAAAAAATGTATCGAGTATTCACTATGGCGATATTTTTATTTGGAAAAGTAGGCTTTGGAGAGTTTATTAAAATTGTTGACAGTTGTCAAAATGCCGCGTTGGTTAACAGAACATCGCATTTTTTGTGTCGAAAAATTTATTGAATATAATTCCATTATAGCCGTTCAAAGGTGTTTTCGACGTCAATTTAATGACCGACAGTGTCCGCAGCGGAAGACCATTACAGTTTGGATTCGTAAATGGAGGACAGGAGGATCCGTTTTAGACAAGAAGTCAAGTGGGCGGCCAAGATCTGCCTGCAATGCACTGAACGAAGACAGAGTTAGAAATGCAATTATCGCTAGTCCCAAAAAATCTGTTGTTAAACATGCTACTGTTTTAAATTTATCTGAGCGAAGTACACGAAGAATGTTAAAAAAAATGAATTTTCACCCATACAAGATCGCAACTGTTCAAGAAATAAATCATCAGGATAAGATTAATAGACTTGAGTTCCACGCTATTTCTAGGCAAGTTCTTCAAAATGTAATGAGAAAATTTATGAACCAGTTAGAAGAATGTATTGAAGAGGGTGGCGGTCATTTGCGGCACACCATATTCAAAGCATAATAAACTCCCATCTTTCTTGTTTAAGAATACATGTTCCTTTGTTTTGTTTTTAAAGTTAATAAATTTTTATAAGCAATTTAAAATGGGTTGTTCATTTTGCCGGACCCTGTATATTTATAAAGAAATACAAAAACACCGTCATAAATTCCTAAAAAAAAAGTTAATTTTTCTATGGCTTCCAGTAGGTATCTGATTTGGAATTGGATATTTTGTGATCTTACAAAGATCTTCAAGATAGCTTGTAAATGCCCATTTCTGATCCTGCACTTACAGAAAAGCTTCCTTCCTGTCTTTCTTCTATAGGTATTTTCAGGGCTTCTGCTTAGACGAGTTGGCCAGTATAATTCCTTTTCTGGCAGCTCCCAACACGTAGTGCAACTTTTATGCATCTTTTAACAGTTCAGCTAGAGAGGCCCCGAACTTCCCGCTTTCTTGGTTCCTTCATCCCTAGAGTGTCAAGGCTATATATGGAACCTGCTACCTGCAGAATTTTAGTCTCTTGTAAATATACTCCCTCTTACCACACTTCAGCCACCCACGGGGCGTTCATATTAGGCCTCAGCCTTCGCGGACTGCTCCAAGATAAAAAAATAATTAAAGTCTCCAAACTTGCTCATAAAATTTTATAAACGTCGTAATATAGGTGGGTATTATTAAAGAAAAAAAAGGTGTTAATAATTCAATATCGTGTGTTTAAAAATAGAGTAAGTACTCATAATTATAATAAATTAGCAATCATCAGTATTTTCTACATTTTAATTTTTTTCTCATTTTTTAAAATATTTAATGTAGTAGATACCATTGAAAAGATACGCCATCGTCGTGTTGTCGCTTTAATTTTTAATTTCAATACTTAATTGAATTACATTTATATTTTTGAAATATAAATTTTGTTCGTCGGTATAAAAGCAGTTTTTCGTTTCCACCTCAATTCTACGCCACTGTCTGGCATAAAATCCAACATGGCCGAAATGGACCCTTCTTGACGTCACACAAGAGTTTTTCAATATGGCGGATGTCATAACCCCCTTTAGATTAATAAACTCCGCTTTAAACATACAAAAAGTGTTCAAACTTTGTCAGTTTTGAACCGACATAAAACCGTGTAAAGTAAACACTCACGTGTTTAATCGATTCTAACAGTTTCAAAACCGTCCCAATTTTTGCTATATTTAAATTTTGTAATATTAATTTTGTTACCTTATTATTTATACTACTACCTAAAGCCCAAGGGTGATAAACCTAACAAGGAGTGCTCGATCCCATTTAAGCCCATATAAACCAATTTAAATGTCAATTCGGTATTTGTGACGTAATCTGTTTGCCTGTTTGTTTTGTTTACAAGTAATATAAAGTCTTAATTTTTTAAAAATATTATACATTACAGTTCTAATAGTAAGTACATATCCAAAATGGTTTTTAAAAGTTGAATATTTAACAAAAATTAATAAAATAAATCTGCCTTCTGGGCAAAATGGGCAAACGGGTGACGTCCAAACATAACCTATATCTGCGGACAAATAGTAAAAATCGAGCACTCCTTGTTAAGTTTACTACCCTTGCCTAAAGCCGGGATTCAACGGCGCGTGGAATGGCAATCCTGGGTTGACTGCACAAAATACGAAAGGGAAGTCCGTTCCCACGGCGCATGTAGGATCGCGGTTTCAGACGTAGACGCTCAGCGGTTGTACGTCGGCAGTGTCGGCGGTAAAAAATTAAATGACTTGGTTTAATTGTACAAAAGAATAAATCGTCAGCGAACGCGTATCGTTGCTGATGCAGCCTATTATTTTATGTTATGAATAACAAGAGGATGTTACAGGATAACAAGAGGATAAACAAAACGAAAACAAAAAACATGGTGAAGAGTTTCCTTGTACAAAAATCGAGAACATTCTGCAACACAGTTCTGTTATTGAATATTTTACACTCATTTGCTTTTTAATTCGCTTCCAGGATCATGAATGAAATTCATATTTTTATGGTATGGATCCCGTGGGTTTTAAATAATTGACTCGGCTTCATAAAGGGATAAACATTTTAACACCACTTCATTCGACCACTCCATAGTAAAAGTACTACGGCACTGACAGTATAACGCGCATAGCCGCGTCGTTGGAGTGGAATGCACGTGCTGCGCGCCAGCGTCCGAGCTCCTTTGAACCGTGTTGATTTACCGACATATGACGGGACTCACCGCGCCGACCGAAGATCGCCAAGCTTGCCCTATCCGACGGCGCGTGAACTGGCAAGTTTGGCGCGAGAACTGCCACTCCACGCGCCGTTGAATCCCGGCTTAACATAATTTTAAAAAATAAAAAATTTCAGTATCTAAATATAGAACAAAGAGTTATTTGTAAAAACAGTTGGAAAAAGCACTATTTTTAGAAAAATAGTGTTTTCCAACGCGTTTCACACAATATTTTTTCTAATTTTAAATATGATATGATTCTTTTTAATACAAGTTTAAAATATAAAGAACTTTTTAAAACTCATTGACGTTGTCAAATATCTTACTTTTCATCACCAGTTGCGAAACACTTTTCTTTTTGTAACTATTTATGAAAACTAAAATATTTGACGACAGTGAGTTTTGAAAAGTGTCGCTTTAATTGTCAAAATTAGAAAAAATATATTTCATGAATATAAATTAATAAATGATTTGTAGAAATTTTCAAGTCCGGGATTGGTCCTTTACTTAAAATACGCATGCTGGATAACCTTATTGTTTGTTTAGTGCTCGCTAGCGTAAACTTGCCATAAATGCTAGTTAGGTTATCTATGCTTTTTTACGAAATTTGTACCGTTTAATTATCCACATTTACACTGTTGCCAAGTTTTGTCATTTGACAAAATTTCTAATTCCAGATTAAGACCCGCGTAAAACTCAAGAATGTAAAATAAAATGGGTAATCGAGACTCATTTGCGACATTTGGCGATTGTGAAATTTTTCGAGAAATGACCTCCCGATCTAAAGTATTTAAAAATGTTTTAGATTATCAAAAAGAAATGGACAAAAAAATAAGGGGAGAAATAGAGAAAAAATTAATGAATCAAAGCAAGAAATTAAACAAAAGCTCCAAAAAGACTCACAAGACAATTTTTAGTGAGATGGCGTTGCCAGAAACATAATGGTGTACTCTCAACGAGCTTACATAACTGGCCCATTTATTCTTCAAATAATAATAAAAACTTACTTTATGTATTAGGGCTGTTTGAGACGATCAAACTTTTGTTAACGTTTCTGTTCACGAAAGAATATTGAAAATATTTGGCGAGTGAGCGCAAAAATAGTATGTTTTTTATGCACCTGTAACATCGGCTGAAAATAATAAAATGCAACGTATGTGCCCAAAATTTTTATTCGGTCTTAAACTTGAGCAAAAATCAAGATTTATTGTTTTAGAACAGTGGTTCCCAATCTTTGTTTAAGGGGGTTCTCTGGTTTGACGGTCTGATCTCTATCCTTTTTTTTGGATTTTTTTGTGAGGACCAAGAGATATAACTTTGGAGTTTTTATCATTTATTTATAAGTATGTCAAAGTATACAGAAAAATTTTTAGCTAAAAATATTCATTAGAACCAATAGTCCGGGTAAATCTGTAATTCACCTTTAGGCCGGCCGCATACATGCAACTTTTAGTCGAGCAACTGTTTAGTCCCACGTTAAAAGTATATGGAAATGCATGTAGGTGCGCATATTAGCAACTAGATAGTTGTTCGACTAAATAGTCGTAAAACCACATCGATCGTCTTTTGATTAATCAGTCGCGCAACTATCGCGACGGTTTAATGAGTATTGCCATGTATTGGAGTGCGCATACGGTCAACTGAACAGTCGTCCTGCGGCTATTCAAACAAGTACATAAATCGATAGCGACTGAATTGACTGTATGCGCACCTTCGGCGACTAAACTGTTTGGTCGTCATAAAAATCGCACAAGCACGCAATTCGACTAAACAGTTGCTCGACTAAAAAGTTGTATGTATGCGGCCGGCCTTAAATGATTTTGGAAGTACATAAATCGAGATGAAACCTTTTGCATTCTCTTTAGAAACAAATCAACTACAAAGTGTCGGAAAAGGATATTGGATAGGGGGAAAGGGGGTGTTTTTTACCCAATTTTTTTTACACTCTACACCCCTAAAAAATACATTTGCTAAAAAAAATGTTTTCTTATTTTTAATGGTACATATAGGTTTTTTGGGCCACTGAAGTTAAATATAATATTGGAAATTACATTTGAGGGCTAAGAAGGGCTAAATTCACCCTGTTTTTACCCCTACACCCTCAAAAAATAAATTTCGCTAATAAAAAGTTTTTACTCATTTATAATGGGTTTTTTGGGCCACTAAAGTCGCTATATGCTATATTGAAATTTACAATTGAGGGCCTAAAAGGGCTAAATTCAGCCTTATTTTACACCCCACACCCCTAAAACATACATTTCGCTTAGAAAAGTTTTTCCCCGTTTTTAATGGTATATACATATAGGTTTTTTGGGTTACTGAATTCGAATAGGATATTAAAAATTACATTTGAGGGCTTAGAAGGGCTGAATACACCCTTTTTTACATCCTAAACCCCTTAAAAATACAGTTCGCTAAAAAAAGTTTTTCCCCATTTTTAATAGTACATATAGGTTTTTTGGGCCACTGAATTCAAATATAATATCAGAAATTATATTTAAGTGCTAAGAAGGGTTAAATTTACTCTTTTTTACACCCTAAAACAAACATTTCGTTAAAAAAAGTTTTTCCCCCTTTTTAATGGTACATAGGTTTTTGGGACCACTGAATTCAAATATAATACCAGGAATAATAATAAAAGGGGTTAGTTTATTTTATCTTCTGTTACCCTATGGACATTATTTTTTCTAAAATTCCTCTTTTTTCTTTTAATTTGAAGGGATGATGTGGGTTTATCGGGTCGTTAAATTCAAATCTCAAGTCAGAAACGATAATAAAGGGGTTGGATTGAATTTCCCCTAAAATACGAATTTGTTTTTATTTTTTTGTTTTTTTTTTGAGATATATTAAAATGTGGCTCCAAAAAATTTTAAATAGATTATTTTTTAAACACGAATTTTTTAAAAACGGTATCTTTTTTTTGTCTTACAGGTCTTAAAATTATTTTTTTTTATGAACCCTAATGCTATTTTAATATTTTTTGTGCCCTTGCGTTTTATTATTTTTTTTTGGGCCGCATTTAATGCACATCAAAAAAATAATGGCAGATTCAAATTTTACGGGAAATTTTTTTGGGGTGTAAAAAAGGGTGAATTTCCCTTCCAAGCCCTCAAATGTAATTTTTAATACCATATTCGAATTTAGTGACCCAAAAAACCTATATGAACCGTTAAAAACGGGGAAAAACACTTTTTAGCGAAATGTATGTTTTAGGGGGTGTAGGGTGTAAAAAAGGGTGTATTTAGCCCTTCTAAGCCCTCAAATGTAATTTTTAATATCATATTCGAATTTAGTGACCCAAAAAACCTATATGAACCATTAAATATGGAAAAAAACCTTTTCTTAGCGTAGTGTGTTTTTTAGGGGTGTAGGGTGTAAAAAAGGGTGTATTTAGCCCTTCTAAGCCCTCAAATGTAATTTTTAATATCATATTCGAATTTAGTGACCCAAAAAACCTATATGAACCATTAAATATGGAAAAAAACCTTTTTTTAGCGAAGTGTGTTTTTTAGGGGTGTAGGGTGTAAAAAAGGGTGAATTTATCCCTTCCAAGCCCTCAAATGTAATTTTTAATACCATATTCGAATTTAGTGACCCAAAAAACCTATATGAACCATTAAATATGGAAAAAAACCTTTTTTTAGCGAAATGTGTTTTTTAGGGGTGTATGGTGTAAAAAAGGGTGTATTTAACCCTTCTAAACCCTCAAATGTAATTTTTAATATCATATTCCAATTTAGTGACCCAAAAAACCTATATGTACCGTTAAAAACGGGGAAAACACTTTTTAGCGAAATGTATGTTTTAGGGGTGTAGGGTGTAGGGGTTAAAAAAAAGGGTAAATTTAGCCCTTAGCCTTCAAATGTAATTTTTAATATTATATTTGAATTTAGTGACCCAAAAAACCCATATGTACCAATAAAAATGGAAAAAAAAGGGTTTTTTTTAGGGGTGTAGGGTGTAAAAAATTGAGGTAAAAAACACCCTCTTTCGTAGTATCCAATATCCCTTTCCGACACTTTGTAGTTGATCTGTTTCTAAAGAGAATGCAAAAGGTTTCATCTCGATTCATGTACTTTCAAAATAATTTCTAGGTTTAGTGTTTTTAACAGATTTACCCGTATTACAAAGGTATAGGGCTCCAAAGACACCTGCCTCGAAAAAATGGACCCTCACTGCCTCCACAAAATCAGCTGATTGGCTTATCTGAAACTTAAAAAATCGGCGGCGTTTTAATCTGTAAGCTTAAAAACACGAAATGGACCATTATGAAAAGAAAATTTTGAAAATTGGATTTTTTATATATATATATATATATATATATATATATATATATATATATATATATATATATATATATATATATAGGGGGGTTTAATTAAAGTCGACCTATATCCTTTAAGGGCATGTAGTATCCATTATTTCTGACAGATTTCACCATGTAACACCTATCCCAAGCCTAACCGTTTTCGAGATATTCGAATTTTATTTTTTTTAATGAAAAATGCTGATTTTTTACCTATTACATTAGATATTTTGGGAAAAATTTGAGGCTTATTATTATTATTATTTAATTTTTTCAAGTAAAATAAGATGCTTTATGACCTCAATAAACAAAATTGTACATAAGTTAAATAGATAGTTCTTTGTAGATAATTAAAGTTAAAAATAAAAAAAAATTATATGGGTCATTTTTCTTAAAGGATATGTAGAAAAAATTTTTATGACATTTGTTTTGCAGATGTGCCTAAAATTATCTACGTCTCATCAGCTATCCAACGAGGTATAACAATTTAGGGTATTTTTGAATTCATACAAAAACTTAGTTTCATAAGCTACACGAAAGGTAAAAATAATGGCGCTTCTTAAATCTAACTTTCCCCAACCCAAGTTAACAAAAGAAAACAATAGGTGAGTACAAAATAACATTTATTACACTTCTCTACTTATGTCTAAATTTCATGTTCAACATGTCCGCCTCTATTCTGTACACATCTTCGCATTCTTTTACGAAGTCCACTTTTTACTACACCAGTAGTTAAAGTCCTTCTTATTTCATCAGCCACATTAATTATTTTGTCTTTTAATTCTTCAACTGACAATATTGGGTTGGGCTCACAAGACTCTTCATATGCCCCCATACATAAAAATCCATGGGGTTAGGTCCGGACTTCTGGCTGGCCAGGGTAAAGGTCCACCTCGTCCAATCCATTTATTGGGATAATTTGTGTCCAGCCACTCCCTGACACTTCTCCTGAAATGTGCAGGGCAGCCGCATCATGCTGAAACCACATGTCTCTAACCAGATTAAGTGGCAAATCATCCAGTAAATCGTTAAGGTCTCCTCTTAGGAAGTTTTCGTAGTCTTCACCATTTAAATTGTCGGGGAGAAAGTATGGCCCAATTAAATTATTAGAAATGATGCCCATCCACACATTCACGCTGAATCTACTTTGTGACCCCTTTACTCTCTTCTTGTTGGGGTTTTTCAGTCTTTTTGGGGCCCAATAATGAGCGTTGTGGTAATTGGTGATCCCATCTTTATCAAATTTTGACTCATCTGTCCACAATATTTTTTTAAGAAAAGTTGGGTCTTCTACATCCGCATTAAGCATAAACCTGCAGAAATCCAATCTTCTCACGGGATCTCCTTCTTCAATAGCTTGTACCGGCGTGTAATGGTATGGGTATAGGCCCGCTGTATGTACGGTAAACCACACTTTCCATTGCGAGACTCCCAGATCACGGGCAACAATATTAGTGGAAGTGGTTGGATCCAATCTAAATCGTTCCACTATCTCATTGTCTTGTTCTTCGTCATTATCATTTACACGTGGTCTTCCCAAGTCTGTACTTCGTCTTAAAACGGAGCCAGTTTCTCGAAGTCTTCTATAAACTCCGTCAAATACGCTAACATCCGGCACTCGACGGCCGGGATAGCGTCTTATGTATTCATTGCGAGCTTGTACGGAAACACAATTGCAGTATCCGTAGCAAATCAACATATCAGCGTATTCGTCGTTCCTGAAGGTTGTCATTTTCAACAGTTCCGTATCACAAGCACAAATCGGAGTCCAGTTTACTAGCACAGCAGTCACAAATTAGAAAAAAAACAGTCCAGAAACACAGCCAAGTCGAATAGAAAACAGACAGCAAAAGAATATCGCATCTACCATGCACGAATCACATAAGCAGACTAACAACCAAACACAATATTTTTTTTAGCCAAACACATTGTTTTTCCTGCATAAATCGTAAGTTGTCTCGCTTACACGCACCCTACCTTGAAGGACAATAGGCGGGGGAATTTACAATTGCTACCTGAGGCCTAACAAGTAAGTTTTTCTATGAATTCAAATGAGGCCCTAGATTGTTATACCTCGTTGGATAGCTGAAAAAACGTAGATATTTTTAGGCATATCAGCAAAACAGGTGCCATAATGTTTTTTTCAATTATCCTTTAAAGAACAATAAACTTTTTATTTTTTTATTCACTTCTTTAACTTTTAATCAACTACTACGACCTATTTAGTTAACTTATGTACAATATTGGATATTGGGGCCATAAAGCATCTTATTTTACTTGTCAAAAATAAATAATAATAATAATAAGCCTCAAATAATTTAAAATATCCAATGTAATAGGTAAAAAATCAGCATTTTTCATTAAAAAAAATAAAACTCGAATATCTCGAAAACGGTTAGGTTTGGGATAGGGTGTTACATGGTGAAATCTGTCAGAAATAATGGATACTATACGCCCTTAACGGATCTAGGTCGACTTTAGCTGTAACCCTGTATATAAAATATATAGCTTACATTTATTTTGTTTGAAGGCTCTCAGGTATCAAACCGACAGAACTCTCAGCGCTCCGAATAATTTACCTCTTCTAACTGCTGTATCTTTATAATGATTTTGAATTTTGAAAAATTATTTCACCACCATATTCTAGATACATTAAGGAAATAAGTTATGCAAAAAAATCGTTTTTTTGAACCTATTAAACCAAAGAACCCCCTTAAGTGTGAACCACTGAAGCAAACATTTCATTGGCCACAAACTCCTAAAAAAATTATTTCTGTTTATAACCAGAAGGTATTAAAATTGGCGTATAAAACAATATTTTTATTAATCATTGGAAAAAATAGGCTAAATAAATAAACAAGATTACTAACTGGACTACACACTTAACAAATTTCATTTTTGGGCCCACTTTGGGCGCCTTTTGCAACTTTTTTGATTATCCACATTCTTAATGCCCATTGTCTGTACCGGGTGTCCCAGAATATGTGGGCAATCTCTCCAAATCTAATAGAAAATTCAAAAATATTATTACAAGTTCCCATAAACTTTTTTCCTACGAACCTTCCCTACGGAGATACAGGAACATAACGGACGACCCTGGAAATTGTTTTGTTTTTTAATAACTTTTAAAATACTAGGCGTAATTTAATATTTTTTTAATATAATGGTTACTAGATAAGTCTTCTTAAAATGAACCCATTAAATCATATTTGGCATATTTAGTTTGCCAGGGACGGACTAGCTCTGACACAATAATAGCAATTTTTTAACATTCTGTATGATAAAGGCTCAACAATATTATTTTTGGATAGCTTTAACCTTGAACTAAAAAAAGGTATTCTAGATTGACATCGATAAAATCAACTGTTTGCGAGAAATAAAATATCATGTTTGGCAATTTTTTTTTACATTATACGGGTTGTTTTCTAATTGTACAGGGTTTTCCCGTATAATTGCGTACCCCTTTAAAATCTTTATTTTTATAGATAGAAAAAAATAGTTTATATGAAAGTTGCAGGATTTTTCATGAAGATTTTCATGGTGTAAGATAGAAATAGGTACAAATGATGATCGGAAAATTAACAAATCACTATCAACTTCGTTATTTTAAATGGAACACCCTGTATATGATTGAAAATTCAAATTCTGCTAATCTTCCTCTTTTCAAATATATATAACTTATCTATGTTCGGATAAACGAGTTGCAAGTTATTTGAATTTAAAATCTGTTCTTATAAGCCATAGTTAGCCATGGATACAACCCAAAGTTTGGCAAAGTTAAGTCGCGTTAGTCATGGTTCGTCTTGGAAACCAAACAAAAATTGACTTCTGTCAAATACTTTTATATTTTACTTAGCTGTAGGGTAGTATCCATGGCTAACTATGGCTTATAAAACAGATTTTAAATTCAAATAACTTGCAACTCTTTATCCGAACATATTAAGTTATATATATTTGAAAGAGAAGATTAGCAGAATTTGAATTTTAAATCATATACAGGGTGTTCCATTTAACGAAGTTGATATTATGTTTTAATTTCCGATCATCATTTGTAATTTCTATCTTACACCATGAAAATCTTCATGAAAAATCCTGCAACCTTCATATAAATATTTTTCTATTTATAAAAATAAAGATTTTAAAGGGCAATATGGGAAAATTGTCAATATTTAATGAGGCAATTATTGAGTCCATTTTAAGAAGAAAACTTCATATGAACATATGTCCTTAAAGTCTTAACTTTTAAGATACAGGGTGGTAAAATTTTTAAAAATAAATAATTTATTATTAATATCTGTAATACCACTTTAGATATTTTAATGAAATTTGGCATACATGTACTATGTATCAAGAAGCATTTTTAGTGTACCACATTTTTTTATTTGCCAAAATAGGCAGATCAAATTCTGTACGAACGCCACTGGTGGAAATAAAAAATGTGGTACACTAAAAAATGCTTTTTAATACTAGATTGTCAAATTTCATTAATATCTAAAATGTACAGAAATAATACTAAAGATTTATTTTTGAAAATTTAACCACCCTGTATCTTAAAAGTTAAGACGTTTAGAACATACGTTTATATGAAGTTTTCTTCTTAAAATAGACCCAAAAATTGCCTCCCTAAATATTGACGTACAATTAGAAAACACACTGTATAATCTAAAAAAAAATTACCAACCATGATGTTTTATTTTTCGTAGACAGTTGATTTTATCGATGTCAATCAAGAATACCTTTTTTTAGTTTAAGGTTAAAGCTATACCAAAATAATATTGTTGAGCCTTTATCATACAGGATGGTTAAAAAATTGTTATTATTGTGTCAGAGCTAGTCCGTCCCTGGCAAACTAAATAAGCCAAATATAATTTAGTGGGTTCATTTTAAGAACACTTATTTAGTAACCTTCATATTAAAAAAAATATTAAATTACGCCTAGTATTTTAAAAGTTATTAAAAAAAACGGTTTTCAGGATCGTCCGTTATGTACCTGTATCTCCGTAGGGAAGGCTCCTAGAAAAAAATGTTAATGGGAACTTGTCATAATATTTTTGGGATTCCGAGAGATTGCCAACATATTCGGGGACACCCTGTATAAAATCATTTTTGAAAATACGAATATCTACTATTGATGGTGTTTACTAGTTTTATAAAAAAATTTACAGAATTGTCTAAAGCTCCAGATAAAGTTTTGAGAACTGGCGATCAATTATGCAAAACACGATTTTGCGTTCTCTGCTGGAGATCTAATTTTTGTTACATTTTTAGAATAAATCTTTAGATTGTCCCTTTTTTATTATCGCCGGACCGCTTATGGGTTCTTAGTTCTTACGGAACACCTGTCGTACTCGGGCTGCAGGTACTTTTTTAGAATCTTTACACCACCCCACCCCCTTATTTTTGCGTTACACACGTGCGAGAAAGACATTAATTGCAACCGCCTATTAAAAAAGAAATTCTGTTCTTTACATGCAATATATGGTTTCCTAGGTATTTTTGCCTTGTGAACACGAATCCGTTGTTAGGTTGGTCGATCACCCATCAGTGTTCAGCAAATTGACGAAATATCTCCAAAAAAAAACAAAGAATATCAAGAAGATAAAGAATCTGCACGTGCTTAATGCAAAAATAAGGGGGTGATTAATTTTTATTTAAGGGGATGTATAGTTTCTAGAACAATAAACAAAAGTGGGATAAGTCAAAAATGTGAAAAATAAGTTCATTTAAATTAAACAATAATTAAAATTTAAATTTTCCTTTAAAATTATTTTGGAAAATCTGGAAGGTTTTTAAATTAAAAAAGTGCCTAGGATCGCCAAAACGCTTAAATTTTAATTAAACATTATTTAAGTTATTGGTTAATTTACATAAATATATTTTTCACAATGTTTGACTTATCCCTCTCATTTAGGTGCCATATTATGATTAACAAGAAAGCAGGCGTTTTTTTTTTGGGTTTTAATTTACTACTTTCAACTAGTACTCTAAGTTTCGTGGCCATAGGACCAGGTGTCGTGCCTTTTAAACAAGTACAGCAAATACCTCTATTTATATGCAGTAAAAAAAAAAATCTGTACGAATAAACACGCTAGAGTAGTTCATTAATTAGGATACGAAAGGTTCCTTTGCCCTCCCGCCTTTTTTTGAGGTCATTTCCTGGACCAAAGGCTATCTATTTGGGTGGTTAAAAATCTATACAAAAATCTTATATTAAAAACGATAACAGACAAGTTAGGCACAAGGTAGGTTGGCTACAAACAAAATAATTATAGACCTTAGGAATTACTCGGCAATGCGCCTCCGTGTCTAATAAATTTTATTATTATTTTTTTATTTTTGAGTTTAACTCTGCTATTATTTCTAAGCGCTGAAACGTTATCAAAAAATGTGATCGTGTGCAACAGCCTTAACATAAACTAACTCTTTAATAATTGTCGAAAGTACTGTAAGGTTGAAAGGCATTCTTATAATATTGACATTAATACATCCAGAACTAAACATATAACTTATTTATATCTCACACAGATTAAATATGCTTCAAAGAATGAAGTAAGTACTATTTCAGTAGCTATTATTAAATATATTTTTAGTTTGTATTTATATTTTATTCTAATAAAAATTGTATCGAAGTTTTTATGTGTATATTAATTATTTTAAAAAGTTGTGGATAAATTCGTTAAAAATTTAGGAAATAACTTTTAAAGAAAACCCTTAAACCCGTAAAGTTTTTTCACATAGACTTAATATACACTGGAATTGCAAGGATGCGCTGACCAAACTGGGTCAAAACAATAAGGTTACACTACTGTGGATACCTGGACACACCGGCCTAGTAGTGGAGTAAAATTTGGAAGAAAAGTCGCTTAGTTATCGAGAAAAAAAAACCGGCGTAGAACCAAACCAGACTTAGTGGGATTCTTTAATAAGGTAATCGTGTACACGAAATCACTTTTTACGACATTTTTTAGTGGTCGAGAGCTTTTTTATTTCGAAAAACCCAAAAAAAAAACGGTTTTCAATAAAACACGTATTTTAACTTCTCCACTGCTCTATCTTTAATAATATTCATGCTATCAAGTTAATTTTTTTTTAGATTAAAGTAGACACAATAGCGCTTCAAACAACGTCCCACTTGAAGCTGATATTTTTTGTTAAATTTTTTAAATAGTACGAAACTCAAAATTTGTTATTTTTAGTAGCGTAATTTTAGGCAATCGAAAAAAAGTTTATTATTGAAAATTTATACATACATGCTGCGTACAAATTGTAGCTAATGTTTAAAAAAGTTTTTAAAACAAAAATTTTTTAGATTCCTTTTATAGTATTGAGTCAGTAATATTTTTTTAACGGCCAAAGTCATATTTTTGCGCGCTTGGGCTTAGCGAGCCGGCCGACTACAAAGATCTTACGGTCCGGTGGAAGTGTAGTAGGTAGTTAAAGTTGTATCAACAGGTTTAAACGCAGATCTATGGGCTGCTTAAGTTGTTTAGAAAAGAAAAAATTTTAAATATCCAAAACAGGTGGGTAGATTTTTAAACCCATATAAAAATATCAATCATTGTTATTAATTACTCACCTAATAAGTAGGTTTATTCAACTTTTTTTTATTGGTTGCTGGTAAACAAAACCACCCACGGGATTCGTTATTTTTTTGATTATACATTCAAAACTTCATTATTTTTTAAACATTTTTAGCAACAAAAAATTGCGGATCCTTTGTGTCTTTTAATTAAATTTGAGAAATATAGTACATAGGTACATTAAATATAAACTAGGGCTTCGTTAAAGGTCTTTTTTAAACAGGAATATATAATTCTTTTTTTCCATATAAAGAGATGATACGAAGCTATTCTTTGACATGTCTGAATGCTGCTTGAATAAGCAATGTTGCGAGACTTTTTGTAATAATTTGTTATTATTGAAGGTTGTTTTTTATATAAAACTAACCAGAACTAACAAACAACAACTTTCAAACTATGATCTAGTTCTGGTTAGTTCCGGTTAGGTTTTCCTCGTTAAATTGTAAATTTTTTTATTATAAATGCGCCGTTCTGGTCGGTCATGATTAGTGCTGGTTAGTTAAAGCGGCTTTTATTTTCCCTAATTATATTTGTAACTGGCTTGAAATTCAAATATTTTTGATTTAATGAAAATTATCCTTATGGTAACGGCAAAGTTTTTTATTATAAATTAATAATATTTCCGTTTAGCAACACTGTAAACGTCTTGAAGCGATGCATGAATTTATTACATGTAAATCGTAAATAGTTAAAATAAAATGTCAAATAATGACCAATTTATAGAATTTTTATTGCGCTTTTCTTGGTGAAAACTACATCATCCGCATTTTTTGCCTTAAATAATAATACTTAAAGAATATTTTACATTGCAAATTTAAAAATCGTCCAATTCCGTGGGTGATTTTTTTACAGACTAAAAATGTAATATGTAAGTAGTTATTTAGGCGCTTCATTAGTAGCATTTTACGTAAATTTAATCCATTTCTGCCTTAAAATCTTTAATAATGATATTGCAGGAACGAAATTTACACTCCTTACAACATTTTAGTTCTTCTTTCACACAAGTACATGTTGGAAATTCAATTTTGGGTTGACATAAAGCCATTGCACTACGTATTATGACAGCAGCTCTTAATAAAGTTTAAATTTTGGACATTTCTATGGGAAGTAAAAGATCTATCTGAACATCACTACCAATACTCGCAGAAAAGGTAGATATTGTCGAACTATTTTCGTGTAGGTTCGGAAACCGTTTTCCTATTTTTGTGCGATTTTATGTTTCTTTCAGAGATGTAGTGGCTGTAACATAATTTATATTTCTCATCAAACGCAAATAAATCTTTATAGCCACGTAATTTAGATATCATATTAATGTCGTTTCTATTCCTGGCAGCTTTATTACTTTTTTGATAGGTAGCTTTTCTACTACCTAAAAAGATTCAGTACTATGTAAAAAAATAAATACCCTAAACAGGATTTATAAGGATAAAATTGAAATTCGTACTTTGTTTCAGTACAAAATATAAACTAATATAAAGGTACCAACTATACTATGAAGGTACCTAATAATATTTAAATTACTTGTTTAAACAGATATTTTATATAACTTTTCTTCTTTTTATTTTTACTATTGCTGCAAAAAAACACATTTTTCTAATATTAAAACTATCGCATTTAAGTTTAGTGTCACAATAATTTGAAGGACCGGCGCGGCGCCACTGTCTGATTGCAAATTATGATAATAGTTTTGAGAATCTGTGTAAGTTTTACGACAGTCTTTATGATATTTTATTTTAATTTCGCCATTTAAAATATCATCTTTTTGACAGAATTTTTTTTTTGCTAGATTGTCCTGCCTTTTTTCAGCACTTAATAGTAATGATAACAACCCTTGTATTCTAGGTCAACGTTTCTCAACCTTTTTTGGCCCGCGGACCAAAATATAGTTATTATTGTTTTTTTTAATAAGTAATTTTTTTTCGCGGATCGAAAATTGTCCGCGGACTAGTAAAATTTCTCCGCGGACCACTTGTGCCATGGTGGAGAATTAATAGCTGTTCTAGGTCTTTGTAAAACAGATTTGTATCCATCATACACAATTTTCTTACAAATAATTCGCATCATTGTTTTAAAATTTTAAATACATACAGCACACTCTAAATTTCGACAACCACCACTACTAATGTATTACTTAACTACGCACGCTATCCGCATGCGGGGCTATTGGGTCCCGATAATACTTTTTTACGTCTGAAAAAAAAATCGCTGTTGCCAAACGATACGCTCTAGGAAAAAAATTTTTTCAAAAACTTTTGTTATTATTTGGCTATATTTTCTTCGCTGCATGTATGAAAATATTTTCAAAAATAAAAAAGTTTATCGATTGGTGAAAATTTCAATACCAAAAATATTTATTTTTAGTTTATATGATTTTTAGAGGTATGAAAGTGCGAATTGTGCCCAAACTGTTTATAAGGTTAAAAGCGCTACAGTATGAGCTTTAATTTGACACAAAAAAAAAATTCGGTATCTTTGATAGTTTTAAAGTTATGGCGGTGGAAACAAAAAAAAAAAAATCAATTTTTTTATAAGTTAAAAAAAATCACTTTTTATTAATTTAAAAAGTTCGAGACCACAAAAAAATGTCGTAAAATACGATTTCATGTGCCCGGTGACATACTCAAAGAAACCTAACAGGTTTGATGTGGTTCTACGCCAAAAAAAAAAACGACACGATAGACTTACGGAATCGCTCCACCATAGAGGGTAATGAATCCGTAGACCTCCTTGCCAAAAGGGGGGCGAACCAAAATTTACAGGGCCGGAACCGGTCATCGGTATATCGTTTATGAATGGCCAAGCAGTTCATATCAGCTTGGACACAAAGAGAAAAACTTCGGTACTGGCATGGACTTTCGGGTCTTAAGACACTCGAAGGCCTTTAAAAGCCCACCGAACCAACAATGTACTGTCAAACTACTGGAGCCATCAAGGGTACACTTTAAAACTCTAGTGGGACTGTACACGGAACACTGCAGATTAAAATACCACATGCACAAGATCGGCCTAGCGGAAGACGCCGAGTGCCGCATGTGCATGGAGGGGGATGAATCTGCGGAAACATTCTGTGTTCGTGCCCAGCAATGGCACGACTGAGATTCGCAATCCTCGGCAATGACACCTTGTTGCCGGGGGAGGCGAAAGATCTCTCTCCCAACAGGATCATCAGATTTATTAGAAGTCTGGATCTGGTGGGAGAAATGCAAAAGGGTGTAAGCCACAATAGACCGATCGGTCGCGGTGGAAGAGAACCCACTCACTTTAAACCTACCTACCTACCTAATATACACAGGGCGTTTCATGTAGCCACCGATACGTTTTTTAATGAGATCCCCAATTTTTTAATACGGATTTTAAAGGCACATTTTTTTAGTAATTTCGAGTATGGATTAAATTTAAAAAAAAAACCTTTTGAAATTCCAAAATACTAATTTTTATGGTAATAAACACTTTAATTAACAGAAGTAAATAAAAATTATTTTTTTAAATTTCCTAGCTTTCTAACGTACATTGTACATATCATGTATCTTAACGAAAGGTTATTCAGGGGTGTTAAATCTAGACCTATTGACGAGGCCGTTAAAAAGGGTAGCGTCATTAAATACTTATTATTAAGAACAGTTTGCAGTTTAGCGTCACCATCTAAACATTGCTTGTGGTTAGTTCTGGTAAATACTAATCAGAACTAAATGAAGAGAAAATGCACCTATCTGCCAACGTAACTAAAAACTCAACTTGCAATCTCACTTGTGTTTTATGTATTTTAACCTAATCTAATACATATAAAAAAGGGAACTGTGTGTTTTTGTATGTACAGGGTCATTGATTATATTTACGTCGCCTCTGGAGCCTTTATTTTTAAAGATCGAAAAAAATGTTTTATATAAAAATTGTATGATTTTTTCCATATTATCTTTTCAAAGTATCAGTGAAAAATATCTCGATAAGAAAATGGAAAAATATAGCAACTTCATCTTTTAAATGGACACCCTGTATATATGCGCTGCAACGAAAGATCTTTTTTCTGATTTCAAATATATATACATTGATGATATTTGGTGAACCGTTTTGAGATATTTAAGCTTAAATTATAAATAAATTGCAAAAATTTCATATTGCTATCAAGAAAGCCATGGAAACAATCGAATTGCTATGATTTATGTTTGATAAATATGACGTCTCCATATTGTATAAAGTTGAAGTTTATCATTTTAACTATTAAGAATTATTTATATTGTTTTTTTATCGATGGGCTATTCAGAAGAACAAAAACTCGCTATTGTGCGTCTTGTTTAAATTGATCCAAAATCAAGGAGGATATGTAGAAAATAACTAAATTATAAATTTATACAACATAACAATTTTATTGTTTTCGTGGCTTTCTTGATATCCGTATGATTTTTTTTTCAATTTATTTATTATTTAAGCTAAAATATCTCAAAAACGGTTCACCCAAATATCATCAATGTATATATATTTGAAATCAGCAAAAATAGATCTTTCGTTCTAGCTCATAATATACAGGGTGTTCCATTTAAAAAAGTTGAAGTTGGCTAAATTTTTCCATTTTTTTAATGCGATATATTTTTACTGATACTTTCAAAAGATAACATGGAAAAAGGCCTACAATTTTTATATAAAACATTTTTTTCTATCTTCAAAAATAAAGGCTCCAGAAGCGACGTAAATATAATCAAAGACCCTGTACATCGTTTTCTTCAACTACCCACAGCCACACACTAATAGTTATGGTGGTAGGTAGCCCTAGGTCTGCACTTGCAAGTAAGGGAGTTAGGTCGCGGTGGGTGGAAGTGGGTGGCGAAAATGTAAAAATATATATACAGGGTGTAAAAAGTATGATGCTCATGATTTTAATGGGCGATAGTGGAGCTCAAAACAAGTCAAAAAAGCCAAAAACACATTGGTCAAAAGTTAATTGTTTTTAAAATATGGTCTTTCAAAGTTCACAAAATTTGGCAACAGCGTGCCCATTTATCACTCATCGAGTCAAACGTTGAACGTTTTTTTCGGGGTTTTACATTTACATTTTCAAGAGATGTTTATTTACATTTTATTTGTAATTAAAAAATAATTGTACTTACCAAACACAACATTAAGGTTAATATTCATTTTAAGAAAACAAATTATTATGTTTTAAAACAGCACTTTTTATTTTGCTTAAAGAATAGAATATCTGTAATTATAAAAAAAGAAACAGCTGTATATTGTGGTATGTGATACGTTTACTTCGCGGCCTAATGACCTCGTTCTAGTTCCAGGATTTTGTTTCGCGATTTCCAAAATTCTTCTCTCTTGTTGCACAATTACGTATGTACCTCCCAGGAATTCTCGGTTGCACACATCCCGCTACGAAAACTCTTTGGTACCGTTGTGGAAATCTTTCACGGTAAATTTGGTTTGACTACTGATTTGACGAACTGCAGCTCTGTTGCCAATTGTTTTTTAAATGTTTACCCGGGAGTAACATTATTTTTATTATTAATATATATTTTTTAATTTATAGACTGAGACATTTAACACTTAGTTTTTTTTTATTAGCCAATGAATCTACCGATTAGCGATTAAGTCAAAAGTTGCTAATTGTTAAGCGTTTCAGAAATAATTGCTACCAAAGTTTATAACTTTGATATCGTTTAGACAAAAATCTGTCAAGTTTTGACACATATGTCATATGAACTTTTTGACTTGTTTTTAGCTCCACTATCGCCCATTAAAATCATGAGCATCATACTTTTTACACCCATATATATCTGTCCTTCTCTAACTCATGTGAACTTCTAGAAAGTTCTAAAAATTTCTGGAATGATCTAGAAAGTTCCAAAACGTGTGCAACTGTCAAAATCGATCCGAAATAGTCTAGAAACTTCTAAAAATTTCTGGAATGATCTATAAAGTTCCAAAATGGGTGCAATTGAATCTAGAATGTTTAAGAAAGCTTCTGGAATCATCTAGAAAGTTCTAAAAAATTTCCGGAATGATCAACAAAAATTTAAAACTACTTAACTAATCATTATTTTATTTCGTATATACTATACACAACGTACGTTTAATGATACAAAGATTAGATAGATAAATTGATTTTACAATCATTAAGCGTGCGATGTATTTCGACCCGGGCAACGCCGGGTTTTGCAGCTAGTAAATTATTAAAGTAAGGAAATAGAATATTTGCATTTAATTTTTATTCTACATGTGGCTCCTCATAATGGAAAAATCCTCGTGACAAAATTCGCTGGATTCGGACGCTTCGATTTTCAGCACGTAAGTATTGTCCACAGACCTCTTTCTTGCGTGACCCAGATGGCCATCGTGGAAGGCAATTAGCCGGGAATTTACTGCCGGAAATTGTAGTCAAGTTGTCCGAAAAGTTGTCAAGTACGAAATTGTAGGAAAATTGGCAGTAAATTTCTTACAACCTGGGGACAACTTGACTACAAAAAGTTACGGTGCGAGTTGCCTCAGTAACGAATTGTCGTTAACGTCAAATTGGTAACAACTACTGATAGCTAACTTCTTGTTTAGATAAATATTTTGTGTATTTGTGCAGTCTCGCCAACCTAGATTTTTCAGGTTTGCCAAAATCGTAAAGAAAAAATCACTTTGTAGCTGGCTAAGCACGAGTGTACCATTTTTAATTCCTAGTAAGTATTTTGGTTTCGTAGTATTGTCCTTACACAGGAGAGAATGTCGAGAGTATTATAGGTAAATCGTTGGGACATCTTCCGTGATTTGGCATTCATTTTTTTTAGGTTGCGTCGTGCTTTAGAAGACAATGTAAAAAGGTTTTTGTCGAAATCCGAACAAGAACTTTTAATACAAATCAGGAAAACATTTATTGTATAGGGAAATTTCGCTTCACTAATAAAGAAAATAAAACTCAGAATGCATACGCCATAAAGGATTTATTTTAATTTCCAGACTGATACAAGCAAACAAAATGTTTGAACAAGCACATTATAAACTGGCTAATCTAATAATGTGCAATACACAAATATACGAGTTAACACTTTTGCTTTTGGACAGTACTGTTATAATAAACAATTTATATTTATTACGATTATATTTATGTAAAATACAGAACAGTTTTAATACGTTCCAAAAGCAATAAAGGGAGCCATAAAAAATCAAAGTTTTACAAGGTAAAGGATTCCTTACACAGACAAAATTATCGTATACAGGGTTATTGAAATTAAGTGTCTAAGTAGCATTTTTTACGTCGTTTAAGATTCAAGAATGCAAAAACAATTGAAAATCGTGTTTTCGACTTACATAAGAAAGTAGCACTTTTTTAAATGGAACACCCTATATATTGTATTACCAATAAAAAGGTCCTTAAGAGAGCTTTAAAAATACTTTATATATATATATATATATATATATATATATATATATATATATATATATATATATATATATATATATATATAAAAATCCGCATTGGTAAGATAACTTTAGATAACATATTTTAGGATAATTTGTAAAACCTAAAATTGTTTTTGCAGAGGTCCTGAGGAAGGGAACAAACTGTTCTTGAAAGCTTGACAAACTCAATAAAGAATTCATCTTTAAAACTGGCCATTCATTTTATGACTGCACCCCAATAACCTCCTGGTTTTGAATATTTTTCTTAACTAGTCAGTCACGACTACTCCCACCTTTATATGTATATATGTATATATGTATATATGTATATATATATATATATATATATATATATATATATATATATATATATATATATATATATATATATATATATATATATATATATATATATATATATATATATATATATATATATATATGTTAGACTCATGTGCCGAAATCGCCCATTCGCCGAAATAAATACTCAGTTCGCGAAATGATCAGCCAAATGATCAATTGCCGAACATAGTTCCTATTTCGGATTGTTTAAACTGGTTTACACATTTTGCGAACTGAGCTATCCGAGTTGCTCAAATGCCGAATAAGATATATTTCGGCAGATTATCATCAACTGGTCGCTCGAACATGAAAAAATATATATATGTTGTGGCCAAACCCCGTTCTGGTCGTGCAAAAACAGATTTTGTGCGTGTTTCAAAATAAAAAGCCGCTTTGCTTACCAGAACTAACCATGACCGACTAGAACTTAGGGCTTTTGAATTTGTCTTAATTATTTGCAGAAGTTATAAACAAAATTTTAACAACGTATTGGAAAAAACCCGGGAAATATATAATTACACTTTTTAAAAAAATTCAGGTCTACCTTAAACGGCCAAAAAGCAACATTGAAAGTATTTTTTTTCATGTTCAAGCGACGAGCTGATGATAATACGCCGAAATATATCTTATTCGGCATTTGAACAACTCCGGATAGCTCAGTTCGCGAAATGTGTAAATCAGTTTAAACACCTACCGAAATAGGAACTATATTCGGCAATCGATCATTTGGCTTTGAGGCGAATGGGCGAATTCGGCATATGAGTCTAACATATATATATATATATATATATATATATATATATATATATATATATATATATATATATATATATATATATATATATATATATATATATATATATATAATATATTATATATATATATATATATATATATATATATATATATATATATATATATATATATATATATATATATATATATTATATATATATATATATATATATATATATATATATATATATATATATATATATATATATATATATATATATATATATATATATATATATATATATATATATATATATATATATATATATATATATATATATATATATATATATATATATATATATATATATATATATATTATTATTATTATTTTCCATTTTATCTGCAGCTGTAAGCTTTAATGATTAAAATTTAAAAAATATTGATGTGGTATTTTTTAAAGCTCTTTAAAGATCTTTTCATTGGTAATACAATATGCAGGGTATTTCATTTGAAATGCTATTTTACTCTCAAAGTTATGTCGATGCCCATATTGGTGATTGTCGGTTGTTGAGCGCATTCTTTAATCTTAAAGGGCGTAAAAATGCTAGTAGTTTGCCTATTTAAACAATCTTTTATTTTGACTGTCCTGTATAGTTTTAACTCAACATCACATTTTCCACATGTTCGCAAACTCACCTCATATTTTGTCATGCGAGGTTCTGGTGGATCAGGTTTATTTTAACCGTCCTCAAAAGTAAATAGGTTACCAATACGCGGCCTGTAGATAATTTTGTGAGCGTAAAAAATCCTTTATAAAAAAAATATTTACTAAATTGCGAAAATGAGGTCCGAAATGCTTAATTTCAATAATAAAAATACCTAAAAACCATCGTTTAAATCTCTTTCGCGATCAAATTTACACCCAATCAGATTCGTTATCGACATTTTGGACCTAAGAAATTTTCACCATGGCTTCTGGTCTACTAAAATACAGCGTGTTCATATTATAATGCTAATACAGTGGCAGGCAGCACGATTACCAAGGAGTTGTAATTTAAACAAATCCCGGCAAAAAAATAAATTAAAACGAAACTGGAAACAAAAACATTTTTTTCAATTATCTTCTAGCCAACTTTTAACAATACAATTACAATTGCTTATGTTAGTTAAAAGGCTCTCTATATATTATTTTTACCCAAATATGGTTTGAAAAGAACAATAAAAAATTTATAATTTTCTAGATATTATCCAATTTCAGTTTTACGATCTAAAGCTTTAAGTATTGTACTGCCGAATCTGCATAGGTGTTTTCTTATTCCATTCTTATACCATTCTCTGTCCAAGACAATCTAAACATGATGTGTCTTATCTCTTTATTATATCCTTTATAATACCAATGCAGTTCAAAAACTTCAATCCATAATTCCAAAATTGGATCTATTTGCAAAAGATTTTTTTTATCATTTAATACAGGGAAGTGACTTACCCCTAGACTAAAGTGTATTGATTCTAATTTCTCCTACTTGTATAATATTCGTGCCAAATTACAATTATCCAATTATTTTATTTTTCAAGATATTTGCATTAAAGTTTTTAAACACTTGTGGCATTGTTAAATGTAAATTTATAAAGAAGATCTATGACACGTAAACATAATTGGGTAAAAATATTTAGCTAACGAGAGACCTTTCTTATAAAATAGACAGATATACAAAAATCCAATTTATGCTAATCTAACCGTTCCTGTCAACAACAAAACCTAAGACGCTGGTCAAATGTATCGCCAATTCTTTCCTACTATAGATTGATAAAGGGAAACTTACCACTACGATTACGAAAATATTTGTCCTAAAAGTGTAAGCAAAATTTTTAATCACCAACCACAATTTAAATTTTTATTTTAATTTATAATTGTTTTTAAAATAATAACAATTAGGCCATATTTCCAAACTTTTAAATTTGTTTATTTAAACGGTAACCAGATAAAAATGCACTATTTATTAATACAGGGTGTAAAAAGTATGATGCTCACGATTTTAATGGTCGATAGTGGAGCTCAAAACAAGTCAAAAAGTTCATATGACATATATGTCAAAACTTGACAGATTTTTGTCTAAACGATATCAAAGTTACAAACTTGGGAGGCAATTATTTCTGAAAAGCTTAACAATTGGAAACTTCTGTCTTAATCGCTTCTCAGTAGATTTATTTGCTAATAAAATAAACTAAGTTTAAAATGTTTCAATATACAAATAAAAAAAAATTAATTATTTTGACCCCAGTTAAAAATTTAAAAAACAATTAGAATCAGAGCAACCCAGAAACCTTGTGCGGAGTCGTCAATTGTACATTGTGTGCACTGTCGCGATATTTTGTGGTAAGTACAATTATTTTTTAATTGGAAATAAAACCAAAAAAAGGTGTAAATATGCAAAACATCGCAAATAACGTTTAACGAGCAATCCCGCAAATTAAAAGTGCGGATGTTACAAATTTTCTACATTTTGTGACTGATGTGTTTTGGCTTTTATTTGTTTTGAGCTCCACAATAAAGGGGTTAAAATGCAAAACTATTTATTACGTAAATCGATTGGATAAAAAGGAGGAAGTTACAGATTTTCTAAATTTTTACAAATGGCTTAGGTTTTGCTTTTATTAAAAAAATAAAATCAAATTACTTATTTTAATTTTTCCTAAATCCGAAAATGTAAAAAAATGTAGGAAGATAACAGATTCGTTACTAAATTTTCTACAAAATAGGATTAGTTTTGCTTATATTAAAAAAATAAATATCAATTACTTATCTTGTGTAATTTTTCCTCTAGAATCCTGACCAACACTGTAAATAAGCTAATTCGGTAATGACATCTGATACCTCTTAACATTTCTATAACATGTACTTTATTTACAGTTACTGTAAGACACGTTATTATTTTAAAATTAATTACATTCTACAAAATTTGTCTTAATTCCCAAAAAAATTTTATTTAACCCTTTCCTAAATCCTTACCTAGTTTACTTATTACAAGGTATCGCAGATTTTTTTCGAAAACATCAGACTTTCCCAAAGAGCTGTCAAAACAAATATTTATTTAGTTTTCTTTTGTGGTTATGTTTGAAAATCCGAATATTTCTTTTTAAAGCGAACTAATTTGTAGTTTTTCCATGATAATGAAAATTATGTCAAAAAATGACCATTTAAATAGATTTACTGTATAAAGGGTATATGAAAAATGCACGGCCAAATTTCAGAAGGTTATTCATCGTTGTAAAATATAAAAAAAGTTTTTATAAATATGGCTCCGAAAATGAATAGTTACTAAGATAGAGGCTGTTAAACTTTAAAAAAAAATAGTTTTTTTTTTGTAATTATCTCAAAAATCCTGTATCCAATTCTATTAAAATTTGTCAGTGGTATCTCTATTAATACGGGCCTAATTTAGGGGTAATTAAATTAAAATTATTAAGTACAGTGGCGTCTCAGGGGACATTTTATCGAAAATTATAGTGAAAAAAGTGTACGGCACTGACTTTTGCGCAATTGTTATATTTTGTTTAGATTAAGCAAATAAAAATACAGCTTTTTTGCCTCCTGATATTTTTTCCTATCTTGCTTCGTTTCCGAAAAAAAATTAAAACCAATTCATTGCAAGTCTCTGGACCCAACTAAAAAAAATTCAACAAATTAGTTTCAATTTGCAATTGGAATTTACTATTAAAATACTTAGACAACAATGTTATAAATTTTAATTTGTTGTTTAATTTTGTTATCAAGTATATTTAAATAGTTTAGTTTTTTTTTTTAATGGGGTTTTTTTTAATTGTTTTTTATATTTTTTCTTGAAAACAAAGCAAGACAAGAAAAAATACCAAGAGACACAGAAGTTGTATTTTTAGTTACTTAATCTAAAAATATAAAAACTGCAGAAAAAGTCAGTGGCGTACATTTTTTTCACAATTATTTTCGATGAGGTGTCCCCCGAAACGCCACTGGACTAACAATTTTAATTTAATCAGGACTAAATTAGATCCTTATTAATAAAAACAACACCGACAAATTTTAAGAAAATCAGCTACTGGGTATTTAAGATAATTACAAAAAAATATTTTTTTTAAGTTTAACACCATGTCAATCTTAGAAACTATGCATTTTCGAACCCATATTTATAGAAACTTTATTATATGTTTCAATGAGAAAGCACCTTCTAAAATAGGGCCGTACATTTTTGGAACACTCTTTAAAATAAAATAAAAATTGTCTTGACAGCATCAATTTTCCCTATAAAATAAATACAAAAACAACCTTTCTTTCACTCGCTCATATCAACTTAATTAATTCAATCAAAACGTTTTGAACTTGTGACCGTGTGGTTTTTCTACTAATTAAAAACCGTCAACTACAATACTACACATTTAACGAAAAACAATGTCTATATTCTCAAAACTTCATAGTTCACGTATACAAAATTTTTTGCTTTCAAATTATTTACAACTGTTCCACAGAGTGATCCTTAAAATACGTTCAACTTCCCATTTAGTAAACATCTCGATTTTTGTTTATATATATATATATATATATATATATATATATATATATATATATATATATATATATATATATATATATATAATATATATATATATATAATATATATATTATATATATATATATATATATATATATATATATATATATTATAATATATTATATATATATATATATATATATATATAACATATATATATATATATATAACATATTAAAAATGAAATTTTTTCGATTTTTTATATCTAATAATAGGATAAATTTTTTCTCGTTAAATTGGAAATTTTCTGTCTCGTAAAAATGACAAAAATTGAGATAATTTTATATACTTATTGTTCCTTTTTTATGTTCTTTTCAAAAAAAGACAATATCCTTAAGAAGAAAATGAAAATTTTGTTGAAAAACCTAAAAATTCACTTTTAATTGCTAAAGGGGCATAAATTTTTCGATTTTTTATAGTCAAAAATAGGGTGAACCCTACTTTCAAATAATTACCTATAGCTTGTGAAAACAAATCCTACTTAAAAAAATATATATTTGTGTACATGTACAACGTCCAAAACACATCATGTCTCATCTTTCGGACTTAGATTTTTTTTAAACTCTTGGTTTTTACTATTTCTAGGAATCATTTAATTTATTTTTTAAAAATTTATATGTGTAAATTTTTTACATAAACAAATTTCAGGGTTATTATGTATGGGTACGTAATAATCCTACACCCTTTTTTAATAAACATAGAACTTTTTAAAAGAAGTATTTAAAAGATCACTCTCTATATTACATAAACCTTACAGAAATATAAAACAACAGAGATAAGAAAAACCAACCCATATTGTGTCATTTTAAAGAAAAGGTTTTAGAATTTGGAGAAATATAATTTGTTTAAAAAAATATCAAATTAAATCACAGATTTTTTTTCAGAAAAAACAATGTGGCTTACAAAATAAAATTGTAGCACAGGAGTAAGTAAAATAAACTAAACATTTTGAGATAAAATATTGAAATTCCTAAAGTAAAGCGCGTTGATTAAAAAAATGTCCATTTTTGACCCAACTAATTTAATTACCAAAAATGTAGGTTTCTATAAGCCGAATTCAATGATATACTTTATAGCAAAAAAACCTTTATAGTTACGAAATATTTGCACCGACGTAAAACCGCTGGGCGAACGTAAGTGGGAATAATGCCGAGGTTCCAGTTTACCGCGGATGGTACCCGGCCTGACGTCGCGTGAATCCTGTAGAATCGTTATTATTATTAGTTTCAGTAAATATTTACCCGATCAGTGATTTATTCTTGAGATAAATAAAAGTAAATGAATCTTTTTAAAGAACGACTGAAGTGGATGACAAAAAAGCAGTAACTGAAGAAAACACACACACAAAAATAACAAGGATGTAAAAACTTATCAATAAAATATATTTAACAAACTTTTCGTTTTATTAATGTATAGATGTTGTATTTAAAAAAAAATCCTTTTTACCAGATAAACCAAGCAATTTAATGTTTTTTTTTCCTATAAAATCAATATTTACCCTGGTTTTTTAAAAAATAAGAAAACATACTACTTTCAAATTAAATACATAATTTACGTTATATGTGCGGAAAATGGACTTCTACAGCTTGAGTGAGATGTTTACAGACAAGGCGACGAAGAAGCTGGAAATTCGAAACAAATAATGTAAAGGTTTTTCGGATGAATAATGTACAATATTTTATTTCATACTCCTTTGTATATCTAAAAAATACTTAATTGTCTGCTTTGAAAACAAATTTTAAGATTTTTGTTTACTGATGGAAATATTGTAAGTAGTGACATAAAATTTAGAACCTTTTAGAATCTTCTTTAATTCATCTGTATAAATTTAAAACATAAAAAACGCCTAAATAAAGTTGCGTTTTGCGACATTTATCGTTTTCTCGTAAGCCTTTTCTACACAAAAAAAAACATAATTTCACAGGTTTAGCACACTAAAAGCCAATCATCAAACCTACAATTAAAGTCAATCAAAAGTTCACGAAGAAGCTAAACGAACTTTCACGAAGAGACCACAAACAGTAGTTGGCTATAATTACTTCACAATGTGATTATTAACAATAAAAAATTTCTACAGCAGATAAAAAGCTTTATAATAAATCTTACCTAACTGTTAAAGGTCAAAAGGATCAAGTAATCGTAATAATATTTAATGGCCAAAATATTATGGAATGTAGTTCGTGCCACAACACAACACAATCTGACACAATATGAATTGCGGAAATAGAAACAATATAAAAAACACACTAATACTAAGTCTGGAGGCCCTTCCTAACCTACCTTAAACCTCCGCTATTAATCCTAGAAAAAAATTATATACTGTATATTTACAAAAGGAACAAAACAATTCACAAAACTTCTTATAGTGATAGTAATATTATTATAATGATAAATATATATTTTTGGCGTTTCATTAAAAAAGAAACTTTCAATTCTTTTAAGTAACAAAATAATAAAATAAAAAATCGTCATGTTTAACCTTGGATTACTTCTATCATATACTTAAATAATATGGTCCGAGATTTGGTAGACATTTTAAAGTAAATATTTGGGGCATTATAAAAACTTGTGCAATGGATATTTTATAATATCTAAACAAAAAGAACTAGTTTCAAAGGGACAGATCATTTCGCTGGGATATTCTACCTGCCAGGTGATCAAGAACGAGGTACGGGTAAGTTGGACTGCAAGAGAGAGAGTATATGACCGCTGTTTCAACTGAAAGATGTGGCAATTCAAGCTGAAGTGGAAGCTAATACAAAATTAATTTAATTAGTCACCAGAGAATACATAAAAAAAATCAAAATTAGTATAACCTTTCTCATTTATAAGAAAATAATATATTCTCATAGTAAAGACCTCATAGATGTTCTACGTCAAAGTGTCGCTTTAGCCCGGTCTGTGTTTTTGTTTCTAGATGTTATAAAAGAATCATTTTATAGGTTTTTATAATGCCTTAAATGACTACCCTAAAATGTCTACCGAGCTCTCCTACTAATATATGCGTATTTGTAAATATATTCTGTTTTTATTTAGAAAATAAACCAAGTTATTTGGTCCGTCAGTCTTTGGCTCGTGTCACAGCAGTTTATCGCCTAAATTTTTTACAAAAAAAATATCCGAGTGGATTTTTATTCCTGGCAGAGGTAATTAGAACATTTTAAATAACGATGGAATGTTGTGAAAAATCAGCTCGAAACACCATTATAAGTTTATTTATTTACTGCAATGGGAAGTCCGTCTGTTTTTTTTTTAATTCAGAGCAGAAATAGCAATTTTTTAGGTTTAGTTTTTATAAAAGGAAAGGTATTTTGACATTCGGGATTTGCTCGGAGACCATGTGACATAAAAGTATGTTTGCTTTGCTCTCATTGAAGATGTAGAATTGAAGATGTGAAAGGATAGGTATAATAAGTACATTTAGCCTGATATCAAAATGGCGACATTAGAACCATTTTTGCTTGCCAAATTTAATATAAGAATCATAAGAAATTTTTTTGGTCATAATTTTTTTATTGCTACTTATGATGGAAAAGTCACAAAACCAAAAAATATGTTAACTTTATTGTAAATATCAATGAACATTCATACTGATAAATGTGACATTTCCACACTTAATTTTTTTGGGACATATTAAAGCAGGTTTTATTATCAATGGATAAATATTACTTATAGTGGTGTTTCAGTTAATATAAAAAAAGTTACAGAAAAAACGATATTTAGGCGATTTCTATAATATGCGCTGCGAAGAGTGACCTATACAACAGAGTGCAAAATAAACCTTTTCATAATAATTTAAAAAGATCCGATTTTTATCAGTCGTAAATTTTATTACTCATAATTTGTTATAAATAATGGCACAATAGTCTATAAGAAATTAGCTCATTTTTAAGGTACTTCCTTCTTTCGTAGCATTTCTCTAATATTTAAAATAGTTATATATAATATATATATATATATATATATATATATATATTATATATATATATATATATATTATATATATATATATATATATATATATTATATATATTATATATATATATATATATGATATATGTATATATATTATATATATATATATATATATATATATATATATATATATATATATATATATATTATATATATATATATTATAATATATATATATATATATAATATATATATATATATATATATATATATATATATATATATATATATATATATTATTATATATATATATAATAATATCATGACAAAAAATGTTTTTATCTCCCTACACATCAATGGCTATAAATTATGTGTTATAAAAAATTATGGATATGTTGTCTCTCTGACAGTCACTCTGTCGATAAACCACCCGTCGCCCGCGCTCTCGACACGGTCAAAAATCGGGACTGGAGCAGAGCAGCGCTATCAACGTTGTAATAGTTAGGCGCGCGCGTATTAAGGCTGTTGTTTGCGGTGGCGGTTTAACGGAACGCGGGAACGAAACAATATTGACTTGACAAAATACGAGGTCGGCCCATCATCTGCTACAACATATTCCGCAATACTGCTGACTTCCTCCGATGCTCATCCGTCGCGCTTGGCCGCAAGATGGATGCCCACGGGCGGTTTCCTACCATGACCCGGGCGCACCTTGGCGAAGCGGATTATATTCGATCACGAGGCCTGAAACAAAACCTGCTATTAACAACCATTTTTTAATAATATTATTTGTCTCTTTTTCAGCTATACAGCAGCACAGTTAAAGTAGTTCACTAGTGACAGTCGTACACAAAAAAAATATCGCTTTATAGTAAGTAAAGCCCGGCCCGTCTACAATTCAAACAACCAATCTCGGATGAACGTCTTTTATCTTCGTCTCTTCCCTGCCTCCCGCACCGAACTCGCCCATCTCTCTTTAACAAAAATTGATTGTTGAACGGGCCGAGGTTACTACCAGAGAGGATCAATATGTTTTTTCCTATTTTAGTTTAATTCGTAATGCAGTATTTTAAATGGACCCCAAATTTAGAGCTGTTTCAAATAAGATCGAATACGCTTTACCAAAAGTTCAAGGTTCTCAATGCTACAAATATTATTTTTGTAGGAGAGTGTACAGGGTGTCCCAAATTCGAGTCTCATTATTGGGATCTTGGAAACTTGCAGAGATACTAGGCCTTAAAAGTTTAAAAATTTCAAATACTTCTGAAGACTTTTGAAAAACCGAATATTCGCGATGTCATTTTTATTTTTTTAAGAGTTTATTTGAATACATACAACAAAATAAATTTTACATTTTCATTGCCACTTTTTCTGTTCTACAAGACATTGTTATTAGATATACACACCGACGTTTTGTCTTCGAGCTGCCATCATCAACTTTGTTTTTTTAAATACGGCCCTGGATTTTTTATTAGGTATTTTAAGAGCTTTTAGGATCCCAAAACCAATGATGTATTTCACTTATTCGAAAAAAGCATTTTAATGTTTTCCTACCAAAAATCTAATCTCTGTCTCTTTCTAACACATGGTTTTTTATGGAAATTGCCATTAATATGAACTTTTCGAATAAGTGCGATACATAATTGGTTTTGGGACCTTAGAAGCTCTTAAAATACGTAATAAAAAATCCATGATGATGGCACCTCAAAGACAAAACGTCGGTGTGTAAATCTAATAGCACTGTCTTGTAGAACAGAAAAAGTAGCAATAAGAATGTAAAATGTATTTTTTATATCTATTCAGATAGAGTCATAAAAAAATAAAAATGAAATCGCAAATATTCTGTTTTTTCCAAAAATATTCGGAAGTATCTAAAATTTTTAAATTGTTAAAGGGGCATTTTGAACAGCATTAAATTGCGCAACTTTGCCTCCATTTAATCGAGCTCGTATCTCTCCAAGTCTTCGAGATCCCAATGATGAGAATTGAATTTGGAACACCCTGTACAGACAATACATGAGGTCTGTTCGTTATTCAGTAATATTTTATACTATTTGAACCCACCGAGTCCTAAAATCGGGACTGCTTTTTTAAAGGCAATTACGTAAAAAACGAATAAAATAGCGTACACTATTTATTAACACCAAACAGACCTGGTAAACTTTCAAAAATCAATATCTTTTTAACAAAACTGTCATAAAATTTATTATTATTTTTTAATTTTCTAATACTGCTATTTATAACGCAGTAGTTTTTAAAAAACATCGTAAGAACCGTTTTCGAAATATTCCGAAATGGCTTTCATACATGATAGATATTGACAATGTTAACTATGCACAATTAGTTTGTTAATATCTCTTTTCACAGACGATAAAGTTTCGGTTTTTTTTCAATTAGATAAAAGCAAGGAAGTTTAAAGGTGTATGGAAGGCCAATGCTGTAGAACAAAATTGTCCAGGCGTGTAGGGCAGCGGGAATAGGGGAATCGGCCCCGCGGAGTTTGCACAATGAATCGTAGGTCAGGTCCGGACTTCCAAAATTCTTTGTTATCATGTATAAAGTTGACATCATCAAATTCAGACAAACTATACGTTCACTGTTTTTTTCTTTAATTTTTTGCACAACATTGTTAGTTAATAAACGAAACTATTATAGAATATTTAAAATTATTTTGTATTATTGTATTTTATATCATCAGATTTAACACGGAAAGAACTGATGGCACCACTTCACAGCCTTCTATTTAAATAGCTGATATTTTTGGAAGTTTCGTATTTTTACCAGAAAGCTTAATAAAATAATTAAATGATAGTTTCACGTACTTATTACGAATTCTGTGATAAAAAAGGACAAAATAGTGTAAATGAGTTTAATCTAATTATCATATTTAAGGATCGATATCTGGAAAATAAAACGTTGAAGAAAAATCATCGATATCGGCAAGGGTCAAAAAAAGTAAAAACTTACCATAATTTGAACTGTCAGAGGATACTAGCAAACTCCTCGGAACAGAAGTCGTGAAAATACCTATAAAAATGTAACATATCTCCTCCAGCCCGTCGGTGGGAAAGAGAAGGAAGCTTTTCTGTAAACGTGGAATCAATAATATGACAAACAGATCTTTTTTGAATAAAATCAAGAATGATAAGAGTTGTAGGAAATACCACTGCCCAGACATGAGAACAATATTCTAATCTGTCTGATTAGAATACATACAGAGTATACAGAATAGACGGATAGAAATACTGGCTCAAAAAAGGAATCCAAGCTTTTTTAAAGCAGCTGAGGCTATGGATGTAATGTGTTTGTGTCAGTTAAGGTTGTTTTCAAAAGTAACGCCAAAATGATTAATTAACTTCTTTTCGCGACACCGAACGTCTGGTCTTGGAGCATTTAACTGAACAAGATTTTTGAAACCTCAATTCAAGATTAGTTTATGGTCTTGTGAAAGTGATATTTGAATTGACATGCGCTTGTTTTCCTGATGATGGGTATTCCGGGTATGTTACCCTTGCATTTGCAAAAGAAACCATACAACTTTCAGGCATTTTATTACGATATTGTAAGTAACAAACAATAAACACAAAATTATAGTCGCAATTAAATAAACCAATAATTACTAAAATATGAAGGTTTTTATCAATTCTTCTGCAACCACAAAATAAAATCACACAAGGCAAAATAATCGCTTGGAAGGGTTGATAAGGCAACGGCACACCGCGGGTATGGTTTCATAAACACCGCACCGTCTCACACGAAAACGGGACTCCGGGTCTGTCTAAAGATAATATGTTGCCTATCTACAATAAACTGTGTGTAGGTAGGCATCACATTACAATATTTTGAGGAATTTTGTTACTGCGCAGGATCGAGGGCTCCTCCCATGACAGTTATTTCCATAGTGAGTCGGACACTTATTGGTCGAATACGCCATAATATTGGGCTTCAAACTTCCTTGGATAAAAAACACTTTTATTAACCCTATACTTCAATTCCATTGAATTCTTAGCAAAACTCGCTCTACGGGTGAACTACCTTAAAAGTCTAAGTCAAAACAGTAAATTCTTACCTGTTTGACGACAATGACACCCGGACGCGACTGCTGATGTTGTTGCACTGTAGCGGCGCTGTACTCCATGTAGGTGCCTTCGGGAATGGTGCGCGTCGTCAGCGCTAGCGGCGCGTCTTGTGTGGACGGCGTCGTGGTCACCGTCACAGAGGCGCCTACCGCAGAATCGTCACCAAACATGTGGTCTCCTACAAGGAAAAAATAAATTATGTGTCATATTATTCAATAAGTAAAATCAATTCAAAAAATGAATAAATGGTAATTACCTTCCAAATGTCGAATTGCTTCCACAATGGTTTCCAGGTTCTGTCTCGACGTATTGCTCACTGCATATATTCTTCCAGTGCTCATGTCCTCAGCAGAATTAGTTTCATTGTTGTCAGATGGTAGCCTTTCGACTTCAACCTATTTAAAATATACATGATAAGATACAAATAACGGACGAATTGCAGAAGTGTACAAATTCAAAAATAACTTTGAACAAATACAGGATGGGCCAAAAGTTCCTAGGTGATTTTAAATTACAATAACTTTTTTCTTCCTTTACGTTTTTAATTTATTTTTTACTGAAATAAAGCTATGTTAATGAAGTTTTTACATTACTTATGAAAAATTATATCCCGTAAATCTCTTTCATTTTCCTCTTCACACTATAACTGCTCTTTCGAGGGCATTCTCTATAAAATTGAAACGGCTCTAACTTGGTATGGAGAAACAGCGGTTAGATTATTGACATCTATTTTTTTCCAAAATGACGAATGCAATGCACTTACTGTTAATGAAGAGTGATACACAGACATGATCCAGAATTTTGTGTCCTGCAATTCAAAATGGAACAGAAATATGGCTCCAAAAAGATGGAGCCACAGCTGGAACAGCACGTGAATTGAAAGTGTTAGACAATGTAAGATTTCAATAACACTTAAATCTTGGACTTCCATTGTCTTTATTTGTTAATTGTTACACAACGTTTCGGTTTTGTGATGTAGCTCCAACCATTTGGAGATACATCGCAAAACCGAAACGTTGTGTAACAATTAACAAATAAAAACAAAGGAAGTCCAAGATTTTAGTGTTATTGGAGCTCATGAATTGTTAAGACAACTTTTTGGTGACCGACTAATTTCAAGGCGGGCAGAAGTTAAATACCCTGCACGCTCTTCCGATTTGACAACGCTCGACTTTTATCTGTGAGGTTATTAAAAAAAAAAAGTTTGCTAAAATAAACCTAGAACCATACATCAACCAATTGACAATATTTGAGTTAGAAATTCGAGCGATACCACGAGTGATACTTGCTGTTATGTGACACTACCATTTTGTGGCACAATAGCAGTAGCCAAGAACTGAACAAAACTGTCAGTGAGGTATCTTGAAAGGGTAAAAATGTGGTGTGATGCTAACCATTTGTCATTTAATACATCCAAGACTAACATATTGCATTTCAATGGGGCAATAGCTAATGTTTGTATCGACAATAGTTTAATTGCAAACCGTTCCGAGGTAAAATTTTTAGGTATATATATCGATAATAAATTAAGTTTTAAACAACACATTCTTAGTCTCTGTAAGAAATTAGCATCGGGGTGTTTTGTCGTAAGAGTGATTTCTGGCGAACTGAATGTAAATATTGCAAGAACGGTGTACTTTTCTCTTATAGAGTCCCACCTAAGGTATGGAATAGCGTTTTGGGGAAACTGTAGCCAGTATTTGTTGAATTCTGAAGCATCAATAGATGCTATTCATTCTCATAATACCCGTCAAGTGGGAGTGTTGCCTTTACCGATCCCGCGTTCGGGTTTAATCAAAGCATCGCTCTTTTATGATTTAAAAAAAAATGTACAATCATCTGCCGAACGCTGTAAGAATTATACAGCCTTTAAAAAAATTTAGAGGGACGGTTAAGTCATTACTACTGAGCAGGGCATATTATTCTCTAACGGAGTATTTTAGCGACCGTTTATAAGTATTCGTTAGTTTTAGTTTTATCTTATTTAAAATATTGACTATTTTAAAATTTTGTTGTTTGTTTTTTTTATGTAGATGTTTATTTTTATTTTATTTGAATGACAATGACCCTTATGGCATTTTAAATTATTTTTGTAATAGCTTTTTAGGTAACTCTTAAATTGACTATTTTTAAACTTTGTTGTTTATTTTTATGTAGATGTTTTAATTTTCTACTTCATTACACTAAAATGATAATTATTTTTACGACACTTTTAGTTAGTTTTTAGTTAGGTAAGTGTATATATTCTATTAGTTACTTTTGCTTTGTTAACAAGAATCTTTCTTTATAACAATAAAGCATATTTTGACTTGACTTGTGTGAAGATGAAAAGGAAAGACATTTACTTGATGGTATTTTTTATAATTAATGTAAAATTCCATTATTAGAGCTTTATTTCAGTAAAAAAATAAATAAAAGATGTTAAGAAAGAAAAAAGTTATTGTAATTCGAAATCCACCTAGAAACTTTTGGCACATTTTGGCGTATTACTTTCTCAGAACAAAAAAAAATCAGAATGATCTTTCAACAAAATGGGTTTTTTTTTTGTCAACAATAAGTGTTTAACTGAACATTTGAATTTATGAAAACTACATATATTTTTACTACTAGCAGGTAAATGATTAGATATTTTTTTGAGTTATTAATTAAAGATTCTTTTATTAAAGTATAACATGAATTTCAAAGATAAATTTGAGAATGTTGTCTAGTATTGTGTGAAGAATTCTTAGTATTATTAAACCAATATTGTTTTGTATATTAAAGATACTGTTTCTAAAATATAGATAGAAGTGTTAAAATTCTTTTTAATATAAATAATGATTTACATGAGTCTTTGGACTTTACAAATTTATTGAACTGCCCCCTTTTGCAATGAAAACATTAAATATAATAGATACTGACAAATGCCATATCTTATAATCGATTCAATTAAAGGAAAATAAATGATTTCAAAATCGAAAATTCTTCTAATTCATGAAAGAGTACTCTGATGGCATAACAATTATATGCATATTTACTACATAATTTTTCTATATATTCTATGAAATTCAGTTTAACATCAACATACATTTCTAAAAATTTAGACACGAAGAGGATTTTATAATTTATCATTTAAAAATATGTTATTGAGTACACATTTGAATGTTAAGATATCAGTTTTACTTATAATAAAAGAAAGCAAGTTGAGTTACGCCATGATTTGATTTTTAAATACCATTTTCAATTAAATCATATAAAGAATTTGTATTTTTCTTTTATGTCAAGTAAAGCTAAATCATTTATATATAATAAAAATAATAAAGGTCCAAGAACAAAACCCTAAGGAACCCCACAATTTATATTTTTACTTTCCGACATAACATTATTTAAACTATTTATCGAACTGTCCTATAGTCATTACCTTTGGTTCGGCCTTGATGGCAGCTTCGAGCACGCTCGGAAGCCTTTGCTCGACAGTGATAGAAGCATCCACAGGCTCCGGGCTGGAACACCGGGACTCGGGTTGTGAACACACGACAGTCTGGGTGTGGCCTACGGGCGGCAAGCTTTCTGCGCTCACTAGTTGAAGACTTTCGATTTCTTCGGTTTCTTCGGCAGCAAGGAACTGGATTTGGGTGGCTTGAACACTCTGAAAAAAATATATATTTAGACCAATTCCTTTGTACAGTACATTTCACAATAATTCGTTGATTTCTCGTTTTACCTGCTACTGTTAGTTGTAAACTCAATAAACTTTGGGTACCCGCATGTAGGTCCGGGCTTAAAATTTCCTTTATTTATTATTATACCTATTTTTTGGTATAGTATTTAGGTGAAAGGCAAATTGCAGGGGTTTAATATAAAGCAGAATCTTTTCATAGTTCATCAGTCGTTTGGAGTTTTTCAAGGTATTTTCGTGTGTGTTATTGAGCATCCAAAATAGCTAACCTAAACTACCTACCTGTACCCTTTCAATAGGTGCGGTGCCTACACAATAGATATTTGTCAGGAAACTTATTTATGGCTGGGTCTACCACTGAGGGTTGTCACTTAGATTTTATTGTGATCGAGAAATCAACGAATTATTGTGGAATGTACCATACAGGGTTTTCTTTTATATTTTGACACCCACATATAACAACAACAGAAACTAATTAACATCAAAAAGTTAAGAAAAATAAATACGTAATTTTTTTAAAATAAAACACTCTATATATTTGTATTTAAAATTAAAGGTCCATTCATCATATTTTAAAAAATATATAGTTTGCTGGCATTTCGTTCAGTCGTTTTGAAGATATTCAAGTTTTAAATAAAAATTCAATTGATAGTAAAAATCAGCATTGCCTTGCAAAAACCACGATTTGGTTTGTTTATATCTACGTTTTGACAGCACTTTGACACGTATTGATATTACATTATATAACATTTTCTTTAAATGGGATAAAAAAAAACGCTTCAAGGCATCTCTTTTCAGCAATACAGGGCCTTATCTGGCAAGAGCACGGGGAAACCACACACAATGTAGCACCAGTATCTCAACGAGAAATATGGTTTTTGGATAGGAAGGTATGGCACTCTTAGATGGCCGCCCCCGATTTAAATCCTCTGGATCTATTTTTATGGGGTTACTTAAAAGATAAAATTTATTATAAAAGGCCAGAAAATATAAACATACCAAGACAAAAAACTGAAAATGAAATTATATTATTTATTAGGAACCGGTCCCAACGCGATCGATCGTAAGTTAAGGAAACATATTTTCAAGTGAAAAAAAAAATGGTGGAAGATACGTTAAAAAAATTTGTAATTTTATAGAGTAATTAAGTTAATAATAAATTATTTGTTTACCAAGGCAATGCCGATTTTTGATATGTCTCTTGATTAAGTGTGTAATTACTTTTTTCTTCAAACGTCAGTAAATAGGTCATTACTTAACAGTGTAGGCGACCGCGTGGTTTCATTTTTCCACCGCCCGAGCTTTACTTTTCATTTTCCCGGCGGCGGAGGAAAAAGTGGTATCATAGCAACATAGCAACAAACAAACAACAAAACAAGCGTCAACAACTTAATATTTATTAAACTAAAAACAAAACTAAAAGTTTTATTTATTACTTAATTAAATATTAAATGTACTTACTTAATAAATGCTTATCAATACGGAATTAAAACGCAATCGGAGACGCAATTAAAAAAAAATAATTATTGTTGACAGTGTCCACTGACAACTTTATGTTACATTACTATAGCAATTATTACTACCGGTCTAAGCCGCCTTGCGAACCCACTTATCTTAAATAATTATTAGTATTTAAAAGAGATGTTTTGCATTAATTTGTCTATGTTTAAAGAAAAAACAGTATATTTTATTTGGAGGAAAAGTTACTTTTCATGGCTTGCTCTCTACTACCACCTTCACTCCGTTCGGCTGTTAAACACGAGCGCGCCATGAAAAATATAACTTTTCCATATAAAATAATATACCATTTTAGAAATTTCACTGTTTTCCACTATTACTTCAATTTTATAATTTTATTGTCCTTTTTTTAAAGTAGCATTAAATTTTAAAATACTAACAGCTTTATGGACTTATCCCTTTATGGACGGGTTCTTAGCTAACTAAGATTAAAATCATACCTGTTGCTGTTGCTGCTGGAACAGCTGCTGTTCGAGCTGCCTCACTTGATCTTCAAGGAGCAGCCTTAAGTTGCGCTCTCTGTCTAGCGCCATCTTTAGCTCAGAGGGAGATTCTTTAGTATTGGAGGAATTAAGAGGCACAGCTATCAACTTGACCGGTTCTGGAGACATTGAGCCAAGACCTACAAGCATAATAGCAAAAATATATAATCGATCATTGATAACAGGTAGTTTTAAACATTATTCTTACAACTAGGATACAATATTAATTGATGACCTTGGTGTTACAATTTTTAACTTTTTTTTAATATGAATTTTTTAAACCTACATTTTTAAGCCATTAGAGGCTTGTCTTTTTTTGGTTACCATGAAAAGCCCAAATATTTAAGGAAATATTCATATTCCAGGGTATCTTGGGCGATATTAAAAGTAAACATATTTCGAATAATAAAAGATAATGATCATTTTGGTTTTAAATGATGAGTAATTTGATATTTGTATAACTTTTTTTCCCTGGTCGCTGTATCATATTCAAAAGAAGGTGTCTTTTGCGGTTACTATTTTTAATATTGGAAAAACTTCAAGAAAAATAAGGATTTCTAAAAGTTATAAAGGAATACATATAATCTAAACAAAAAAAACTCAAAAATTATTTATTATTTTGTTCATTACCTTCATCAGCTGACTCGGCTGAAAGAGTCGGAATGATCAGCTCGGTTTTCATGCGTTTTTTGGGAGGTAATTCGCCCCCTTCGTGTTGACCCACCAGGCGCTTGAGCTGACAGTTTTGCGACAAAAGTCTCGTCTTCTCCTGTTCCAGGGAATAAATATACTCGGCTGTCTGTTGGAGAATGGCGGCCTGAAATTAAAAATAAGGTTTTAATAACCTAAATGTAAAACACTTTTGTAAACAAAAGTATATACACACTGTTCAAAAAAACAAACTATGGGGGATAACAAACAAAATAGGTATCAGCCAGAAAAAAAACAACAAATGAATAAAGAACTGACCTAACTGTCAGCGAGAGAATTTAAATACTGAGCTATCACAAAACTTGACTCAAAAATAAAATTATAACAAAAAACCTAGCCGAACCGTTAAAAATTTCTTTTGTTTACTCTCTCAAATACGTCAACAAAACAACTGATGATGCGTAATATAATATGCCTTTCCAAGTGAATAGGTGGTATAAATCGCCCGGTAATCAGTGGTTATGTCAAGTGACGTCACGGTTACTAATGCGCTTGGACAAGTTTTTTTTAACAACAGGTTTAAATTTAAAAGTTTGTTTACGTTCTTATTTTATATTTTACTTGTGAAATTTTTAGCTGTGTTTATTTGAAACCGTACCTACATTTTTGAGAAACAATTCCAATTGGGAATAAAGATCATATAGCATGTGATATGTTGCAACCTATCGTTTTGTAAGATTGAATAAGTTCGGTAATTGTTTTGAAAGTTACGGCAACGCCGATTTTAAACAATTTTTGGTATAAGGGTTTTTTTTAAAGCGCCGATCACGATCTGAAAGGATTTTGTGTCGAATTAACAATAAAATGGCACACAATATTTAATAAACACCTTTTATAAACTTGTTTTTATACTTATCTTACACCTTTTTCCATTAAATTGCTAGGTTTCACTTTCAAAAGCCGCGGCCCTGTTTGCTGCAAAAATTTTTAGTGTATACATGGTTGCGGCGTTTAAAAGGAAGCTTTGCAAATAATTAGAAAAAAGGTGTGAAATAAACATTAAAACAAGTTTTTAAAAGGTGTTTGTAAAAAAGTGTGTCAATTTAGTGTTAAAATAAAAAATTGTGTGTAAAAAAAAGGAGGAATAGAGAGAATAAGGTTAGTTTAATGACGGATATGTTTAAAACGAAACGTTTTCAACTACACATTTTTCCAGATTTGTGATCAGCGGCTTGTATACCAAAATTGGTCAAATTCGGAGTTGCAGCAACTTTTGAGACAATTACTTATCATAAGTTCTTTTACTAAAGCTAAGTAGTTTTACGATTTTTTGTGATAGAAAGTGTAGTTTATAAATGGTCCGTGGACCAAATCGAGGACTTGTTTTTCTTAGTACACAAGTGTTTACATCAATTTAATTTGTGGATCAATTCAATTCAGGTTTAATGTCAGTACCAAAATGAGAGTTTACCATATGATCAGAATCTAACCGTGTTTTTTAATATACATATATTAAAAAATATATTACGGAAAAAGTTGCAGAAAATGCCTGACACAATTTTAAAAAACGTAAAAAAACAAACATATCTTGTAGGATGAATGAAATTCACCGTTTTTCTTGCGAAACGCGAACTGGCAAAGATCAAAGCTGTCACTTTGGTCCACCAAAAAGGACCGAGGTATTTACACCGAAAAAAATCATATTTGATCTACCCCAGTTGCTGGTTCAAATTTGAGTACCAAATTTTGATAGTTCTGGTTACACCAGGAAAAAAGTACGCGTCATTTAGACCTCAAACTAAAAATTTGGTCCACCCCGTGTAAACAAGGCTTATGTCATTTCGTACGTATTCACACAGGCATGCAGAAATCGTTCTAGGTAGGTATTTTTACTGCAAAGAGGTCAACGGTGTACATTTTGCTTTAAATTGAACATATGACTTTAAATGGCCGCAGCACGAGACAACAGTACAACCGTGGGCTACATCCTACGAGCAAACAGTGCATTCCATCTACAATTCACGACCAATCGACATTCTTAGAATTCCTTTCTGAAAACAGATGATTGCTAGATGAACGTACTTCGCGCTGCTGCTGCGGTTGTCGTGTCGGTGCATATTCACACCGAGAAATTCTCAATTTTCATTGTAGAGAGTAGTAACCTACACCCTACACCAACTAGTATATCTTTCCTTGTCGCCTAACGTAACAATCTGAATATAGCTATGCAAAAAAAACGGTTCGAGGCGATTCAATCGTGGCCGCTGTTAGCAAATCTCAGTCTAAAAATAGAACGTGGTAACCTAGGCAACGAACGACTGCTTGACGAGTGCTGCCACCCCACGCCGTCCGCGGTGGAATCCGGAACTACGGTGAGCGCGCACTTACACCGTAGGAAAAATACGAGGCGCGCGGAGCAAGGGAGGGGTTCCAGTTGGCTAGCCAGTTCCGAGAGCTTTTGCACTGATGTCAGATTGTGAATTAAATTAGTGGGTTTTGAGGAATATTCATGGGTATAAAAACGAGGGGTGTGCGAAAAGTGTTAATGCATTATTTTTACTATTTAGATATCTAAAAGTTAGGTTATCGATGTTTGTTGTTTTTAAATATTTTGAATAAATAGCTCTAAATAGACATAAACTGTCAGTAGACAAAAACAAAATGGTACAAAAAATGTGATTCTACAAGTTAGTACTTGAAGCCTCAGATCACGCTATGAAATTGGCAATAAAACTGATAAACACAATAAAAAGTAGTGCTCCCAATACCCGTCTTTTCGGATTCGAGTACGAATCCTTAGTGTTTCATACCGAGGTCCGTTGGCTTTCTAAAGAAAAACATTTTGGGATGAACGATTGTACTGCAATTATTTTTGATTAAGAAAATCATTAATGATTTATTAAAAAAAATTCGTAATTTAAAATTTGAAATGCAAGGGGGCTTGTAAAAGATTTTTCACATTTCAACAGATTTTTGCAGCTACAGGGTTCTGAGAATGGAAAACCAAAGTCAATATTTTCATATGAATAATCCACTTGTTATAAAAGGCATGGATGGAATCGATTCCCTGGATTCAATTCCTTTTTTTCCCTAAAAAATGAATCGTGATTCGTATTGGTGATTTGATTCCTTTACGAAGATCCGGATCCGAAAATCGATTCCATTTTTGAAGGATCCGTTCGTTCCAGCTCTGGTAATTCGTTAGTTTTTGCTTTATTTTTCTGTGTTATATTTTCTATTTAAAATTAATAATAAAGAATGCTTTGATCTCATATTGGTAGAAATTATTTACTAGCCCAGAAATGTTATTCGGGAGCACAAACTTGATGTTTTTATATAATAAAGAAATCATGTACAATACGTCTAATAGCTTGCTTTGTGTCATCTGTTATCTGAAGTCCTTTTTTTCCGGTAGCTTTTTTGGTAACGCTATACCTCCCTCTTTTTCTTGTTTTAGAATTCTGTAAACTGTCGCTTTTCCAACTCCGGTCATTAAAGCACATTTTTCAACTCTATTATCCACACTTAAATCACAGTTTTGCTCATTTGTGGTATAATCGAATACGTTTTTAACAATATGCTTTTCGTTTAATGTTAAATGGCCGAGGTGTGCATATGTTGTTAAACTACGCAGTTCCACATATAAAAAGATTATTAGTTTGCCAAAAGGACTATCACAGGTAAACAGTAATCAAACCTAATTGGTCTGCAAATAATGGCCGTCGTCGGTACGTCATTAGGAAGGCAGATTGAATTAGGCCTAACAACTTCCTGGAATATATATTTTATTCAAATATTTATTTTAGTTATGGAGTGATCAATATTTAAATTTATTTACATTATTTTGTGTTGTTCTCAACAAATATAAAAAAAGAACATTAAACCGTGCAATCATATACAAAAAATAAGTAAGTAAATAATAAAAATATTATGATAGAAAATTGGTATAATTTACTTGACACAACACAAGAAATCGGAATACTTTTAATATTTATTAACCTTATTTGAAATTAAGAATAAATATATCTAGATATTTAAATATATAAAGATATATATACTAGCGCGTCTATGGTTTACGATTCTTAAACCATTCCGTAAAATTTTATTACTTGCAATGAAACAGAGTATATGAGTGGTACGGTAGCACTCAAAAATTTTTCTCATGTATCCTTTACTTTAGTAACTCAAAGTTGGCATCCCTAGTGGTCAGTATTTAACCAAAAGATTGGAAGCCGCTAATTTAGAGCATGGCCATGGCCACTATCGATTTAAATTGGTTAAAAAAGCAGTTGTTTACTGAATTACAACAAAACATAGACGAACTAATGGTATTAATGCCTGTCAATAGACGTACACGAAAACAAGTCCCGTGAAAAATGACTGTTTGTTTACCGAATAACTTTACTAATACTAATGCACTATAGCATTTCATGTTTGCGTTTCTATTATTAATTTGACATTAGTCGGCGTTTCTAGGTTTCGGATTACACACGACTGTTTATTTTCGCTTTTTTCGTTCGGAAAGCTTTCCTGTTACACGCCATTTGATTAAGATACGTTTTCTCGAACAGGAAATATATCTTAAAAGTTTAATCAAAAATAGGTAATAACAATTTAAAATGCTACTTTTTTCTATTTTTTTTTACCTCAATCATCGAAGCAAAAACATTTGGGTTAATAGAGCCTTTTGTTTTCGGTTGGATGTATAAGGTGGCATGTTTTTTCGGGACACCCTTTAAAAAAAACATGTCGTAATCTTACAGTGCAATTCGTCATTTCATAAAGATCCTAGTCACTTTATAAAATGACTAGATATGAAAAAATACGTGAAAAGAATACTAAAAGGTGATATAAACTTTTTACGTATATGCCTCCTTTTCAAGTTTATTAGAAATAATTACTGAACCACCAGGTATATTCCAATTTCATTTTAATAAAATGTAATACCAAGTAAGACTCTTCAAATTACTATTAAAGGTAGTGTTGTGAATTTCTCACAGCTGCAAGTACGGACTAGCTGTGAGACTCATGATCCCCTTTTTTACGCCCTGTATTGATAAGAATTTTATGACAACGTTTTTTACAAACCTTTAACTATTGATTAAAAATTAAGTACTATTTATTCATGTCGCTAATCCCAACTATTTTCGAAATAACATCACCTTATTACATCGTATTTCGATAAAAATACATCACGGAGCCCATGTTAAACCTAAACCCTCTTCTCCTTCTTTTTTTTCCTGGGAGCCGTCTTTCATTACTGGAGCCAGCGCAGCCTCTTGGGCTTTTTGTGCTTAATCTCCCATTGTCTTTTATACCAATCTTCCTTTTGTCTTGTCCTTCTACAAGTCTGTATGACCTCGAGACTGGTTGGTTGATATATTCCTGTGGGCTCATTTTCGGTTGCCTAAATAATGCCTGTCTTTTGTGATTTAACGCTTCACATTCACACGGTATGTGGTAGGCTGTTTCTTTCCCCTCGTCACACATTCTGCAACTTGGGTCCCCATTGTATGAGCCTATCTTGTGTAGGTGTCCTCTTAGGTTATCGTGCCCTGTTAGCAACCCTACTGTTATGCGAAGTCTTTTCCTTCTTTGTCTTAGTAGTTTTTCCTTCGTTTTTTTGGATGGGCCCCTTATGAAGCTTTTTCCATGTCTTACTCTTCTGAGGTTTTCCCAGTATTCCTCGTGTTTGTTTCGGATCCATTCCCTGGTTTGCCCTCGTGCTGTGGTTTTGGTCACTCCAAGGGCAGGTTCTGGTCCAAAGTATGGTGTGGATGATCTATGTCTCGCTAGTTCATCCGCTTCATTATGTATTTGGCGTATTTGGATAAAAGATACATCTTTGTTCCTGTCAAGTGATCTCACGAGTGAATCAGGCATCACGGAGCCCATATTAAACCCTCTTACGAAGTTAAATTTAACTTTTTGTTGAAACTATTATGTTGGTGACAAGAGAAAATTCCTGTTTTTTTATATTTAACCTGACAGAACTTAGGGGACTAACAGTATAAATAAAGTGACGTTTTTTTGAAAATGGTTGGGATTAACCATATAAATAAAGACCTAATTTTTAGTTAATAGTTAAAGGTCTGTAAAAACATTTTTCAAAGTTCTTATCAATACAGGTGTAAAAAAGGGGATCATGAGTGTCACAGCTAGCCGGTCCCTGCAGATTTCTTACATATTCCCGGACATCCCGTATATATCAAGAATCCAGATACAGTTCCTCTTAAAAAAGTTTGAAATATTTGTTAAATACACAAAATGTAAAAAAAAAATTGAAAAAAATATTTTTTTTTATACTTTAATGGCTCATAACTTTGTAGGTATTGGTCGTAGAGAAAAACTGCAGTAAGAAAAAAAATTAATTATTAAATTTTCTTCAAGACAGAACTGGTTAGATATCGCAAAATGCATTACCCTTGTTGCAAAGAATAAGAAAAAACATGCAAAAAATACTTTTTTTAATCTCATTTTGTTTATTGCTATTTTGCACAAACATAATGCATTTTACAATTACCAACCAACGCTTGCTTGTAAAAAAATTTAAAACAAAACTTATTATCTTACTGGAGCTTACCTCTACTATCAATACTTACGAGCAATTAAAGTAGACAAAATACGTTTTTTGGTGATTTTCTTTACATTCTGTTAATTTCCAAAATGTTCTTGGCCTTTTTGAGAAAGACCATATCTTGGATCACGTTAAAGACATTTTTTTTGAAGGGTTTTGAGCAAAAACATAGCTGCCTTACATTCAACAAATCCAATTTTCCGGCAAATAAGGGTTGATTTATAATTTATCATATTTATTTTAATCACAACATCCTTAATACTTTAAGAAATAGTTAATTTAGCAAAATGTTGGATTTGTTGTAATTTAGATTTTCAATACTGCAAAGCAACCACGTCTAGCTTCTCTACTTGACTTTTATTTCTCTTTTTTCAGCACGCTTTTATTAGCTTGACCTGTAGGTATGTAGAGTAACGGCCATTAAATCTTGGGCAATTCTTTTTCCCTTTCGTAAAATAGGCTTATGCCACCTTCTACCGAATATAAATACCTGTTGAAAAACCTAATAAAGAAAAAGGTGTCCGCTGTCAGTGTCTAAAAATATTTTTTAAAATGCCAATCTTAACTTTAGATCAAAAGGTATTAATTATTTATTATATTGAGCAGAGAGGTTGGCCAGAAAGGGATGTGGCGGAAGAGCTCAACATCCCATAGAGTACTATTCATTTTGTTAAAAAAAAATGGCAGAAACACTCCTTTGAGAGAAGAGCTGGAAGTGGTCGCCCCAAACCATCGAACCAAGAACAAGACAATAATTTAGTTAATGTTTTGAGAAACCAACTATTTAAATCTGTAGCTACATTAAAAACGAAAAGCAATTTCCCAGCATCGGTTAGAACGGCACGGCGAGAATAAGGCAAATATCCGAATTGCGCTGCCACCCAGCAGCCTTAAAACCGTTTTTAACAAATGCAAATAAAGAACAACGCATTGGATTTGCTCTACAATTTTACTTGAATCCTCTATTTTTTGGGAAAATATAATAATTAGGATTTCACGAGACTCTCGAAATTCGAGATTTCTCGTCTCGTCTCGTCTCGATTTCGAGACAAGATCGAGACGAGACTTTTTTGTTTTTTTTCGAGACGAGATCGAGAAAAACACTTCGAGATTTTTCGAGATCGAGAAATTATTTCGAGATTTCTCGATCTCGAAAAAATGTATGTGCTACAATAACTCACAGATCTAAATACGCCAGAAAATAGAAAATAAAAAACTATGCTAAGAAATAATTCTAATTTATTTTAAACGTGAGAACATAACAAACCAAAAAAAAAAAAGCAATGACCACAAAGCAGAAATTATTTCGATATTTCTCGATCTCGATAATATGTGCTGCAATAAGTCACAGCTCTAAATACGCTTAAACATAAGAACATAACAAACCAAAAAAATATAGCAAAGATAGCAAAGTAAATAAAAAGGACAAAGATAAAAGTAAGTATTTTCATATTCTTAAAGAACTTAAACGTCTTAAACTGTTCCAAACTATTACAAATAATTTGCGTAATATCGAAAATTATTTTTTTTTTAAAAGACGACTGTTTCGATTATAAAAAATGAGTTTGTTGCTGGTATTGGTACATGTACAATGTACATTCTTCTCTTCACAAACGAAGAAAAAATTTTAAACTTTTACCTTTTGTACCTAGGTAAATTTTAAATGTATTGATAAAAGATTAAATTAAAACATCAAGGATTTGTTTAATTTCCATTTTTTGGAAAAATATTCTTTATTTTTGTGCTGATACTTGGCGGTTTTTTTTGTTATAGGTGGCTTTTAGTAGTTTTAGTTCATAGCATATATATATATAGCCACTGTACAAGGTGATTGGTAAGTAGAGGCGAAAAATAAAGGCCCGAATTAATTTTTTAATTTTAAATTAAAAACAAAGAATACTTTTTTTGCAAATTTTTCTTCGTTTTCAAGATATTTCACTATAAAGTTTTGCCAAAAAAAATTTTAATCACATTGTGGGTGTCGCTAATCTTAGTTGGCGCTTTCAAACTATTACGTCATATGAAATCAAGTTTGACTTTTGTCAAAAGTCAAACTTGTTATTGAAAAAATCACAAGAAAACGGAGTTCACTAACGAAGAATACGGTAATATTGTTTATGTGTATGGGTATAACATAATAATTATTAAGCATGTGCACCAAAGTGTCTAACTTTTGACAACAGTCAAACTTGATGTCATATGACGTAATAGTTTGAAAGCGCCCACTAAGATTAGCTACACCCACAATGTGGTATAATTTTTTTTTGCCAAAACTTTATAGTGAAATATCTTGGAAACAAAGGAAAATATGCAAAAAAAGTATTCCTGGTTTTCAATTCAGAATTAAAAAAATAATTTGGGTCTTTATTTTTCGCCTCTACTTACCAATAACCCTGTATTTTAACGTATTTTTTAATAGATAAAAATTAATACCCTTTATTGCAGCCTTGGCCTTGTGTTGTACGTTATAACCCATACATAGAATTTCTTAATAACATTTAGTTTTTGTTTTCGAGACTCTCGAAATTTCGAGAGTCTTGAATCGAGATCGAGAAATTTTCTTCGAGAAAAACTTCGAGACGAGAGTTTGTTTATTTCTCGTCTCGATGATCGAGACGAGACGAGAAAGTGCCTTCGAGACGAGATTTCTCGTCTCGATGAAACCCTAATAATAATCACCGATGAAAAAGTGTCTCAGTCGTGCCACAATGGGATCAAGCAACACGATTTGATGAAAAATATACCCAAAAGGACAGAAGTAGTGGGCGATTTTCGGTAAATGTTTGGGGGTGGCTGAGTGCACAGGGACTTGGTGTATGTTATTTTATCGAAGGAAGGTTCAATGCTGAGGTATATATAGATCTACTAGCATGCTTCCTTCTGTACTGGATCGATTTCCGGACAAAATTTCATCTTTTACCAAGATAAGTGTTCCGTTCATACAGCCCGGCAAGTCGATGAATGGATGGAAGAGCAGCGTATCAGGAGTTTACCGTGGCCCGCAGGTAGTCCGGATTCAAATGTTTTGGAAAATTTTTGGGGCTTATTAGTTAAAAAAATAGATAGGGAAAATGATTTTATTCCGCAAAATGTAAACGAACTTAAGAAAAAAATTTTAGATGCGTGGAATGAGTTACGAGGAAATCCGGACTACGCCCGGGCTTTGGTCCATTTGATGCCTGGAAGGCTAAATAAACTCTGTCTTAAAAAAAAAAACGGGGCCGCAATAAAATATGAAATTTGTTTGGAATTTTCTTTTACCTTTTGCTCTATTTTTAGTAATTAAAGGTAAAACAAGAGCGATTTACGAAAATTGACAGAAAAGTCAAAATTTGACAACTTTTTTGCCCAAGATTTAATGGCCGTCACTGTACCTAACGGAATCTTTAAACGTAATTTTCACCTATTTCAAGTGGTCTAATTAAAAAATTTGTAGAGCCGATGCCAATAAAATTATTTTATAACTTCGTTCTAGTGTGCTGACTAAGGTCATCAGAATAAAAAGAAAAAAAAATCTAAATCAGTTTGCAGATTAATTATTTAAAATAATTTAAATAAAGTAAAAAAGTGTGGGCTGCTTGCTATTAAATGTTACAAATATCTTATTGGTAGCTATTTACAAAATTAGAGTTACTATGAAAATATAGTAAATTGCACCCCACGCATTTTTACTTTGTTTAAAGTATTTTGTTAATAACTTTATTTTTATTTTAATCTTATTCCAAACTAATTAGTAATAATTGATTTATCGAACTTTCCAGCTGTACCAACCTACGTTAAAGAAATCATTTCAATTCAGTTTAAATGCTGCATTTTCACAAAGTCATTGAAAAGTAAATGTACTTTTCTACGAAAATATTTTTGGATACAAATTCAGGTAAAAGAATCCCATTATCAGGTTCAGGTAAGCTTTTATCTCAGGTATTATATTATAAAAGTCAAAAAGCATTATTCGCCTACGAATTGACGACATTTCTGCCACCTCTTAAAATTTAATATATCTTTCGCCGACTTTTATTCCTTTTTATCACCGGCGAATCGTAAAAAATCAGAGAGCTATTATAAAGCGTCAGTCCTAAATCAAGATTTTATTTTAGAAGTTTAATATAAGCCAAACGGCCCGTTGGAAAGAGCTTTTTACAAAAAAGATATTTTTCTAGAGCCATTTAATAGTTTAGAATTTTAGCCACACAAATTTACCGCTAAAGCATTATCTCAGTTTAGTTTTCCAACATCATGGAGCTCCACCACATGTTGTTCGACAAGTAAAAATTAGTATGAATGGATTGGACGGAACGGGACAATTCATTGGCCAGCTAATAATCCGGATCTGACGCCAATGGACAACATTTTATGGGGATATATAAAAAATTTAATTTACCAACAGGACCTAGGTAATGCTGATGTCATAAAAATATTATTAGGCATGAAATTAACGTATTGAATCAAACAAATTCTCGCATCATAGAAAACTCAATAGCACATTTGGAAACTTGTTACCAAGAATGCGCGCAGAACCAGGCGGTTAACGTAAAGTGTAACAAATAATATGTTATCTTAAATTATTACTGTTTTATTGTTGAAATAAAAATTGAGTTTGTTACACCAGCATTTATTATTTTAATTATTTAATTTTTAAACATCTTTAGTTCGAAAACCAGTGAATTTAGGCCTGTGTTTTATGTAAAACATGCTTAGAATTTTAAGCAAAATTGAAATATCAAGTCAAATACAGGGTGTCCTATTTAAAAAATCATAACTATGGTTTGCCATGTCTTTATAATGCATCATGTATAATATTAAAAATTATGTTTAAACTTTCCAAATTTGCCCCTACAACTTTCATATTAAACATTTTTTTGAGAAACTTCAAATAAAAAGTCAAGGGAAGTGGTAGTTTTCGAATGGTCACCCGGTACATATAGGAAACTTTTTTTAATATTAATGTTACGAAGCAAAGTTACTCTTTATAAAAAGTTCTGCTTACTGAAAAAATAACATTGGAGATTCAAACTTGAGATAGTTTTTACAGGATAATCAAAAATTAAAAAAAAATTGACCTACAAGAAAAGTACTCTTAATTTTTATTTTAGAGCAAAATGGAATAAGAAAATGTTGACTGGCATTAAAAGCTATATCTGTTTTTACTCTAAGTAGACTATTATTGAAAATAAACTTAAAAAATTTAAATCTAAATTCTTAATGGCATGTCCATTATCTTGCCATCATCTCCCATCTGAATTTGAATTTTAACTGTAAGCTACCTTATTTGTCTGAAAGATCAGTGTAAATATTTAATTAGATAAATATGCCATTAAAATAAAGTATGCAAGATAAAATTTAAATACTTCTTGTATAATTTTTAACGCCAATCAACATTTTCTTATTCCATTTTGCTCTAAAATTAACATTAAGGATACTTTTCTCTTAGTGAAAAAAATAAAAAGTAGTATATAAAAAAATTAATTTTATTGAAGTTTTTTAATTATTATCTTCAGGCTTAGGCAATGGTTTTAATAATTTTTTTTTTGCTTGGCTGTTCTTAAAAGCTCCTTTAATTCAAACTGATATTCAGCAGTGGCATTAGCACTTTGCCTCTTAAAAATAGGACTTTGTTCCATAGACGGATCAATTTTCATAAAGAAATCACAAAGCTCATTTGCCATTCTTAAACCTTCACTAAGATTTTTCAAATTAAATGTTACGTTTCCCGTGCTTGTTGAAGCATCTTCTCCACTGGGCTGTGAATTTCATTCAAATCTTCATCCTGCGATTCAAGCAACTTCTGAATGTCATATGATTGTACCTGTTCGAACCCATCTCGTCCTATTCCATTCGCAATTTCGGCTATTAGTCCATTTGACGACGCGTTTACGAAGGATATTCAGTTGGATACCTACATATTGGAATCCTTTATATCAATGTGTATGTACCGATGTACCGATTAGATCCGCGAATAAAGAAATCTTTAGTCGCGAATAAAGAAATTGGGTCGTATTTTTTTAATCCGCGAATAGTGAAAACGCGAATGAAGAAAGCGCGAATAAGAAGCTTTGACTGTACATATGTATTTGGTACCATGTCTCACCTTTTAGATAAAAAAATCTGAAAATCCGAGAACGCCACTGGTTTTTCCTCGTACTATAGCGTGAATTTTTAATTTTTAAACAATTGCAACTAAAATTACATTATATAAGAAAGATAAGATGCCTTCTCGAACCGAGTAAATAAGTAATATAATTTCGAGAGTTCCCCGAGTGTACCTCATCCTAATCGTGGGCTGCCACGGACGACCTTGGCCTCTCCGCGGAATGGCGTCGTTCGGCGCCAACTTGACGCCGTTTTCGTCAAATCAGCTGTTATATTTGTAATGTTGTTATGTACCGAGTACATAATACCCAAATTCGCGGAATTCTCGCTTTATTTAGCCGCTCAAATCGTAAATGTAAAACGAAACTAATTTTACATTACATTAAAATGGTAATTGGTAATAACAGTATCGACATGTGTGTTTTATTGTGTACGTAAATATGTTAAGTTTACTGCCGCGATATTTATGCCGAGTGCGGAGTGTAGGTTGAAAGGATGTTAAATGGTTCGAAGAGGTATTGGGTGGCATTTTTAGATTGCCAATCGCTGGATGTATCGGGTACAAAAAAACATAATATATTATGTAAAACTTTTTTTTACACTTAGCTTGACCTGTTGTATGTATGTAACGAAATCTTTCAACGTAATTTTCACCTATTCCAAGAAGCCTGATTAAGGGGGTTTTCTAGTTTGATAGGTTCATAGGTTGTATAAATTGTTTCCTTAATATGTCTAGAATATGAGTGGCCGACCCTGTTTGTAATACTTAAACTATGGATTTACTTTTGTTTCGTATACTTGCGTTTAGTACACCTCAAAATTTTCCTCCAAATATTCTTATTTCGTAGGTACACAAAATTAATTATTCAGTTTCCCACATTTCGTTTTGTACACCCAAATACTGTGGTAGGTTAATGTCTCTGATGGTTCATAAAATGGTAAAATGAATTAAACCTATTTTATAACTAAATATCAAAATATTCCTTGCTCACACATATAGGATGCAAAAATATAAAATATTAATTTGAATAATAGTGATAATACAATAATCTAATTATAATAAATGCGTATCTACTTTAGTGATTAATCACAGCTGAAATTTAATTGGGAAAAATAAAAAGCCACTTTAATTAACCAGAACTAACCATGACCGATTAGAACTAGCGGCTTTTGAATTGGTCTAAATTAGTGGAAGGTATTATTAATTTTTTTTAAATAATTTTAATTTGGTATTTATTTGGTTGGTTATTTGGATAGTCACAATGGTCGGTGTACGAAACCGAAGTAAATAATGGATTAAATAGTTCGGTGTACAAAACAAGAATATTTGAGTATTTGAAACTTTAAACGCGTTTTTATTAAAACTATGTTTTTCAAACCTTTTTTCATCATATTTCGAGAACGGCTTTACCGTTTTACTGCAAATTTATAGGGTTGACTCAGCACATATAGACGCACGAAATGGTCTATTATCGCCCCAAAATTTAAAATATTTTTATTTTTTTTTTAACAAAAAGTTGACAAAAACACATGAAATTCGATTTTTTTTGTTCCAAAGTCTATCAACAATCCAATTTTCATTTTTTTTCATAATAGTTCATTCCATGTATTTAAGCTTAAAGATTAAAACGCCGCCGATTTTTTTAAGTTTCAGATAAGCGAACCAGCTGATTTCGTGGAGGGAGTAAGATTCCACTTTTTCGATTCAGGTGTCTTCAGAGCGCTATAACTTTGGTTCTAATGAATATTGTTAGCTAAAAATTAATACATACATATTAACATACATAAAACTTATAAATAAATGATAAAATTTCCAAAGATCTATCTCTTCATTGGTCCTCAAAAAAAAAATCCAAATTATGCATAAAAATCAGACCGTCTAACCAAAAAACTCCCCTAACTTAAAAATTTATACAGGGGTTAATAGCCGATGACAATACAATAATTTCATAACTTCGTTCTAATGTCCTGACTAGGATTATCAGAATTTAGAAAAATATCTAGATTAGTTTGCAAGTTAAATGTATACCATTCACAGAACGACTGTAAATGTTCTGTTGTTCTTTATAGATATATATATATTTTTTAAAAATTTTCACCACTGAAATATGTAAAGCAAATAAATGGTACAATTATGATACCATAGATGTCGCTACAGCATTGTTCTACATGCAATTTAAAAAAATTCAATTATTAAGTCACACGTATTACAATGAACCGCTTCTAACTTTTAGGTAAAATAATTTTTGATTTTGGGAAAAAATAATAGGAATATTGAAAAAGAATATTCCAAACTAATTTTGAATAAAAAAACTTGAATACAAATGCCATTAAGGACCTCTTATTTTCTTATTTACTTAGACAAAATTTCACTACTCAAAACAAATTTAATAAGTACTTTCATAAGAAAAGTTACTCTTTTGTGGTTATGAGAGCTTTTGTGTATGTTTCAAGTTTCAATTAACCTACTGAATAACATGTAAGAAGAAAAAAGACATAACTCTAAAAGTGACCCTAGATGTGTTAATAAGAGCGCTTCATGAAAAAAAGTCACGCTTATTTAAGTCTGGTTATTGTGGTGGCCATTATACTAATAATAATAATACAATATCAATACTTTTAAAAAAATTTAACCGTTTCTACCTGCAAATGAAGACATTTCCGATATAAGTAAATGTTATTTAAAAACTGTAAACGTATTTCCCCATGACTCTATAGACCTTTTTTAGGTTTCGTAGTAAATTTATCCTGTAATAAAAATAAGCTAAAACTAAAACTATTACTAACACATTATAGATATCTGTTCTAAAGTTAACATTTTCAGTGACTTGTCCTTGAATACTTTACAAGCTTTGGGGCTGTTTTACAGCTTTCATGTTGTCAGTCAACTGTCTCGTTTATTTTGGTTCCTTTGTGCCACTTGGTTCTGGCACCTGTCTGATCGGCATGTCTATATGCGTTTTGGACAATTACGTGCAAGCAACTTTCATTGTGATGGTACCATTCGATTTTAGTAAAGAAAGGCGAAGGGTGATTTGAAAATAAATGCTATTTTAGGAAAAAAATAAACTTTTTCATGTTTACTTTACTACATTTTAGCAACAGTATGTTGTACAGGGTGGCGCATTTTAATTGTATTTACGGGGTATTGACAAAACCGTAAGAGAGCAATTCTGTTTGCACAGGATGGTCCAAATTTAAGCCTTATCATTGAGATCTTGGAAACTTGAAGATGCCGGTAAAATGGAGGCGAAAATGCGCAATTTGGTGCTGATCAAAATGCCAGCTTAAAAGTTTAAAAATTTAAATATTTTTGGAAAAGAACCGAATATTCGCGATTTCACTTTTATTTTTTTATGACTCTATTTAAATAGATAGGTATAACAATATAAATTTTACATTATCATTGCTATGTTTTCTGTTTTACAGGACAGTGTTATTAGGTTTACACACCGACGTTTTGTCTTCGAGCTGCAGCATTAACTTTGTTTTTTAAATACGGCCCTGGATTTTTTATTACGTATTTTAAGAGCTTTGAGGATTCCAAAACCAATAATGTATCACACTTGTTCGGAAAAATCATTTTAATGTTTTACTACCAAAAATCTATTCTCTGTCTCTCTCTAACACATGGTTTCTTATGGAAATTACCATTAATATAAATTTTACTAATAAGTGCGATACATTATGGGTTTTGGAACCTTAAAAGCTCTTAAAATACCTAATAACAAAATCCAGGGCCGTATTTAAAAAAACAAAATTGATGATGGCAGCTCGAAGACACAGTCGGTGTGTAAATCTAATAACACTGTCTTGTAAAACAGAAAACGTAGCAATGAGAATATAAAACTAATATTTTTATATTTATTTAAATAGAGTCATAAAAAAATAAAAATGAAATCGCGAATATTCGCTTTTTTCCAAAAGTCTTCGGAAGTATTCGAAATTTTTAATCTTTTAAGGTGGCATTTTGATCAGCATCAAATTGCGCAACTTTGCCTCCATTTAACCGGCCTCGTATCTCTTCAAGTTTCCGAGATCCCAATGATGAGAATCAAATTTGGGACACCCTATACACAATTTTACATTTTTTTTACACACACCTCGTGCTAAAATATACCTTCGATGAGAGCGCTAACGTAAAACAGTTGTACACTATTTCTAAATAACAAAAGACCTATAACTGAGCTTTCTTATCTGTTTTAAGCCTGTCACAAAATTTTGACATGTATTTTTCGAGCTACTTATAAGTATGAAACTATCAACTGTTATTCATAATATTTCTAAGCATTATTAAAAATGTATTAACTTCAGTTCTAACCTTCGAGAATATAGCTACCAGAGGCAGCATTGCCGATTGGCCGTGCTAGCAAGCGAGCGACAGAAAAAAACAAAGGTTACAACCCAGCAAGGGAGCAAGGTTATACCCTTATTTTCTTTCTCTCTCGCACCATTGTTCGCACGGTCAAGCGGAAAGGCTGCTTTTAAATGATAAAAATAGAAACTTATTGTACTCATACGGACCGAAACTCATTTGTTTATGATAGAATAACAATCTTCTAGACTTTTTCATCTCGTAACGATAAAAATTGATTGATCGTTAACTGTCGCCCATGCTTTCTCTTATTCCATCTTGATTGTCTCGATGCGAAGTCTCAGACATTCTCGGCGCTGTTGCCGCTCTTCCTGCCGGATACGCGAACTCAAAATAACGTCAACCGGACGGACACTTCCGGCTATCGAGCTGTCGATTCTCTGCGATGACTTAGAAGAGAGATATTATGTAAATATACTTTCTACTGCATTATTGTATTATTTTACACAATATTGATTCCTGAAATAGCTATATTGAATGCAACTTGGGAAAGAATTGGGTTCTAGACACGCGATGTTAACATTGTCAAGTGATGTTGTGGGAATAGACCAAGGGTGGTAAACTTATAAACTCAACAAGGAGTGCTCGATTTTTACTATTTGTCCGCAGATATAGGTTATGTTTGGACGTCACCTGTTTGCCCATTTTGCCCAGAAGGTAGCTTTATTTTATAATTTTTGTTAAATATATAACTTTTAAAAACTATTTTGGATATGCACTTACTATTAGATCTGTAATGTATAACATTTAAAAAAATTAAGACTTTATACTACTTGTAAACAAAACAAACAGGCAAACGGACTACGTCACAAATACCGAATTGACATTTAAATTGCCGTATATGGGCTTAAATGGGATTGATCACTCTTTGTTAAGTTTATTACCCTTGGGAATAGACTATTTGCCACCATTGAAAATAAGTTTTAAGTCGGGTCATCATATCAGATAATAGTATAAAGACGCATATATCTCTATAATAATAAGTAAAATATGCATATTTATCGCAAAATATATGTATTAAAATTCAAATGTTTTTGAAATTAATTCAGCGACTGGAACGCTCTGTAATTGGTACAGCTTTGGTGACGTCACTTGCAAGTAATTAAATGTCACAAGCTTTGTGTTGTGTGTTCTCAGGTGTTATTTTCGATCTTTAACTATCTAAACAACTGTTTCTTGATCATTTTATTAAGCCGATAACAGAAACCTACCTGAGATAGACGCATTTATGATTGTGCGTTTCTTTAAAAATAACGCTGACTACTATGCTGCACAACTTAAAAATATAAAAACAGCTGTGTAAGTACCTCTAAAAAAATATTTATTTACGTGTTTATCAGTCAGTATTTCTTAAAATCTTATTCTAGGTTATGTTTATGGAGCGTAGAAATATAAGGAGTACCATCTCTTATGGGAGACGAATTAAAAAAGTGCCCATTTTGTATTTCGTGTAATTTATTACATTAGAATTGTCTGTCATTTGTCTAACTTGTTGAAAAATTAACGTTAAGTTAAATTTTAAACGGGAATAAATTCTTTAAAGTGTTCTGAATACAAAATAATTTTTAATACCCTAAAAAAAAATTCAATGTGACGTACTCGATTTTGACGCCAACGCGCAACCAAAAATGCCGCGGAGGTCCATTTCCAGCGTTAAATTAAAAATAAAAAATATAAATAATGAAACTCTGGGAGTTGGGACTATTTTATCGGAATTTTTCTCCTCTCCTATTAGCTTATATGTGTAATCTAGCTTTTAAGTTTACTGTGTCTGAATCGCCAAACGATAAATAAATAAATAATCCTCTTCAAGGATCTTTTTTGCAATTTCATCTAGCTCTTACGGTTATTGATGAGTTATCATCAAAAATCGCAATGACTTTTTTTATTTCGTTTTTTGTTAATAACAATTGCAATTAGCTTGGCAAAGGCTATTAATAAGCTTATGAACTAGCCTTTATTATTTTGGTGCGTTGAGCGCATCATGAAACATTTTAAAATAAAAGATCAAAAAACGTGTAATATGACAAAAATGTCATAAAAATAGCAAGTTTGAAGGTTTTTTTTTGGTACTTGACAATTCGGTTTTTTTTACCAATTCATTGTAGATGTAAATAAAGATATTTGGACTTACCAAAATATAAGAAAATGGCCCAAACTGTAACTTCAAATTCTTACGAAAATGATAGGGGAAAAAAGGGCGAATTTTAATACCTCCTTTACCTTGTTTTGTCTATATTATGAATAACAGAACAACTAAAGATATAAAAAAGCAACGACTTTAAGAACATAGTTAATGAATAATAACGACATGTTGACATCTTTTAACATACAGTAGTGATGGAACCTTCCGAATGATCTTCCGAACGATATTCGAATATAGAAATGTTTCGAATAATTCGAATATTTTTTTCGAATATTCGTATTCCAATCAACTGGGGTATATTACCGCTACTTATCGGATGATAGTTCATTCGTCATTATTGTGGAAATGTCAATACAGGGGATTAATTTTTATTCAAAACAATTATATGATCGTATTTAATTTTTTATACACAAAAAATTAATATCAAGAATAGAAATTTTCCACAAAGTGTTGACATTTTTGGCGGCCACTATATACTATTTTATCGCCACACCAATAATTACAAATTAAAACGAAAACAAAACTTCCGCCGCACCACCAATAACAGAAAAACAAATTAAAAACGTACACGAATACGTATGCGAACACAACATCAACCCAACAACTAAAATAGTCGACTGAAATTAAAAGCCGAAACAAAATAATCCATTTTTCATCTTCCGACAACTGATTTAGCCGGAATAATTTGTTATTTCGAAAGCAAACGCTTCGCCAACATATCGAATATCGACTGGCGTTGATCGGTCAATCTTTCATATGTCGAATGATATTCCGAATATGAAGATCTTCCGGAATACGAATATTCGAATATTAAAATCATCCGAATATTTCCATCACTAACATACAGCTCCAAACGGTAAAAAAACTTTTTACTGGTTATAATACGATGCTGTCTTTAAAACCTGTTCCATATTAGCCCCTTTACCAAACAGGAAGTCCTCTTCAAAACCAAAATACCTATTGCACACACACAGTACTCACTTGGTTTTTATGAATCAAAACGAAATTACCAACTTCCGTTGGGAATAAATGAAACCGTTCCCAGCATTATTTTTTTCGCAATAACTGAAAACAACCAAGACATTTAAAATTTAAAGTCCACTAGAAGAGGAAACGCAGTCAAATTATACACGCCAAGATTTGCAGGTGTATTCGTGCTACGCTGTCTTTTTATGAGGCAGCATCGCAAATTAACCAGTGCCGTATCGCGAGTTTTTGGGACCTAGGCTGACTTGAGTTTTTGAAAATATCCCGAGCATCTAAGTTTTTATTTTTATTTTTAACCGAATATGTAATGTTGAAATTACAGACTTTTAAACATCTTTAAAGTGTCACCTTTTATGAGGACGGCGCGGCGATGCATAATATGCTTGTCTAGGAAGAAAAATGCGTTTTCAAAATTCAAAGTGTCGAACTTCTTTTACAGGATATGTAGGATTTCGTACAATAAAAGCTTTAAGTTTTTGCCTTAAAAATTAAGGATTAAAAATAAAATTGTATACAAACCTCGACGGAAAACTTAATTGCCGTTTTGAGGTTTAGTTTATCCTCGACACTACGCGCCTTGATAAGCTATATAACTAGTCTAGTCAAAAAGTGATTGTTCTGCGAAAAATAGTCCAGTAAATGAAGGGACAAAGCTGTAAATAAATCTATACAGTTTTCCCTTCTGGCGCAATTCTTAGGTCTTCGTGGATGCTTTCGAGCGAAAAAAAGTTTATCAACATTTATAGGTGGGAAAGGGCTGAAAACGGCTCCTCAAGGTCCGAATAATGGGTTTTCCGCTAATATCTGTCAAAATATGCGAATTGGAAAATTTTTGTTTAGACAAAAAATGAAGATTGCCTTGTAATCTACAAAAATGGACCTTATAATTTTTTTCAAAAAATCCATAGTTTTCGAGATAACGGGACCCAAAAGTCGCCTCATTTCAGCTGCCGCTCTACCGCTAGAATGCCGCTATCTTCATGGATTCACTTATAAGCGGGCGGACGAATTGTTCCATTACTCGGGCAATAATGTACATTTTTTAAAGATTCAAAATCCAACGGAATGGAAAAAAACGTACCTATCATTGCTTATGAGTTTGGGTCCGTTCTGATTTTTCTAGAATATTTAAATAACGGTAAAAGTTTTTTTTTTACAATATTTTGGGAGCATCTCATTAATTTATTGATATTTTTTGAAAAATTGGTTTGTTATTACCATGTCTTTTTTATAATGAGACTTTAGCAAGTGTTCAATGATCCCGAAAAAATCCGCTTACGCATCTGCAATAAATCTATGCGGAGTTTCATGCGGATGCGGATGTCGCACAAGCAGCTCTACAAAAAAGAAATAAGGTGGGCCGGCGAATGGTGCGTGCCGTCCACACGTGATCATTGGCCAATAGGAGCAAATATTTCGTTCTGTGACAAGTTCCGACTCCGACGCGTTTGTTATTGTGTATCATTTGTTTACAGTAAATCAATCATTACATGTTTAGTTCCGCTTAACGTATGAACTCTATGAACATTTCGGTTATTAAGTGTTCCAAACAAACAATTGTTCAGGAGAGCGGGTTTAATTTACGAACCTCTGAGTAACAGACTTGACCCCGAGAAAGCGGCAATACTTATAACTTCCACACTAAGTAATTAGATAGGTAATAAAATTATAAAATAAATACTATTCTTGCTATTTTACTTCTGCACCCATATAGTTTCTTGTAAAAAAAAAACAAGATCCGCATCCGCGGATATGAAAAAATCTGCATCCGCAGCATCCCTGCTACGTAAATCCTAACAAAATTACCGTAAACCTGCGTATAGCTTTAAACTTCTAACAAAACTAACCAAATTAACAAAGACAATTAAGGCAGCACTAGAAACCTGCAAGTCAGGATGCCCAAAAAACAATAGCAGGATAATTAAAAAAAAAGGAACCACTGCTATCCCGGGTTTATATAAAATAAGGTTCATCTCTGCGGCAGTCGACCTCTAAGAAGCAAAAGCAAACTTTTTTTATTCGTGCCGCACCAACAGCTGCTGATGTGCAGATGTTCCGTGTTTCTTGGGCCGTTTTATATATTTTCGTTCGAAAGGTATAAAGACTAAAAATTGGATCTTGGCGTACACTTCTTTGTTCTTGCACGCTGAACTCAAACATCTGTTCAGTTACCTGGCGTTATTCAGGGTAGTTCCTTATATTTTGATAGGCGATACATAGTGGATAAAGACACAAAATATAAACTTCTTACACAAAATAGTTAATATTTCTTTTAAATCACAAAAACGTTTTTTAAATAAAAATATAATTAACTATTACAAATAATACGTTTTTATATTACTAAATATTTCACTAAGGCTTAATATTACATTTTTAAAAAATACTTATAAGTTTGTTTTTTTTATTTATTGACAGTCCAGGAAGGCATAAACCCAAAATACAGGTTCATTTAACGAGGACTGAACCAGGCCATAATAGGTAGGGATCGACCGATATGATTTTTTGTGGCCGATACCGATATATCGGCCATATTTTTTTATTACGGACATTTTGCTGCGAAAATTAGCTAAAATTTATTGATTTTTAAGAAATATTTAAAAAAAAACCTATTACAACCCTCTGAAGAGATTACAATGCTTTTATATCAGACAATTACTTAAGACACACAGACTAAGTACTAAAAATGAGCTTAAAAGTCTTAAATGAAAGGTACAAAGACTACTTTACTAATAAAAATCTTCTTTTGGCCACTTTATTAGACCCAAGGTGCAAAACATGTTTTTTCGACAATGCTTTATCGCAAAAAACCTATACGGATTTAAAAAATGAAATCCTAATACAATACCCCAATACAATAGAGCAGCTGGTAGAGAAAATAGCCCCGAAGTGAGTGACAATGATGATGTTCTTTTAGCAAAAAATGCTAAGAAATCAAAAGAAATAAAGCAAGACAATATTTCTGATTTTATTCCTCATAGTTCGTTTTGGAATCCCTTTGTGGAATGTAGGAACGCCGGCAAGTAAATCGCCATTAAATAGGGAAGCCAATGATTTTATTAATAAAACTGAAGGGGAACATAAAATGTACATTGCATTATCCAAAATATATCAAAAAATAAAAATCCTATGATTTGGTGGGCAAATAAAAAGATATTTTTCCACCGTTATATAAATGTGCATTAATATACTTAGCATCCCAATCAAATAGTGTGGCTAGTGAACAGCTATTCTCTTTAGCTGGGATAAAGGAACCATAAGCCTATACACTGACGGCTCTAAGACCAAGGTGGGCACAGGCTGTGGCATATACTCACCAACCATAAACCTGAAAATCGGATGGACAATGGGCGCCGAACCCAGCGTGCTTCAATCCGAATTGACAGCCATAGCCTTAGCGGCTTATGTAATTAAAAGCCGCAACATCACCAACCATACGATCTGTATTTATACAGACAGTAGGCAAGCATTACTAGCCCTGAAAAGACTACGCATTACTTCGGGACTTGTACTAGAATGTCATTAAGCCCTGACTAACATATCTCTAAATAATGTGGTCAACCTAACCTCGATCAAGGGACATGACATATCTAAAGGTAATCATACCGCTGACTCGCTGGCCAGGGCGGCTGAGGGACAGAAACTACTTGGTCCCGTCCCCACCACTGGATTGACAACAGCAGCGATTAAAGACATCATTAAAGAATACTCCCATCGACTGGAAAATGGGATGATACCACGAACTGCAACTTGGCAAAAATAATGCTGAGCTATACGGACAAGTCAATAGCGAAAAAAAGCCTTATAATGTCCAGAAGGAACCTCCGAACACTAACAGGCGTTCTAACTGGCCCCTGCGGGCTACAAGGACACCTATTTCAAATGGGTCTAACGGACACAGAATTATCTAGAGGCTGTGAACAAGAAAATAAGACCGTGGACCACATTCTTTGCGATTGTCCGGCCCTCACATTTGAACGGAACTCCATGCTGGGCACGAACTGGCCATTACTAACCGAAATTAGGAAGATTCCAAATAAAGACGTCGTCAACTATTTCAAACAGTTAATCTCCCGCCTACAAGAGGAAGCACAAGGGACCTACTGAGGTCTAGGTGCAGTGGTATATTACCACCCTCTAAACATTCAGATCAGAGAGCTGGAAACCCAGAGAGGGCAGAAAATGTAATTTTATTGCATTATAACTTACTAAAACAACTTTAACTATTGAATATAACTGTTTATTTTTTTTAAGTAATCTTTTTTAATATTAATTGTTTTTTTTTGTATTTTTGATTTAAATATATACCTACTGAAGTCGTTTTTTGTTTAGTAATAATATTTATTATTGATATTTTTATTAGGCCGATACCGATATATTCCGATATTGCACTTTAAATATCGGCCGATGCCGATGTCGGCCCAGGAGGCCGATATACCGATACCGATATCGGTATCGGTCGATCTCCAATAATAAGTCGCACATATTTTATTTATGCTAGTGTATATTCGGCCTCGGCATACCGAATATAGTCGAGCCTCACAATTTTATGGAAAATATATCTGACGGTGTTAAAAGATGACTCTGGAAATTCGTCAACTGTCGCGTCTTAAAACGTTTTATCTAATATTTTCCGCGGTTAACATTTTCCAACAAACAGACACATTAAATAAAATAATTAAAAGCCCTTTAATAAATTAAACTTAAAAAATGTTTCTCTTACCCACTTGAAGACATTATAAATTAAAGTTGGTTACCTGAAAATAAAAAATATATATTAGAGAATTGCTCTGGATCGAGGGTTCTTATAATTTCCGTATATTTAAGGTTCACTTGCGACAATCGTAGACAAAATTGATATCTTCGTCTCTTCCATGCCAGCCGCGCCGAACTCGCCAATCTATCTCTAATGAAAATGGATTGTTGAACGGACCGGGACTAGTACCAGTCGGATCATTATATTTTTTCATATTTTAGTTTAATTCGTAACGCAGTATTTTGAATGGAACCAAGTTTAGCGCTGTTCCAAAGAAGATCGAATACGTTTTAACAAAAGTTAAGAGGTTCCCAATGCTTGAAAATATTATTTTTGTAGGAGACTGTACACACTAGTCCTAAAATACACCTTTTATAAGGGCGATTACGTAAAAAGGAATAAAATAGTGTACACTATTTCCTAATAACAAACAAACTTAATTAACATTCAATAATAATCAATATCTTTTTAACAAAACGGTCAAGACATTTAGGTTTTTTTTTTAATTTTCTTATACTCTGATTTATATTGCATAAGTTTTTAAAAATATATCGTAGAAATTATTTTTGAGATATTCCGAAATGATGACAGATATCGACAATGGTAATTGTAATTATGCACAATTTAATTGTTAATATCTCGCTTCACAGGTGATAACAAAAAAAAAACATTTTCAGTTAGATAAATAGTCCAGTAACTGAAGACCTGAAAGTATCGAAAGCTGTAAATAAATCTGTACAGTTTTCATTTGTGGCGCAACTCTTAGGTCTTTGTGCTTTTTTTAATATTCTAGAAAAATCAGAATGGACACAAACTCATGCAATGATAGGTACGGGTTTTACCATTCCGATGAACTTTGAATGAATAAAAATTGTACATTATTGTCCGAGTAATGGAACATTTCGTCCGCCCGCTTATGAGTGAATCCATGAAGATAGCGGCATTCTACGGGTGAGCGGCAGCTGAAATGAGGGGACTTTTGGGTCCCGTTATCTCGAAAACTATCGATTTTTCGAAAAAAAATATAAGGCCATTTTTAGCCCTTTCCCACCTGTTAATCTTGATAACCTTTTTGTCGCTCGAAAGCATCCCCGAAGACCTAAGAATTGCGCCACAAGGAAAAACTGTACAGATTTGTCCCTTTATTTACTGGACTACCACGAGTGAACTACCCTAACAGTCTATCATTCCATCCAGCACGGCCAAAGATTTCGGGAACTCCCCATTATTCTCATACCAAACTTCGCAATGCCAACAAATAAAAATATTTCTTTCGGTCTAACCAATCTTAAAAATGAATAAGTAACAAGACTTGAGTAATATTTCTGTTTTGTTTGGTCGACCCACTTTTTCTAGACAGACAACACAACAACATCGAATTAAACGCGTTAGTGAGTGTTCGAAAATTCCAGACTATCACGCGGTTCAAGAAACTTTAAAGGTTATTACATACCTAGTTAATTGATAATAACACTGTTTGTATTAGACGTAAATTGGTTAGGAAATTTTTACGTAATCAATATTTTTAGAAAAGTATGACATGTTACGGTACTACACTTTCAAAAATAGTATATTAAAATCCAAGACGGAAAATGCTCCACAATAGAGTTAGTCAGTTATAGAGTTTATACCGAGGGGCGCAGCGCCGGATAAACTAAACCCCGCGACAGCGATGAAATTTACTGTCGAGATTTGTATACAATTTTATTTTCAACCCTTTATTTCCGAGGCAAAAATTGAAAGTTTTTATTGTACGAAATTTTACATGTCTTGTCAAAAAACTTTAAAACTTTGAACTTCAACTTTGAATTTTGGAAAAAAAACGGGCAGGGGCATGGGGAAGGAAACGCATTTTCATGCTTAGGCAGGCATATGCATTGCGGTCCCGATAAAATGTAAAAGTACAAAAACATGACACTTTCAAGATTTTAAACAGTCTTTAATGTCCGACTGGTATATTATTTGACAAATAATAATATTATGTCAAAGTCAGTTAAATACGAAATATTACCCTAGGGCGTTATTAAAAAAAAATTCCTAGGGAATACAAATTTACCAATAAATAAACAATAAATTATCTTCATTTAAGCATTTATTACGAAAATACAAACATAGTTACACAATATACTTATCATAATAAAAATTATTTTTTAAAGTAAAACGTACAATTTTCAAACTGACCGGAAAATTCCACATTTCCATACCCCACCGCAGTTGCTGTGTTACTTGAAGTAATACTTTTCCCAACTACAAGGGAAGCATTAGCCAATTTGAAGCTTTCACTATCATCCACGTACCCTCGTACTACCGAAGAACTCTTCCAGCCTCCTAACCTCATTAAGCTCTCGGAACTACCTCCCGCATCAGAATGAATTGTTGCCGCTGTACGTCTTAAACAATGACCTGTGTACGCCTTAGCATCAGGTAAACCCAAATATGTTGGAACTGTTGCAGAGAAATCAACTTTTCATTACTTCTTATCTTCTTATGAACTTTTAATTCTTTACGTAACATTGAAAACTTTGTCCAAAGGAAATTTGGAGAATATGACTCTGACAAATCTTGAAAATAAGCCATCAAAACGGTTTCGCCCACACGGTCCACGCAGTGTTCCGTCAGCCAGGCCTCAAAATGGAAATATTCTTTCTCGTAAATCCGCCTAGTTTTTTCTGGCACAAGCGCATGCTCAGCTTTAGCAGCTTTCACTAAAATATCTTGGGGGAGACGGGTATTTTCCACTACTTCGGACATTTTTATGCCTCAATCGCAAAATTATTTTTTATGTGCTGTCTTATTGACAAATAACTTACAACCATGGTTACCACAATTACGTTTCGACAATTTTTTCAGGTAAATGCTAGTACTTGATTTGGTTTAAACTAATACATTCAAAATTCATTCAAATTTTTCTCATAATATAAAGAATATTTAGTCGGACATTAAACGTTGAAGGCACCACGGGTATTAAGGATAATAACGCTTTCGGTCAACGTATATCCCTCGGGCCAAAGGCCCTCGGGAAACACACCATCGACCTCAAGCGTTATTATCCTTATAATACCCTTGATACCTTAATAACTATAATGTCAATTTTACATATATGGTTGAAAATAAATAGTTTTGCGCAGAAATGCTTAAAAAATATGTTAAGGTCTGCAAATTATTATCCGTTATATGCTCTAAAACAAATAAAATATTAAAATGACCTAAACAAAACCGAAAATATTAATATTTTTTAGGTATAACATTTTCTTGGAATGAAATGTGTATGTCTTTTTGTATTTATATTTATTATTTTAATACTGCGATAGCCAGCCCTTTGATATATTTGCGTCACCTAAATCTAGCAAAGCTTTGGCTGGCGATATAGATCGAAAAAACTTACAGGCTTTGAAACAGGTATTAACAATGGGCGAATTGTAAAAATATTGGAAGTTTATTTAGTTGATCCAATAATTTAGTAATATGTACAAGGCATCAGTATAGTAATTAAAAATATGTAGGCGAAAGCCGAGTTTTAAAATTAAAACCTTTTTTCTAATGTGAATACGATGTGAATTGAAAGATTTTCTTTGCTATGTAAGTACTAATAACGCAGGCCCACAAAACAGTGGTGTGTGCTGGGTGTCGGACTAAGACTTTCTTCCTTTTTTTCCGCTGAACACAAATCTGAAGTAATAATTGAGGATCAAACAGCAAAAAATCGAGAAAAGCGATAATACTAGAAAAGATACACGAAACTTTAAATGACATAAACTATGTATTTTTACAAGACCTTTAATTTAAGTTATATAACTTTTTTGTCTAAATGCAATATTTTTCGAGTTATTATCAAAAAACCGAATTTTTGGGATTTTTTCAAGGTACCCCGGGAAAAAATTTGAAAATTAGATTTTTTTAATTTTTGGATTTTTTCTGCAAATTTTAAGTTCAAATTAATTAAATAAAAGATTTATAATTAAGAAAAAAAACAAAAATCACATTAATAAAAAAACTATATTTTTTTTTCCTATTTTAGAACGATTTTTTTTTGTCAAAATTACATTTTTGTTTATATTCCTTTATTATTTAGCTTATCAAAAATGTTTATATCACTTTTTATATAGACAATTTGAAAAGCTTTAATTTTTTGTTTTATAATTTTTTTTTATTTCTTATAGTTTATATAGATGTAGTCTAAACATTCCGTGGTAGCAGGTGTCTGCCGGTAAATGTACTGTATCGGTTTTTGGGTTTTTCCTTTTTTTGCTGTTTGACCCCAAATTTTGACTTCAAATTCGTATTCAGCGGATAAAAATACGCCAGAGAAACTTAGTCCGACACCCAGCACATACCACTTTTTTTTGTGCACCGGTGTAATTCTTTATAATTTTAAGATAAATAAGCGTGGCAGTTAAAAAACTTTGGACTTTTCTTATTCTAAGAAACCAAATCAAACTAAATCTATATCGTAAAAATATTAAGACTGTTTTCTTTCCATTTAAAATCTGAATATATATATATATATATATATATATATATATATATATATATATATATATATATATATATATATAATATATATATATTACATTACCCCCACAGAAAATAAAATTACCTACGCCACTAGGGATAAAGCATAAAAATATTATTGACTCACGGCACCTTACAATGTACTAAATTTTTAAAAATGGCCCGGATCTGCTCAACAATTTTGGGAGTGTATATTTTTGGCTGTTCTTCTTAGAATAGATGAGATCAATACAATTGTTTTGCAAACTACAATGAACAATGACAACGTATAAAAGCATTGTGACACACTTTTCGATTCAAAGAAAAACAATGTTGTTTTGACTTAGGTTGTTATGATGTATGCCGAAATACCAAGGTCGTCAAAGAAAGTAAAATATTAGAATAAAATTAATTTGGAAAATTTTAAGAGAAATCTTATAAGCTTAGGACCTTAAAGTAGTACACTCGTAAAACGGCTTTTTTAAGAATTAAATAAAATTGAAATATAAGTTTAATAAAACTCTTTTATCTTAATGAAAAAAACTATTTTTTATCGTCTGTGAAACGAGATATTAACAATCAAATTGTGCATAAATAACATTGTCAATATCTATCCTGTATAAAATCCATGCATTCATTTCTGAATATCTCCAAAACGGTTACTACGATATTTTTTAAAAACTAATGCAATATATTATATAAATCACAGTATTAAAAAATTTAAGAAGAAAACTTTAATTTTTTTGACCGTTTTGGTAAAAAGATATTGATTTTTGAAAGTTTACTGTTTGTTATTAAGAAATAGAGTACACTATATTTTATTCTTTTTTTACGTAATCGCCCTTATGAAAGGTGCATTTCTGGACTAGGTGGGTCCACTTTTTTGGGATGGAAAATCAACATGATTAATTCTCTTTGAGTTTTCAAATGTTTTTAACCTTAAAGTTTATCAAAAATGGAATAATTAAGAAAAAAAAAATTAAAATTTCATTTTTCGATAAAAAAAAAGAAAAATATTTAAAACATCTTAAAATTGATTTTATTTATTATTACTTTTTTGAAATTATTTGTCTTTACACGTTAAATATGAAACAAATCACTAGAAATTGCTAAACTGAAATGGATGCATTTTATTGACAAAAAACTTGAAAAAATACCCATGTTTTTTATTTTTTAAAATAAAAATTATCACAGTTTTTTTGGATTTTACTTAAAATATTCGTAAATCCGCCGTAAAATAGAACAAAATAAAATAATTGTTAATAACTCTGATTTTTGATTTTTTATGATTAAAAATAGGTGGAGTCACACATCTAAACAATTACCCAAAGGTATTATACCGAAACAAACTCTATAGAAGGGTAACGAAGAGCATTTTATCTTTTCCAAGTATATTGTCAGAAAGAACGCAGAAAATATTAACAGCATATTGAAAAATAAAATTCGTATTCTCGCTTATTTATATCTCGAGAACGGCTTGGCCGATTTATTTCAAATTTATAGGGTTGACTCAGCACATATATAGGGTGCCACAGATTCGAGGGCACGCATGGGGATCTCGGAAACCGTAAGAGATACGAAGTCGATTATATTATGGCAAAGTTGTGCATTTGCATAACTAACCATGTCCACTTTAGAAAGTTGTAAAATTTCGAGTACTTCCGGAAAATAAAAACGAAATTTGCTGATTTCGTTTTTATTTTTTTCTGACGTTATTTAAAGAGATATGGAAAAACAAAAGACACTTTCTCATGGCCACTTCTTAAGCTCTACAAAACAGCTTTGAGAGATTTTTCGGATGACGTTTCGTTTTTTTAAACCATCATTAACTTTATTTTTTTAAATACGGACCTGTGTTTTTTATTTAATTTTTTTAAACCCCTTATTATCCCAATTACAAAAATGTATAACACTTAATATTTATTAACAAATATGGAACGGCCCTATAAGAAATGATGTGCTTTCCTTGTCTAACTTATTGTCTCTTATGGAAAATATGTTTATTTAACGGAAATATTAAGTGTTATACATCATTGTAATTGGGATTATAACTGCTCCAAAAAATGCAAAAAACAATTGATTGCCGTATTTAAAAAAATAAAGTTGATGATGGTTTAACGAAAACGAAACGTCGTACGGAAAATCTCTCAACGCTGTTTTGTAGAGCTTAAAAAGTGGCCATGAGAGAGTGTATTTTGTTTTTCCATATCTCTTTCAATAACGCCAGAAAAAAATAAAAACAAAATCGGCAAATTTCGGTTTTCCCCCAATATCTCGGGAATTACTCGGAATTTTACAACTTTCTAATCGGCATGTTGTTAGGCACCTAAATGCGCAACTTTGCAATAATTTAACCGACTTCGTATCTCTTACGGTTTCCGAGATCCCCATGCATGCACTCGAATCTGTGGCACTCTGTAGACGCACGAAATTAACCAATATCAGCCCAATATTAAAAATATTTTTTTTAACAAAAAGTAGACAAAAAATACACGAAATTTTTGGTTCCGAAATCTGTTTTCAAAATTTTCTTTTCATAATAGTTTATTCCATGTATTTAAGCTTAAAGATTAAAAAGCTGCCGATTTTTTTAATTTCAGATACGCCAATCAGCTGATTTCGTGGAGGGTCCATTTTTTAGAGGCAGGTGTCTCCAGAGCGCTATAATTTTGGTTCTAATAAATATTAGCTATAAATAAATAATACAAAATTCAAAGTTCCATCTTTTCATTGGTCCTCAAAAAAAATCCCAAAAAATGCATAAAAATCAGACCACCAAACCAGAGAACCCCCTTAAGGAATAGCATTTCATCTTTTTCGAGTATATTATTTAAAGAAAGCAAAAAACCTTAGGGAGCGTTGAAGTATTAACCCATTAACGGCCAACCCAATAAAAAAACTTCTACTTATGGACATGTCTATTGAATATTGCTTAAAATACATTAATTAAGAAAAGTTTTTCATTAAAACATTTTTATTCCCGGTTTTTAAGCCAAAATACATAGGTGCGTATACGCACCTTTGGCCGAAACCAGTAAAAGATATAGTTGGTTACAAAAGTTTATAAACAACATGCTATGAAGAAAATAATGATTAATATATTGTTAAAAAATTGGAATACGAAAGAAAACAACCATTACTTCTTATGAAAATTTTCGAAACAATCTGGATGCAGATGAACCATACATTTTCTACACAGGTAAATAGTGTTACTTTTACAGAACCTACATTTTTTTCTTGCACTGTTCAAATCTCTAACAATAATATGCCCAATATTATCAAATCGTATGTCGTTTGGTAAGGCAGTTCTAGAGGGCCGACCATAGGAAGAGTGAGAAGATGATTGAATATCCAAAGGATTATAGATAATTTCTTCTTGTCCACTAAATTTCAGTAGGGTACGCACTAGTTGCGATCTAAATTCTATCTGAGAAATATGACAGTCATTAGCAATTCTATATATCTTCCAACTGTTAACCACCATGCTGTCAACCATATTTGTAAATAACGGCCACCACCATTTTTTGCCCCGAATTCGAATACGGTAATTTCCAATTCCGTTGTCATGAAGGTCCACGCCCCCCATGTATTTGTTATATTCGTGTATAACATTAGGCTGAGGTAGAAAAATATCTTTTCGCTCTTTTCGATTATATCGTTTGGCTTGAGTTAGCGGTAAAACTTGACATGTATTTGACATTACAGTTACAACAGAATTGTCGTTCCAACGCACAACTAAAACTTGCAAATTGGAGTCAAAAGCACAACTATAAGAACCTCGTTCTTTTTTGGCAAAAGTTTTGCTATTTTCAATAGGACATTTCGCTGTACGATTCTCTCTAACTGTTCCTGTTGCGTAAAATCCTTTATCCTTTAGTGCAGCAAAAAGAGAATAAGACGTGAAGAAATTATCGAAAAATATTCTATGATGACCCGGATTTTCTACCACTGAGAGAAGATCCATAACAATCCTTGTTTTTCCACCATAAGGAATGAACTTGAATAAATAACCAGTGTCAGAACATAAACACCAAAGCTTGAATCCAAATCTAATTGGCTTCCCGCGAATAAACATTTTGCAAGAGTGTCGGCCAAAATATGGGACCATTTCTTCATCAATAGAAAGATTTTCAGCAAATATACCGAACTGGGTACACTTTTTGTTTATAATTTCAAAAATCGGTGTTAGCTTTGCAAACTTGTCACTTTTGTTTAGTTTTGAGTTATCAGCTAGATGAATATATCGTTTTATTGATCTGAATCTATTTCGACTCATAGTTTCCCTGACAACACGGACTTCTTTATCTTCATCTTTCGACCAGTACATATCAGCTTGCGGCAAAGTATGATACCCAGACAAAATGAGAATGCCAATAAATCTTTTGAAATCGCATTCATTAATTTCAAAATCATGATGGTTTTTCTGAGCTGCGTAAGTACAGGTGAAACTCAAAATACTATCAACTACTTCTTTATCAAAAAATAAAGAAAATATTTCATAAGGTGATTTATTACCATGCTCGGCTTTGATATTCTCCAAATATCGCTCGGAACTAAGCTGGGGAGCGGTGTTGTACGAGAGTATTTCAGTAATTTTCCAATTTGGAACAACAGATTTAAGTGCCCTTCCTTCTTGACAATCGGTCCTAGCACGTTTAGCTAATTGACTCAAAGGTACATCTTCGGAATCATCACTGTCAATACTTTCTTGTGTTATGTTAGGAATTGCCTCGATATCCTCTTCCCCCCTGCTTTCGTTTCCTATAATTGGTTCTACTTCATAAGTCCCCGCAATGTCCGTTTCCAGGTTCTCCTCACCGAGAATATTTTCGTCAATATCTTCTTCGTCCGTAACTTCATCTGTCTCGGGCGGCACGTAAATGACATCAACAGAATCAGCTATTTGACAATCTGAATCTTCTTCTAATAAAGCAACAAGCTCTTTTGTGGTCAATGGTCTTTTCATTTGGTACGTTGACAACCCACTAAAACAGTTTAAATAATAAAAAAATAATATCGTCAAACTATAGAAAAAATAAATAAAACATACCTCATTTTTAGAAAGTAATATGAATAGGAAAAGAACCAACTAAAATCTTTCAAGCAATGCACTTAGACTAACTAATTTGCAAAACTCTTTATCACAGCGAAACGAACTGTAACACGGATAAAAGTAAACTAACGGAAGCGTGGCGTCGATATTTGAGACCTGTCTCAACTCGTAAAAAAATGTCTTACCTGTTACTGGCCAAAGGTGCGTATACGCATCCGCTACAAATACAGACGGATTTCGAAAACATTTTCAAAATTGAACTGATCTAAGTATCTGGAGTACTAATCATACATATATTTTATTTGTATTTAGCATAAAAATATTATATGTGGTGCATATTCAGTAACGGAAAAAAATGGGAATGTTAGCAAAAGTAAAAATCTGCAAATTACGGCTTATTCATAACTCTTTTTTTATATAAAAAAACAATAATTTCAACAATAAAAAATATTTTTTAGATATTCTGTAGTATTGGGAGATATAATAATAATACACGAAGAGGAAAATATTACTTTTGCTTATAAAAAAAAAATCATATAGAAAGGTTTCGTTGACGCACCTTTGGCCATTAATGGGTTAAGATCATGCGGAAAATATTAAAACTGTATTATTTATACGTTTAAATCATTAATTAATTTAAAGAGCTAGAGCGTCATTTTAAAGTACTGAGATAAAAATTGACATACCGGTTGGACGCCGTAGAAGTCTTTTATACAGGGTGTTTCTTAATAACATGCTAATATTTAGGGGGGTGATGAAAAAAATTCAGGTAATTATTATAAGGGTTTTCTTAATAACATGCTAATATTTAGGCAGGTGATGAAAAAAACTTACAGGTAATTAGTTTATAGTTTTTCCTTTTTATTATAGGTATGGCAAAATTATATTGCATTTCTCAGTCCTCGAGAATTGCAAATATACTCACCGGAGAAGAGAAATTAGTGTTTTAATATTTTTTATTTTGATATTTAAAATTACCATTGATTTTTCCATATAATGCAGAAAACTCCCTTATGACAAGAAACGTCGGGCATGTTGCAAATCGAGGTCTTTTCTAATCGTCCCATGTTACCTTGAAATTAATTAGGGAAAATAAAAACCGCTTTAACTAACAGAATTAACCACGACCGACCTTTCAGACAAATTCAAGCTCTCAGTGGTCATGGTTAGTTTTGGTTATTGCGTACACTGTATTTTCCAATTAATTTCAGACAGAACAGGAATTTCAAAATTTGATGGCCGAAAATTATTAAGTCCGGCAACACTGTTGATAGTTATTTTGAATTTGACAATGTAGAAAGAATGTATGATCGGATAATAGATTTATTTCTAACCTATATTTTTTTTAATTTAAATTAAAAGTTGTTTTTCCCGATTTTCTGGGTATTTTGTCAATAGATTTCTGTTTGTGTGTGTCATGTTTTAGTGAATATTTATTAATTTATACGTTTTTATCCCGCCCAGCACTCCAATTCGCTTCAAGATCCTGTAAGTTTATTTGGTTAAAAAAACAAAAATTAAACAAAATTTCTTTTCTCCGGTGGTATCTTTGCTACCCGAAAGGATACTTAAATGTAATTTTATTTAAAAAAATTCATAAAATCCAAAATAGCAGAAAACCGGATATGCAATTGTTACCAAACTTCATGTGAATGTATGTCCTAAACGTCTTATCTTTTGAGATACAGGGTGTTAAAATTTTAAGAAAAAAATATTTTTTTAATTGTAATATTGGTAATTTTCTGTTACTATTCCAAAATGTATGTAGATTACCTTAATTTCATAATTTTAATGTTTAAAAGTTATCTTATTAAATAAATTATTGTTCAAAGCTACATAAATCGTTTTTTCTCGAAATTGGTCCACTGAGATGCAAATAAGCGAATTTATTTTTTTTATGGGAAAACGGCGAGTCGTACGAAAAAAAGTCAAGTAACCAAATTTGTTTTAAATTGACCGGGGACTCAAAAAATAATTTTTATTTTAAGAGAAAGCAGTGGCGTACTACTTTTTCCTTCGAAAATATCTAGTTAGAGTCCAGTACGGACGCCACTGTTGGAAATAAAAAAATGTTTCTTAGGTCAAAAATAAAAATGACAATAAAAAAAAATGATTTTTTTCTTAAAATTTTAACACCCTGTATCTCAAAAGATAAGACGTTTAGGACATACATTCATATGAAGTTTTTTTCTTAAAATGGGTCCAAGAATCACTCCCTTAAATATTAGTATGTTATTAAGAAACACCCTGTATATACGAAAACTATTCTAAAAATTTATAGTCCCGGAGACCACCGCAAAAAAGCTGACCCATAAGAGATAAGCATTAAATATGTTTTTTATATTACTATGGACTACAGTCAATTCAAAGCCGCACTACCGCCTCAGCATGTTCAAATTGCATTTTTTTACCTAAAAAAATCGTGAAAAATTGGATTTTCAATATAACCCGAAAACTATTGATTTTAGGAAAAAGCCCAAAAAACCAAAATAATGGCCTAAAAAAACTACGTAAGTTTTGTTTAATAATATTTTTTGTAGGTTTTTTAGTTTTTGAGATGTTTACGATTTAAATTTAAAACAAAAGAGGAAATAAATTTCAAAAATAAAAAAGATAATCAAAAAATTGATTCCAAAGTGTTCGTAATATTTTTATATATTTTATTTATTACATTTACTATTTGCTTCTTTAAAGAGCTTTTTATCGTTCAATTATCCACATTTACACTGTTGCCAAGTTTTGCCATTCAACAAAATTTAAAATCCGAGATTTAAAAATAGCATAACGCTCAAAAATGTAAAAAAACGGGCAATCGAGACTCATTTGCGACATTTTTTAGTTGAGACTGGAGAATCGACCCCTTCGTCATAGAGTCAAGAGAATTTCCGGAAATAATTTTACATCTTGTAGTATAAGTAGAAAAAATTTCAGACCTATTAATTTCAACCAATTTGCATTTTAGCATATTTCTATAAGTACGATCTAATTTTTTTGAAATTTATTTACTTACCATAAGATTAATAATTGGTAATCTTTTTAAGATAATTAACTACAACAAATTCGTCACATTAGTCTTTGTCAAATTAAGATTCCACCCCGAGCATATACCTACTAGAGGCAGCCTTGCCGCTCGGCAGTGCTAACAAGCGTGCGAGAGAGAAAGAAATATCGGACTATTATCTTTCTCTTTTGTTTCAACGTGCTGACTGGTCGGTGGGAGGGGTATATATACAGCGTGTCCTGCTAAGTTCTTTCCATATGAGAATTTTTTTTATTTTTAATTTCTCAGAAAATTTTATTTTTTATAAATGCTGCATGGTCCAAAACCTAAAATGTAACTATCAGATATTAAATTTTTCCGGGCGTATACGGGGTTTGTAAAAAAATAGGAATTTTGCCCAAGAGTAAAGTATCTTTATTTTTAACAATATCGAAAATTGTTATTAAAAAAAGTTGATCAGAACTAAAAACCACGTTCAAATGTGCAATTATACCCATTTACGATAAAAAATAAGGTTTTTTTAGTTTTTACATTTGAGTACATAATTAATTATAAATAAATACAATACAAGTTAATAACACCATTTTTATGTACTTTATAAATTCTAACACGTTTTGGCGGTCGCTGTTGAACACTTCTTTCTTAGAACAATTCATTTGTATGTCAGAACATACTAAATTACATGTAACTACAGTCAAATTTGCATTGTTATTTTAGACATACGTTTCAAAAAAGAAAAAATTATTTTTTTATCGTAAATGGGTGAAATTACATATTTAAACGTGGTTTTCAGTTCTGATCATTTTTTTTATATAAACTTTCAATATTGTTAAAATTGAAGGTACTTTACCCTTCGGCAAAATTCATATAATTTGACAAACCTCGTATACGCCTGAAAAAATGTATTATCTGATTTTTTACATTTTAGGTTTTGGACCATGCAGAGGTAGTTTTAAAGTGAGTGGACTTTTTACGCCCTCCACTGCGACCGCTCGGTCTATTGTGGTTCACACCTTTTTATATTTCTTCCAAAAGGATCGGACTTCTAATGAATCCGATACCAGTTTGGGAGAGAGTTCTTACATCCCCTCTTACTCGTGTCGCTACCGGACACGAGCACAATGTGTTCTGATGTGTTCTGGTGTCCCTGTCTCCTGGAGTGTATGACGAGCAGACGATTAGATCCATCATGCCCTCCTCTCCCGGTCTAGTGACGTGGGTAGCTACCAGGTCGTTGTTACAGGAACCAGATGTTCTTTCTGAGGCCGCATCTCCGGCCTTACTCTATGAAAACGGTCCTATCCGCTTTCTGTTTAAAGCCAGGGAACCCTTTTTTCCCATAAAGGCAAATCTGTCCGCCTTCTGTTTGGATTCAGGGAACCCTTTCTAAGCACTTGTTTGTTCGGGATGGATTAGCCCTTCCCCGTGAAACAGGCGCCGGTGACTTCAGCGGCACCTTACGAAACGGATTTACCCGTTTCGGTCGGCGCACCTTTGTCTGCTTGTGACCTTGAGTGGCACCTCTTGAAACGGATTTATCCGTTTTGGTCAGCGCACCTTTGTCACTGTTTTCCTATGAATGCGGTTCTGTCCGCTTTTTGTTTGGAGCTAGGGAAGTAATAGTCCACCACGGCAGAGCCCCGCATTACCGCAGTAAGGCTAGATACTCTGAGAGGTCGCCCTGTATCTCAGAGGCACTATTGGAGACAACTCTTTAAGGCACAGGATGTCATTCACTCATCAGCACGGTATGCTAACACCTTGAGTTAAGCCTTGTGTTCATCTTAGCTTCGGATCCCGTTCCATACGCTAGCCAAAAGAGTTGCCGATAACCCGCAACTCTAGCACATGTTCCAAAAGATCCTACTAGCCACAACGACGATGTGTGAACACAGCAGTTTGGGGATCATGCAGAACTTTTTATAAAGAATAAAATTTTCTGAGAAATTAATAGTAAAAAAAATTCCCATATGGAAAGAACTTAGCAACATAGTGATTTATTACGTCTGAAATATTATAGGGGAAAATCAAAAGCCGCTTTAACTAACCAGAACTAACCATGACCGAACAGAACAGAGGGTTTTTGAAACGTAGAAGTTATTAACAATATTTTTTTAATTTTCAATATGATATTTATCACGTCTGAAATATACTTGGGGAAAATAAAAAGCCGCTTTAACTAACCAGAACTAATCATGACCGACCACAACTGAGGGCTTTTGATAGGATCAATGATATGGCTGAGAAAGGGAATATAATCTATAAAATCATGTTTTCTCTATACAGTACACGGACAAGAACAGTACAAGAAAAAATTAGCATAAACCTACCCTAAGAAAAATGGGGGCGAGACCATGGCACTTTTATTGCTATCCAAACTGCACAGGCGACTTTGTGTCAAATTTTAAGTCCACAGTTTATGGCTAAACGAGTTTAAGGGTATTATTAAGATCCACTGTCTGCTAATCAGGATATGGTTGATTCAATAAAGTAGGCCAATATCCAATCTGCACAGACTTTAACATGTTTACAACACCAAATTCGGCTAAGATGCAACTCCAAAGATGGGACATCGGATAACAAACCCACAAACCGGCTTCCAGCAATTTAATATCTTTTCGGATCAACCCAACCAGGGCAGGGCATTAGGGCGTCGGTCGGCGTCCAGTGGCTGCACGAAAGGCGGCCGTCGTCGATTCGGGTCCGTCGACCCCGGCGGCGTCGTGACGTCAGCGGCGCCCCGCGGCCGGCGTCTCGACGCCCGACGTCACTGCGGCATCAGCTGGGCGTGGCGCAAGCCCGGGAAATTGGGCTGCCAGGCGCTAAAAAGCGCGCGAATTACACACCGTATCTAACGGTTGTAATACGAGTAGTAATAGTAACAAATAATACAGTTTAATTAAATGCGCTAATTAGTTTGTACGTTACTTACGCTACTACAGGTACATATTGTAAGCAAAAGATTTTATAGGAAATATTTACTATACTTTCGTTTTACAATTTAATGATGGAAATACTGATAGGTAATATAACTCGGTCAGGAAACTGAGAGTAAGAATTTTCGGTATTTTTTAGAACTGTGCGAGACTTCCGCATTTACTTTGAAAACAGAAACCAAATAACAGTAGAATCTTTCTAATGTCAAAGTTTTGGCGGTATTTATACAGAAGTGGGGGCTCCACTGTTTTTTGGCCATAAAAAATCAAACAATAAAAATATTTACATTTTTCTAAATGTTGAAACTTACAAAAACAATGATTTCATGAAGATTTTTCATTTAAAAAGTCGAACAATCAATTTTTGGACTTTTGACTAAAGATCTGAAGGTCATGCATTTATGTTTCATAATATTTCTATTTTTTTCTTGCTGCGCATCAAAAATTTAAAAAAAAATCAAAAATATTAATTTTTGAACTTTTTATTTTCTTTTCAATTTGTTTTAATTAAAAAAAAAATACATTTTGGAAAAAAAAAGTTCCGGTTAGTTTTTTTTTAATGTAACTCGCCATCGGATTTAAAATTTTTGATTTTTTTAAATATTGTAATAATTTGTAAAAATCGTAAAAATTGAGTTACCAATTTTTTTTTTAATTGTTTGTCTTGTGATGCGCAACACGAAACAAAAATATGTATAAATATTGCGAAATAACATCGAATGATAAGTTTGCGGTTAAAAGTCAAATTTTGAATTTATGAATTTTCAATTGGAAAAACCATTATGAAATTGGTTGTTTTTTGATCATTAAACAATTTTATTATAAATCTGATAAAGAGTATAATAAATAAAAAAAAAACTCTTTGACATGTTAATTTTTTTGATTTTTAATGGCCAAAAAACAGAAGAGCCCCACTTCTATATACAGTAAAACCTCACTAATTCGAACCTTGATAACTCGAAAATCTCTTTTATTAGTAATTTTTGTCTGTTTCCTTCCCTAAACTTCTAATAACCTTTAGTATACGAAAAATAATATACCAATACCGATAATTCGAATATGTTCATATTCGAGCCTCCAGAGTTAGAATTTTATTGCTGTAATTCGAACGCAGTGTGTATACTACACGAAAGGTTTCAGCGTATTTTCCCCCCATCCTAACTTCGTTACCGTTTCACATAAAGGTATAAGATTTGGTATGTAAATTCACATAAGTATTCTAATTAGCTGTGACAAAATTGAAACAGTTATGTCAAATGGTTTCCGAGATATTCGATTTTAAAAATCGCCCATTTTACTACTGACCTACTGACTGACTCATTGACTTATCAAAATTATAGGGCACTTTCTGGAGAAATACGGGGTAAAATTTTTAAAACTACATTTTTACTTTAAACGCACTGAAAACAAAACTTTGAAAAAAAAAATAATTTCACATCTAACAATTGACAGACTTTTTGAAGTATTTTTATTTTTGCAAACCACTTGCAATTTTAAGTAAGTTCACTCTCATAAGTAAAGCCCGGTCCGTCCACAATTAAAACCCCAATCTCGGATGAACATCTTTTATCTTCGTCTCTTCCATGCCATTCGTGCCGAACTCGTCTATCTCTCTCTAACAAAAATTGATTGTTGAACGAGCCGGACTAGTACCAGTACGGATCGTTATATTTTTTTTATATTTTAGTTTAATTCGTGATTTGCAGTATTTTGAATGGAGCCCAAAAGCGCTGTTCCAAACAAGATCGAATAAGCTTTACCCGAAGTTAGTTCTCAATGCTTGAAAATATTATTTTTTCAGGCGACTGACCTGATGTCTGTTCGTTATTCAGTTATATTTTACACTTTTTGAACCCACCTAGTCCTAAAATACACCTTCCATAAGGGCGATTTCATAAAAAAAAATAAAATAGTGGACACTATTTCTTAATAAAAAACAGACCTAGTAAACTTTTAGTCCACTAAATGAAGAGACAAAGCTGTAAACAAATGTGTACAGTTTTCCCTTGTGGCGCAATTCTTAGGTTTTCAGGGATGCTTTTGAGCGAAAAAAAGTTTATCAACATTAACAGGTGGGAAAGGGCTGAAAATGCCCCCTCAAGGCCCGAAAAAAGGGTTTCCTGCTAATATTTGCCAAAATATGCGAATTGGAGAATTTTTGTTTAAACAAAAAATGAAGATTGCCTTGTAATCTGCAAAAATGGACCATACATTTTTTTTCGAAAAATCGATAGTTTTCGAGACAACGGGACCCAAAAGTCCCCTCATTTCAACTGCCGCTCTACCGTTAGAATGCCGCTATCTTCATGGATTAACTTATAAGCGGGCGGACGAATTGTTCCATTACTCGGGCAATAATGTACATTTTTTAATCATTTAAAGTTTCTCAGAATGGGAAAATCCGTACCTAGCACAGCATATGAGTTTGGGTCCATTCTGATTTTTCTAGAATATTAAAAAGAGGGGTCAAAGTTTTTTTTCACAATATTTTGTTAGTATCTCATTAATTTATTGATATTTCTTTAAAAAATAGTTTGTTAATAACATTTATTGTTTCTAATAAGACCTTAGCAAGTGTTTAATGATCCCAGAAAATTTCCTTTGCCATCTTTCTTGCGTTTTGATAAACAATTGTGTTGCCCATCTGCATTTTTTAGCCTACTGCCACATCTATCCAGTGTGAAATGTTATGAATTTTAGACGGTCGTTTTTGCGAAAAATACTGGTCTTGCGAAAAAAATGGTAAGGACCATTTTTGTAGATTTCGAGGTGATCTTCTTTTTTGTCTGAACAAATTCTCCAATTTCCATATTTTGGCAGATATTCCCAGGAAACATATTTTTGGGACTTTGGGAGGCCATTTTCAGCCGGTTCTCACGTCGAAATCATGATAAACTTTTTCTCGTTTGAAAGCATCCACGAAGACCTAAGGATTGCCCCACAAATAAAAACTGTACAGATTTATTTACAGCTTTGGGTACTTTTAGGTCTTCAGTTACTGGACTATTTCAAAAACCAATAATCTTTTTAACAAAACTGTCAAAAAACTTAGTTTTTTTTTTTTTAATTTTCGAATACTTTGATTTTTACCTCATTAGTTTTGAAAAAATATCGTAAGAACTGTTTTCGAGATATTTCGAAATGAATGCATGGCTTTCATACATACATGATCGATATTGACAATGTTAATTATGCAAAATTTGATTGTTAATATCTCGTTTCACAGACAATAAAAAAAAAATCGTTTATTTTTCAATTAGATAAAATACACTTTTATTAATCATATATTTCAATTTCATTTAATTCTTAAAAAAAGCCCTTTACGAGTGAACTACCTTAAAACATAAGTAAACTGCAATAGTTTTAAAGACATTTACACCTAAAAAACACTTTTTACAACCCCAGGGAATTTTTAAAGCGTGTTACTTAAATAAAAACACTTGATTTATGTGCGACTTTTTAATTCAACGTCTAGCACCATTAAACGGGATAATGTGCCTAGCTCGGCAAAATAAAGACCTGAAAGCATTAACTCCAAGATTAATGTAGTACTATTAAATTTAAAACCCAATGGAAGTTCGCCGGCCACCAAGCATTAAGCCATTAGAAGACTTGCGTTGCCTTGTACTTAAATGCGCTTATTACGTCACGCATTCCGCAGCAGTCATCTCTCTTGCTGCACAATCCCCTTGGATTGGACCCTGATCACAAGATAAATTAGAGATATCCTCGGTCCAGCATCCTAGTGAGACAAATTAAAATTTTTAGTTTTAGGTTTTTTTTTTAATATACTGAAAAGATTTTCTGCTTTTTTTTCTGGGAATAAATGCGGAGAAGATAAAATGCTATTCGTTACCCTCCTATAGAGTTTGACTTGATATAATAACTTTGACTTAAGTTCAGAATAATGCAGAAATAACATTAGGGTAGGTCACTCGTAAAACGGCTTTGCTTAAGAATTAAATGAAATTAAAATAGTGTTGATAAATGTGTCTTTTATTTAATTGAAAAAAAACGATATTCTTTTATCGTATGTGAAGCGGGATATTAAGAATCAAATTGTGCATACTTAACATGTCGATATCTGTCATGTATGAAAGCCAGACATTCGTTTCGGAATATCTCGAAAACGGTTTTTACGATATTTTTAAAAACTAAAGCAATATAAAGTATTAGAAAATTTAGAAAAAAACTAATTTTTTTGACCGTTTTGTTAAAAAGATATTGATTTTTAAAAGTTTACTAGCTCTGTTTGTTATTAAGAAATAGTATACACTATTTTATTCTTTATTTACGGAGTCGCCCTTATGGAAGGTGTATTTTAGGACTAGGTGGGTCCAAAAAGTGTTAAATGGTGTAAAATATAGCTGAATAACGAACATACCTTATGTGTTGTGTGTACAGTCTCCTACAAAAATAACATTTTGAAGCATTGAGAAGCTCTAACTTTTGGTTAAGCGTATTCGATCTTATTTGGAACAACGATAAATTTGAAGTCCATTCAAAATACTGCATCACGAATTAAACTAAAATAGGAAAAAATATATTAATCCGTCCTAGTACTATACCCGGCCCGTTCAACAATCAATTTTTGTTAGAAAGAGATGGGCAAGTTCGGCGCGGATGGCATAGAAAAGACAAAGATAAAAGATGTCCATCCGAAATTGGGGCTTTGAATTGTGAACGGAGCAGGCTTTACTTACTATAAGGCGATAATTTAGAGTACGACTGTCGCGAGTCATCATCATCATCATCAATCAGCCCTTTCCATCCACTGCTGGATATAGGCCTCCCCCATTTCTGCCCACTATCCTCTATTTTGAGCGCTCGGCATCCAGTTTGTGGTTATTCTTTTTATATCATCCGTCCATCGCGTGGGAGGTCTTCCCCTGCTTGTCTTGTCAGCTCTTGGTCTCCACTCAAGCAGCCTTTTTGTCCATCGTCCATCTGTCATGAGGGCCACATGTCCAGCCCAGTTCCACTTGAGCTTAGCCACCTGGTAAATAATATCCGTGACTCCTGTTTTCGCCCGTAACTCCTCATTTCTAAGGTGGTCACGAAGTGACACGCCGAGCATCGATCTTTCCATCTTGCGTTGTGTTATTCTAAGCTTCTTAGCAGTTGTGACTGTCAAAGTTAAAGTTAAAGTTGTCGCGAATGATCTACCTTAAATATCTTTAGACGAACCTGACAGATTTTTATCTTACAGAGGGTTATACAAAGACATTTTGAAATGTTTTCGTAGGTAGTAGGTATTACACCAAAACTTTAAGAAATCATTTAAAGTTGTCTTCATTCATTTTAAACTTGCTCGGATGTCAAATACTGTAAAGAATGTTATTAAAATGATTGTCTCAAAAAAATAAAAAAGGCTTATAAAGAAAAATAAAAAATAACATACAATAAATTGGAAGCTATACTTTATTAACGCACATACCAAATGAACACCATTAGTCAATAATAGAGTTGGGAATGGTCAATTTACCACAGTCAACTGACTGGTCAATTGACCATTATTTATTTGACCGGTCAAATTGGACAAATTCGACCAAAATATCTTAAATAATGAAAAAATAGTTTATATGTTTTATTTATGTTGTATATGTGTATTTATGTTTATTTATCCTTATTTTTCAGGACTATACGATTATATACGAAATATTCCTGATGTTTAATTTATTTTTCTTTAATAATTTTTTTTATACAAATAAATATAACATCTTAATGTAAGTTCCCTTAACGATTTTGTTAAAATACTAAAACAACTTACACAAAAAAAGGTTAAATTGTAACCATAACGTTTTTTTGTGTAAAACATGGTCATCTCAAATAAAATCATAAAAAACAAAGACATTTAATTTTGTGTTGTCGACTTTTCGGTATAAACGTGAGACAAGTTATACTTTTTGTAAAAACAAAATAAAATTGTACACTTTGAACAAGTTTTTAGTACATTATTACATTACTATCCAAAAATACTTATAAAATGCAATACATTTTATTTCTATACAGGGTGTCTCAACTCTATTTATGCCCTAAATATCTCTGCCCTGTACATGATACAGAAAAAAACTTAAGATAAAAATTGTGTGTTTGGTAACATTAATTTTATTAACAGCTTTGGTAAATATACAGGGTGTCTCACAAAGAAAGTTTTTATTGTTAAGTCCTTTTTTTAATGGAACGCCCTGTATATTTTGCCAAATTTTGACTCTACTTTCAATTTTATATTAAAAATTTTAAATACATTATACGTTTTATTCCTGGTTCTTGAGATAATTAAGTAACTAATAAAAGAACTAATTTGGTCACTTTGACACTAAAAAAATTATTTAAAAAAAATGATGACAGAATATAGTACAAAAAAAACGGTCAGCAGTTAAACATTTATTATAAGATGTTATGTTGATTGTTTTTATTCTTTAATAATTTTTAGTTATTATTATTATTATTTACATGAGTAAATCAGACAATACTACAATGATAGGTCGTTATCTCAGAACCAGCAATAGTTATTGACTTATAGTACAATATACACTGTTGATGTCAAAATTTGGCAAATCATACAGGACGTTCATTTAATCCTGTATTTTTACCAATACTGTTAATAAAATTAGCGTTACCAAACACAAATTTTTCATTTTAAGTTTTTTTTTGTATCATGTACAGAAGCAGAAATATTTAGTGTATAAATAGAGTTGGGACACCCAGTAATTGTAACGGTTTTTCAAATACGCTAATTTTAATATTAAAATGCTCATTTTTTTTTAAACTAACATTTTTTGGTGTCTTCCTATTATTCTGGAGCGACTACATATATTTCGATAATGCTAGTCTCGTTTTTATTACCGTAATTTATTGTTAACGTTAATAGGCCAGGCGATAAGGTGCGACCACTGGAACGCAAGGTTCACGGTTCTGGTTCTTTACACTTATTATCGGAAAAACTGGTGCATGGAATAACAACACAACCACCTTAGCGATTTGTGTTTCTTTTTATCATTAAGAGAGTCCACTGTTAGACCTAAGTACTGGTATCGTGAATGGATTTTTTTAACCCATTCTTCCTCCATTTATTTATGTATTTATTTCATCATTTAATAGTACACATACCCTATGAACTAAATACATATAAAAAACGCCTTCCATAATAAACACAATACCAGATATCCACTAATTTTAGAATTAGGGTGTCCCAGAATATCATCTGGGCAACCTCTCGGAATCTAATAGAAAACCTAAAAATATTATGACACGTTCCCATAACCTTTTTTTTTCCTACGAGCCTTCCCTACGGACACAAAGGTACATAACGGACGCCCCTGAAATCGTTTTTTTTTTTAATAACTTTTAAAATACTAGGCGTAATTTAATATTTTTTTAATATCATGGTTACTAGATAAGTCTTTTTAAAATGAACCAAATAAATCATATTTGGCTTAATTAGTTTGCCAGGGGCGGAGTAGCTCTGACACACTAATAGCAATTTTTTAACACCCTGTGTGATAAAGGCTCAACAATATTATTTTTGGATAGCTTTAACCTTAAACTAAAAAAATGTATTTTTGATTAACCAAGATAAAATCAACTGTTTACGAGAAATAAAATTTCATTGGTGATATTTTTTTATATTATATAGGGTGTTTTCTAATTGTACGTCAATATTTGGTGAAGCAATTTTTGGGTCCATTTTAAGAAGAAAATTTCATCTGTGCGTATGTCCTAAACGTCTTAACTTTTGTATATATATATATATATATATATATATATATATATATATATATATATATATATATATATATATATATATATATATATATATATATATATATATATATATATATATATATATATATATATATATATATATATATATATATATAAAATATATATATATATATATAAATATATATATATATAAATATATATATATATATATATATATATATATATATATATATATATATATATATATATATATATATCAGGGTAAGTCTGTGAAGTAGGACCCCCATTTATTGCTTTAAATATTTAAATTGGAAAAAAATGTTTTATACAAAAATATTTTGTTTTTAGCTGCTCTATATTTTACGAACAATGTTATGTATACAGGGTACATTAAAAAGCCTGTACAAGGACAAAGTTAATTTTTTTAAATGACTCCCTATATTTTTTTGTTACATTTGTGTTTTCTACATAAAATTCTAGATATTTTTTATCTGGCATATCATATCCCTATATTGTTTGCGAGAAATTATCATTTAAATACAAATTTAGAATGAAAAAATCCGCTCATATCTTAATGTTGTTTTACGTTTCTATGGTTTTAGCGGTTTTTGTTGAGTGACAAAACAGCCATAGTAATAATTAATAAGTAATTAGATAACACATGACAAGTAGAAATAGGTAAAACCTTAAACAAGAAAACTACGATTAAAACAATTTTTTTACAGATTTATAAAACTGTCATTATGACATTTGTATTAATCTCTATAGCATATATGGTTATTATGCAACTATTAAAACACCGCTGAAACCATAGAAACGTTAAACAACATTAAAAGATGAGCAGATTTTTCTCTTCTAAATTTGTTTTTAAATGCAAATATCTCGTAAACAGTTGAATATAGAGATATGATATATTGAATAAAAAATATCTAAAATTTTATGCAGAAAACAAAAATGTAACAAAAAATATAGGGAGTCATTTAAAAAAATGAACTTTGTTCTTGTACGGACTTTTTGATACACCCTGTATACATAACGTTGTTTGCAAAATATAGAGCAGCAAAAACCAAAATATTTTTGTATAAATCATTTTTTTCCAATTTGAATATTTAAAGCAATAAACGGGGGGGTCTCATTTCACAGACTTGTCTTATATATATATATATATATATATATATATATATATATATATATATATATATATATATATATATATATATATATATATATATAATATACTGCATTAAGACGCTTTCATATTTATCACGTATTGCCTTAACGCAGGAAAAAATGATGTTGTTTTCATGAGCAAATTCTTGGGACATTGTCTTCCGTGATTCGACATACAATGTCAATACGCAACCCGTTCCCACCTGAGCATTTGTGCGTGCTTAGGCCAAGTGTGGAGTGTGGACGCGGCTTAACAAGATTTTATAAGGCAAACTGAAGCGTAAAAAATTGGCCACAGACAAAGAACCATACCGTAAGAATAATGAGAAAAAATGATTTGCCTAAAAACTGTTTATGTCTGAAGACGAAGCGAACGTGCCTAAAATCAGGTGCCGGCTTGTTTTTATGCTCCTATTTTTACGGTTGAGTTGAGAAATTTCCTAATAGTTTTAAATGTTTTCAAGTATTATTGTCGGTTGTATAATCCTATTAATAATCTCGAGCACATATACATAGGCGCCTCGCGAAAGTTTACTTCTATAATAATTATTTAAATCCCTAGAGCCAACGATCATTCCGACAAAGGCGTTTTATAAAACTAAAAATATCAAGATTGGTGATTTAACTGAATTAAATTTGGTACAATAATAGGTTGAGGCAACGTTGCAATTCTGATAGGGGAAACTGGGGTAATAAGGTAAAAAATTTCGGTGGTTTGATTTTTTGTAAGATATTATTAAAAAATATATGTGATACCAGGTTTTTTGTTGCAGATGCTACATGCTGAATCCTTTCTATGTAGGAAGGAAGGACATAATATATGAATACATCATTTTAATTTAAAAAGAAAAACGCAAGTTCTTATTACCATATAAATGTTCTATTTATCCCTACTGGGGTAATAAGAACTTGCCTTGTTAAGCTGTATATCTCATTTTTATGCATTCCTGGCACAAAAAGAACTTTTTCTCAAAGGTTCCTATTACCCTGAGAAAGAAAAAGTTTAATCGGACAATCGGTTTAGGAGATGGGTCACTTAATTGTTAGTTGTTTAGCGGTATTTCAATGGATTATATTTAACAATTTGTTAAGCAAAAATTAAGATACCAGAACTGCTACCATTGTCACTTATATTAGAGTTAATGTTATGTTTTAAAAATATGGAATTCTTTTTTCGAAAATTCATCAAAAAAAAAGTTATTATAGAAGTCTTTAAACAATTTGGGTTTTTTCATGAATTAGGGAAACAAAAATTTTAATATGTTTATTTATTTATTAAAAAATATATATAGAAAAGTTTATGTACATTTTTAAGTAGAAGTGAAAAAAAAAACAACACATAAATTGTGATCTACAGTAAAAAACAAAATTATTTACATTATGCACCTAAAATCTTGTAGCCATAGCCTTATGACCGAATTATGTTTTTTTGGGTCTTTTAAAAACATTACTCTAATATCATATTATTTCGAATTATTCTGATAATACTTAAAATAGCCTTACACACACAATTTGTCTTGAGTGAATAAAACTATTCAAACATCAGATCTAGGGGGCGGTTCTTATGACCACAAGTTCCTATTACCCCAGTATCCCCTAGATTGTTTGGGTCATGGGCGTACGGTAACATGGTTTTTTAAGGACCAATTGAGGAAAAAATCAAAGTAGAACATAATAACCGATTAAACCAAATTTAGCATAATAATTAAAAAAAATTGAAAGGAGATATTATATCTATTAAGTATAAGAAGTTCGGAAAAATAATTTAAAAAAATAAATAAAAATTTGAACAATTTTCTGACAAGTGTAAAATATTTACGCACGCCTCTAAGTGCGTCCTACATTTTTGGAATACTAAACATGTTTTGATGGACAGATTTATCTACCTAGTTTATCAGGCTAATTAAGCACACACCATATGATCGCTTGTTTACTTTTTATCAGCTGATTTTTTGGAAACAAAGTTTTATAAATTTATTTGCGTTATTATTAGATATTATTTAATACGACGCTTATCTGAATATGCACTAAAGTGAACTATCTACATTTTTAATTAAATTTTGTGATAACGCTTAATTATTTTAAGGATTTTCCCGCTTACCTAATTGTCAGTTTTTTTTTTTTCAAATAAAATAGTTTACGGCAATTTGAACTTGAAATTTAGGTTATGTGTTTTTGGCGCGCGCCAAACACACCTAACCTAAATTTTATTATTACCTGTCATCCTGTAGCGTCAATTCCGGCCGCTGACGTCAGATTCGGACGTCAAGAACTTGAAATATAACCTATTCCTGGGGCCGAAAACAAAATAACATTGCTGCATTTGAAAAAACATTGCCGTTATTTAAAAAAGCCGTGCTGTTATTTAAAAAAAGTGCTGTTTATTAAAAAACAGTGCATTTAATTGAAAAAACAGTTCTGTTATTTGGAAAAACAATTCTGTTATTAGGAAAAACAGGTACTTTATTTAAAAAACAGTGCTGTTATTTGAACAAACAGTGCCGTTATTTAAAAAAACAGTGTCGTTGTATGAAAAACTTATGTTATTTAAAAAAAAACCGTGATCTTACTTGGAAAAACAGTTTTGTTATTAAATTGCGTTGGTTTGTGTATTTTGTTGGCTATATTAAAATCGCTTCTTAATAGAAAGACATACTTTATTAAGGGCTTTTAATGCATGGTTTCGTATATGTAGATCTTTGTTTTAAAAAATTGAGTGCGGATCCAAGGCTAAGCTTCAAATGTAGGTACATGGCAAATAAAGATCAACCGATATATTTCCTGTTTTGATACTACACCAATATTACATTTAAAAAAACGATTTACAAACGACGCAGTGTTGTATATTCCTCTTACTCTTATTCTTTGTACTGTCGACCGCCAAGTAGATGTAGATATAGTTAGTTGCTCATTTAACCTTGATTCGTCTCTCCGATGCTATTGACCCAACTAACTCCGGTTGGTATCAACAGAATTCCAAGGCGTTACGGCCAGCGCGCCGGTTTCCAATTATATTTATTCACTTTTCAGTGACGGAATATTATTTTAGTAAAAGAACGTTTATAAACGGCAAACTGTTGTTATATAACAATGCAGGTATTTAACAAAGATCAAAACCCAAATTCATTTTGTAAAAATTTTATCTCATTGTTTCATTTAAAAAACAGTTTCTATATAATTTTTTTACCAATGTTTCTATAAAAAAAATTAAATACATTTGTATAGGTACATGTTAGGTTTAAATACCCATAAACCGAAAAAATAGCTCATTACGCGTTGCGGTTTCTTTCAACGTCCCCGTTGCAAAATTCGTATCTTGGCATCTAAAAAAAGTTCAGGAAATCAATTCTCCAGTCTCAACTAAAAAATGTCGCATTCGACAAATGTGCAAATGGGTTTCAATTACCTTCTGATATGAATATTTTCATATTTAATTATATTTTAGACGTGCCATATCGAAAATTATTAAAATTTTGTTAATAACTTCTACGTAGGGATAATTTAGACAAATTCAAAAGCCCTTAGTTCTGTTCGGTCATGGTTAGTTAAAGCGGCTTTGTATTTTTCCCAATTATATTTTAGACGTGATAATGTCGTCACGACGTAATGCGTCGTGATTAAGTTATAAAATTTGTTTTAATTCATTTTATCATATTTTATGAACCACCAGAGACAGGAACCTACCTCAGTTTTTGGTGTACGAAACATGATGTCAAAAACTGAATAATTAATTTTGTGTACAAAATAAGAATATTTGGGGGAAATTTTTGAAGTGTACAAAACAAAAATAAATCGTAATGCTCAATGAAATGAATTAGTAGAGATGATCAAAGTCGATAAAAACCTCTTGACGGAAAACCTTTCCTCATCCTTGACATTCAAAGACGCCGAAAAGTATTGCAAATGCTTTAAACAATTCCTGGCGGAGAGAAAACCTGGAAGCTTTGGGCCATAGCTATATAATAAAATATAATACTTATATTACTTTATAGACAATAGTATTACAAACATCTGTACTTTCATTATTTTTGATATATTGCTCGATATTGTGTATAAATTATTATAATAAAACTTATATCAATAAAAACCGTTATTTTTTTTACGATTCAATCAAAACAATCTTTAAAAAAAGGTAGGCTAGTTACAACAAACAATTTGTTTCCCGAATGGGTCCTACCCACTCGCAAAAATGTCGAATAGAAAATGTCGACAGTGACAATTTTGAGAATCCAAATTTTTGATGCGACACCATGGTTCCGACACTGGGGACTAGAAGCCAAAACAACCACAACAGTTCCTAATCTATCTTTTCGCTCAATGAGCGAGAGGTACAAAGAATGCTGGCAAACTTTTAACATTCTAGCACTACCGGCACTTGAAAAAAAAATTACCGCAAACTCCAAATCGACCAAATTTCGACTTCCTTTTATTACACAGTTCTAAAAACATTAAATGCTTATACTGCAATGCTAATTATACGTAAAAAAGAGTCATCGACCTTCAGTAAACATTCGACTGACGTTGCTGTTTATTTCTCGTATATTTTCTTAAGCAAGCAATAACATAGCGAATTTCAAAGAAGCCGATAACGAGTAATAACACAGGTGTTTGAATATTTTAAAGGCCATAAACGAAATGGCTAACGTATGTATCATTGCGTACGAGGAACTTTTAAATAATTTTATTAATTACACCTCTATATCTTATTTGCATTTAGAGCCGTTTGTAGAATGTGCAATCTAGAACGATTTGACACAGCCAATCTACCTGCAAACGTAATACTCTAGTCCAGGGCTGTCAAATACGATATATGCACAATTCTGACATTAACGATGCAACGATTCTTTGCTATACGCAAGGAGATTTCTATTTTCCTTAAAAATAAAGTGAAGTTCAACACTACGGAACTGGAAAACCAAATGGTAGATGGACAATTTTTAACAGACCTTGCATTTTTACCAGATCTGACATTTCACCTTAACGAATTAAATTTGAAGCTACAAGGAAAAAGCAGAATATTGCCAACTTATTTGGACACATAAATGGATTTAAGAATAAAATTAAGCTCTTCAAATCTTCATCAGAAAAACATGATTTTTCCCTTTTTCCAAGTTGTAAAGAGCATTTTGAAGAAATTAACGATTTTAAGAAAGTTTTAAATTTAATTTAGATAAATTACATTGACACAATTGCAGAAGAATTCAGCGATTTAGCGACTGTAAAAAAATCGAAAGAGAGATTTCGGTTTTTACTCAGCCCCTTACAATTTTAGTTGAGAATGTAAGCGGAGCAGACCTTCAACTGGAATTGTGTGATTTGCAATCAGATCCTTTTTACCAAGGAAGAATTAAAATTGAATTGGACTTTTTTAAGTTGCTGCCAGAAGAACAATACCCCAAATTGCGAAACTAAGGTCTTACCCTGGGCTCAATGCTGGGAAGCACGTATCTTTGCGAAGGCAGCTTTTCTAATATAACATTTATAAAGTCAAAATATAGATGTTCCCTCTCTGATAAGTCACTTCTTCTCCTTCTTCTTCCCTGGGAGCCCTCTTGATTCACTACCGGAGGCAGCGCAGCTTCTTGAACTTTTTGTGCCTAATCTCCCATTATCATTTATACCAATCCTCCCATTAGTCTCGTTCCTTCCACAAGTCTGTATAACCCCGAGACTGGTTGGTTGATATATTCCTGTGGGTCATTTTCGGCTGCTCAAATAATGCCTGTCTTTTGTGATTCAATGCTTCTTCGCACAGGATATGGTAGGTGTTTCTTCCCCTCGTCGCACATTCTGCAACTTCCCAATGTATGAGCCATCTTGTGTAGGTGTCCCTTAGGCTATCGTGTCCTGTTAGCAACCCTACCGTGATAAGTTTTTCCTACTTTGTCTGAGTAGTTCTTCCTTCGTTTTTTGGATGGGTCCCTTATGAAGCTTTTTCCATGTCTAATTTATGAGGTTTCCCATATTCCTCGTGTTTGTTTCGGATCCATTCCCTGGTTTGCCCTCGTGCTGTGGTTTTGGTCACTCCAATAAGTCACTTACTCAGTTGCTTCGTTTATCAACAACAAAAATTGAAGTAAATATTTATGCACTAGTTAGTGAATAACAACATTCTCAAATTTCCCACTAATTTTTTTGTAATTTGATATTTTTTGAATAAATTAAAATAATAATAAAAACACGTTTTTTCTTTGTATACCATACCTATGAAAATTCACTGATAAAGTTGCATACAAAGTATTTTGTATTGTGGCCTTACTACCCCTTTTTTTTAAGTGGAATACTTGCACTTGGACAGCCCTGCTCTAGTCAACAACTTTAAAAACGTTAATACGAAATAAACCTCCTAAAAATATAAACGATACCTTATTGGATTCCAAATGATTTCTAGAAAAATGTATTTGAAGGAATTTTCAGCACGCAAAAAATTGCAAAAGTTATTAACAAATTAGCTTTTCGTTCTTTGTTAATAACTTCAAAACCAATAATAATTAATAAATTTAAAAAAAAACTTATTAAAGGGGAGGTAATTTCCAATAAGAAAGTCCTAACTACCGAAGTTCTATCTCCATTATTTAAAATTTTAATTAAACACTGAAAAAAAAAATATATATATATATATATATATATATATATATATATATATATATATATATATATATATATATATATATATATATATATATATATATATATATATATATTGTAAAAAGTATGATGCTCACGATTTTAATGGGTGATAGTGGAGCTAATCAAAGACACATGGGTCAAAAATTAATTGTTTTCAAAATATGGCTTTTTAAAGTTAAATCTGGCAACACCAGGCTCGCTTCATCACTTCGAGTCAAACTTGGAACGTTTTTTGCAAGGTTTTACATATTTACACTTTTTAAAGAGATGTTTATTTACATTTTGTAATTAAAAAATAACTGTACTTACCACAAAATTAAACTGGATATTCATTTAAAGAACACAAGTTATTATGTTTTAAAACAGCACTTTTTTATTTTGCTTGAAGAATAAGATTTCTCTTCTCTTTGGTACGCCTGCACTATGGTTGTCCTAAATGAACGTAGCCGTCATGGAAATCTTTTACAGTAAATCTGAGCTGCTAGATTAGCATTTTGGTTTGCCTTGCAGTGAATTAATAACATATCAGCATATTTTCCCGATTTAAAAACATTTTGACCTACAACGGACAAACATCACTAAGCACAATGCACGACTACATGAGGCTTTTGGGTAGCGCTGTTGCCAATTGTTTTTTAAATTTTTCACTGGGGGAAAATTATTATCAATTTTTTATTTGTAGATTAGAACATTTAAAACTTAGTTTATTTTATTTACCAAATTAATCTACTGATAAGCTATTAAGACGAAAGTTTCTAATTGTTAAGCTTTTCAGAAATAATTGCTTTCAAAGATTATAATTTTGATACAGTTTAGACAAAAATCTGTCAAATTTTGACACACATGTCATTTAAACTTTTTGACTTATTTTCAGCTTCACTATCGCTCATTAAATTGTAAGCATCATACTTTTTACACCCTGTATATATACCTAAAAGGATCACGGTATAGAAGTTTTAAATGTTCTTTATTTTGTTAATGTATTTTTTTTTAATTAACAGGCCCTATTTTTGGTTTTCCTCGTATTTAAAAAAATGGAAAAAGGGATCCTGAGTCATTTTTCCGCAGAATCTAAAAGCACACCTGGGAAAATGATATCAATAAAAAAAGAGATACGACATAAAATTAACATTTTCTTAAAGTAATTCAATTAAAAGGATGTCGTATTTATTTTTGGTAACAACAGAATTAATTTAATTATACCTTATACTAATTTGCATTTAAAGTACTAATAAACGCTATACCTATTATTTAAAATTTACTTCTTTATATTAATAAAATATTTACATATTGACGTAAAAATTTTTTTGAAATATTATTAGCTTGTAATAATTTGGAAAAAATTGTTATTTCCACACAAAATCATCCATGAATAATAAAAAATTAATAAAATAATTTAGACAAATAGTGCACCAAGCTATTAATTCCGAATCCCCCGTATAAAAGTGTTTTAATACTCGCCTAGAAATTTTTCATTTAAAAGTTCCGTTCTCCAGTTCTAATAATAGAACGCTTAAGGCATTACAACTGGAGATTAGACATTGGAATTTCAACTATTTTAATAACAGTAAGTGAATGACTTTTATCAAGCTGGTGTGATATTAAAAGGAATGAATTGGGCGACTTCCTTGTTGATTTTAAAAAGTGACTATTTAACCTGCGGAACTGCTAAGACAAGCATGAAAGCAGAATATCCGGGATTTCGTACTGGATTTCTCCGACCTTAGAAAAATTATATAATATATATATATATATATATATATATATATATATATATATATATATATATATATATATATATATATATATATATATATATATATATATATATATATATATATATATATATATATATATATATATATATAATATATATATATATATATATATATATATATATATATATATATATAATATATTATATAATTTTATATATATTTTTTATATATATATATATTTTAATTTTAATCTTTTTTTAATTTTTAATAAAAAAAATTTAAAAATTTTTATAAATAAAATTTTAAATAAAAAAAAATTTTTTTGTTAAAAAATATTTAAATAAATTATTTATATAATTTTTTAATAAAAAATATTATAAATTAAATAAAATAAAAATAAAAATAAAATATAAAATGGAAAAAAATAGTTTGATTTGTGTAAAATTGAAAAAATACCAAGAAAAAAGAAAAAATCAAAGTATATATATATATAAAATATATATATATTATATATAAATAATATATATATAATATATATATATATATATAACAGGTGCATGAAATTGTAAAAATTCTAATAGTACTCTAAAATAGAAAAGTTCTAAAGTATAGGGGAAATGCATATTAAGGGAGTTAGGGGCATGAAAGGGGGGTTAAAACTTTTTGAAATTATAGGCTTAAAAACGAGATAAGATTTAAAAAACGCCATAAATTTTGACCTAAATCAAATGGTGATACGAAAATTATTTGGAAAATAAAGGGTTTTTTGCAAGGGTAGGGGTTTTGTGAATAACTTTTCAGGATTTTTTCGCAACGGGGTTCCTTTTTGAAAACAATACTTTTCCTATCAAAAAGGTATTTTGTTGACACGCCCAGAGCGATGGTTTTGAGAAAAGAAGGCAAAAAGTTTCCTCTGATGGGTTCTAACTGGTTAATCAACATAAACTTATGAATGGGCGTTTCGAACCAAAAATTAATGAAAATTAAAATTATATTTTTAAAACATCTTTTTGCTTTAAAAAAAAAGAAATAAATGAATCCAAAACCTTATTAAAATAATGCATACCTTAATAATTCATAGAAGTTCAAAGTGACCACCATTCATTTCAATGCAGACATCTGCTCTTCTTCTCCACGACCCGCGTACCCTGTGGAATATCCCAGGTGTTGTAAATTGATTGGCCAAAATGCGGCGAGGCCCAGTATTAACCACGGAAACCAGAGTTTTCGGGCCCCGAAGTAGAAATTTAGTGGATTAAGATCTGGGATCTTCTCCCAAACTTGGGACCACCACCCATCCAACGATCTAAAAACTTTTCAAATGATTCCTCACCGCTAGGGAAAAAGAGCTGGGCACCATCATGCATAAAATACTGATCTGCCTCTGTGCTATGGGAACTTCTCCAAAATATGTTAACATGTATTAAAAATTAAGGTAACTTTGACCATTTAGCCTAAAAAGTTTATTAGTATAAGAAATGAGGACTTTTCGAAAGATGTAAAATTAACCTACCCAGGGGTAGAAAAAAAGGTCCAAAAGTCTATCGCCATGAATTCCCCCCAAACGTTAACTGAGAATCGAATTTGGTATCGACTTTCCCAACAGCAGAAGATTTTCACAGACCAGTATGTGTATTATGGAATTGAAAATTCCCATTTCTTGAAACCCAGCCATCCGGCATAAAACATTTGCCAAAAAAGGGGTTCTTGTGCGAGCTTAATAACCAACACAGAAGATGACTCGAGGGGATAGTCTGCCGGAGCAAGAGCTTGTACCCTTTGGATGCGATATGGATACAGGAGTTGAGAAGAAGAGTCATCCATACAGAATGGCGACTCACGTTTTCCGCACTGCAATTCTCCTTACCGATATCCCCGGATCTTCCTCTACATGTGCTAAAATGCGCTCCTCAACATCAGGTGAGTACCGTCAAATTACGGCCACGGTCTTGGTTTCTAGGCAAATGAACCTGATCTCTTAGGCGCTGATGAATTCTCCAAAATCCGGTGAGAAGGGCCCGCGATTTGGATATTTTGGACATACAAGGTTTGCTAAAAGACCGTTTCCATTCGCCTTCCATAAATAAAATGCATATCTGCCAATTCACTCACAGTGATTCCATAATTTGTCAAATTTCTTTAGCCACTTCAACAACAATAAACTGACAAAAATACTTGTGAACCAGAACATGTTTTTTTGGTACATGCGAAATAAAAAAGTGATAAGACCGTATACCTTCAATGAATCAAATAAATATGCATTAAATAAGGAATTTTAGTATTTGGTTTATTTCGTTTTTTAAAGCAAAAGAAGAACCCATCAGAGCAAACTCTTTGCCTTCAATTTTTCGAAAACCATCGCTCAGGGCGATGGCAAAAGAGTATTTTTGTAGGAAAAGATGTAGTTTTTAAAAATGAACCCACGTTGCGAAAAATATCCTGAAAAAGTTATTCACGAAACAACCCCCTAACCTTGCAAAAAACTACCCTTTCCGATTTTCCAAATAATTTTTCAGTATCACCATTTGATTTAGAGTCAAAATTTATGGAGAGGATTTTTTTTGAAATCTTATCTGTTTTTTAAGCCTATAATTTCAAAAACCGTTTTTTAAATTCACCTTTTAGTGCCCCTAACTCCCTTAATATGCATTTTCCGCCCTATACTTATAGGAACTTTTTTACTATTTTTAGGGGGTAATTATCACCCCCCAATTTTTTTACACCATTTCAATAACCCTGTAAAATATATAAAAATATAAAATATATTAAAATATATATATATATATATATATATATATATATATATATATATAATATATAATAATATATATATATATATATATATATATTTTAAAATATATATATAATATTTTAAAATAATATATATATATATATATATATATATAATATTATATATATATAAAAAACTAGAGAGGGGTGACATTTTTTTAAATTATTGGGATTGTGGCCTGGATTTATAAGAAACCCTTTTTTTGTTTTGTCAATTTCGAGAGTTTTTATTTATCCCCTTCCAGAATATAAAAAAAGTTTTTCAATTGAAAACTAACCTAAAAAACCCTTTAAAAAAATTTAACTCACCAAAGTGGGGCTATTGGAAACAAAACAATATCCATGCGG
>JAHBCN010000432.1:0-187977 GCA_019359885.1 Listronotus oregonensis | reverse complement strand
TTCCCGATCATTTTAAAATTATAAAACAAATCCGGATCCTATTTTTAAAAAGTAATCGATTCCAGCCTTGAATTTTAAAAAATCGATTGTCGATTACCCAGCTCTGGTCTGGTAATTATGGAATAGGAAAAAATTTATATTCGAGTAGGACATAAGATTTTTAGTAGCGCTCATTTCAATAAAAGAGTATGTGTGTATCCCAAATCTCGTATATTCTTGACGTTGCGACGGCTAGCTGAATATGTGCGTCAAGTAACTTTTTCCGTAAACTAACAAACTGGCTTAAGCAGTAAATTCCTAGCGTTTTAAACGAAATTTATTGATCTATCCTGTATATATCCTATTCCGATCAATTAAACTTCGCCGCCTCGTTCACCTTGCAAAAATTTAAACGAAAGACCGAACAGAAATTGCAAAAAGCAGCCGATTCGTCCTCGAGACGAAATCGAATGTCTAGCCGTCCGTCCATACGCATTGCAAGGTAAAGGTCGCTAGAAACCTCGTGCGAATGAGTGGAGCGATCGTTCAAAAAAAATACACAACATTGCGTTGTGTGCTACAACCAAGAACAAAAGAGACGGTGAAGAATGAACCCGACGATACGACCATTCTAACAGACTACGTTCCTATATTCGCTCCGAGATGAAAGTCTAGTCAACAAGTTCAAAAACGTGTTAATTCGAGATAAAGCTCCTAAACATATGAGCGATAGCTTATTGGATTTGGAATGATGTCTAGAAAGATGTTTTTAAATGATTTTTTCACGTAAAAGTTATTAATAAATTAGGTTTAAAAAAAAAAGGCTTTTAGTTTTTTGCTAATAACTCCGAAACTATTAATAATTAAGAACTAAATAAAGGCTCCTTCATTTTTCAACAAGTAAGGCTATTGTTAATTAATATTTTTTTCCGACCCCCGTCTTCATTAAAGACAATAAAAAATGTTTAAATAATTGCGCTATAAATTTTTTGCCACTTCGAGCATCTCTTATAAATATATACTTAATAGGATCACGTTACAAAAGTTTTTAGAAGTCCTTTATTTATAAAATATATATTTTTTTAAATGAACAAAAAATGTAAGTATTTTCTAGAACATAAAAATGTATAGAAAATTTCTTAACAGTCTTCTTAAGGCTTATAACACCATGGTAATGTTTAAACTTAACTATCTTACCTAGGTTTAAAATAGCATATTCACTATGAAATCATACCCCAAAAATAAAATGTAGTTTAGATAAGGACATTTCCGAGAGCAATTTTCCTAGTTCGTAATCTTTAGTCGAAGTAAACAGTTTTAGTTCGAGACCATACGACTTAAGATGTAAAAAAGCAAACCGAGGTATTCGAGAACGTAGTCACATAAGGCCGGCGGGTCTGTTAAAACTTAAATTAGTCAAGCGCATGTTTTAATGAAAATAAATTATGGAAGAAAAACGAGGCCAAAGGTGTGTTACTTACGAAGCCTTTTCGATGTCGGTGGCCATCTCGTCATTTAGAAAGAAAAGTGACAAATGTTAAAAAATGCAAATTTTGTTTAATTTACAAATATCAGATAAAATATGAAAGATAATGTCCTGAAAAGTTACATAGCCTAAATACCTTAAAGCCGCCAATGACCCTGAGCCAAAGAAGTTTCTTCTTTGGCTGTTTAGCGAGTAACCCAAAGAATAACTCACAATCAAGATTTATCTCACAAACCTAAGTATAATAAGAAGCTATTTTTTTAGTTAAGAAAAAAACGAGCTCAGGATAATCACCAACTTCCTGACAGGCCACGGCCTTCTGAAGTAACGCTGCAGATTTTGTGATAGATCGAGCGAAACCGCGAAATATATTATATGCCTGAAAGTAATACGCAAAAGACTAAAATATCTAGAAGGGGCATTCCTCACTCCTAAAGATATAAAGAAACGTCCCCCCGAAACATCTCCAAGCAAAAAGTTTGGGACTTGACAGGATTAACTAATACAGGGTATCCCCAAAATATTTTCAACATTTTGAGCCGAGCGCCATTTACTACAATACAATAGGTCATTTAAGGGTATGCGCAAGCGCGTCCACCATGTTAAAATGGCGGCAATATGAAAGTTTCAGGTACTTTTTATAAATATGGCTGGGCAACAAACATTATCATCTCCAATATCAGTGCAAATAAATGAAAAATTAATTGATGGTGCTTCATAGTGCATCCTACCGTAAAAGCCCACAGTTGTCTTCAGTTACGACGAGGGTAGGAGAGTCATAGTTCTCCTCAAAAAGGAAATGAAGCCAAACAGAGAAGATGTCAAGTTGAACTGTATTTTACATGTCATGGTAATAAGTAAAAGTAATTACAAAAAAGAAAAAATTATTCTTATGAAAGTTCTAGTGACTTACCTACGACAAAATTTATTATTTGAGATTATGGCGCTACTACTATTATATTTATAATTAATTTACTATATTACCTTATCACAAGTTTTCTTTTTATACAACGGATGGGATCTGAATATTCGGTTGTTGGACCACATTATTCTTCAAAATGAAGTTAACAAATATATGTGTCTTTATTAACATTATCAATTCCTTGGAATTGACCTCGTCCTCACCGCTTCACTCAGAAAATTTTAAGTGCTTTAGCTTACTTATTTTAATGGGTTTTCGGAGATATTCAAAACAAGGCTTTGGAAAAATAATATAATAAATTCTTCTGAAGGGATTTACTACGCCTATTACTGCGGCATACTCCATAACAACAACGTTTTTTAGCCCCATTCCTTATAGAAAACATTATATATTTTAATTAAAACATTTGTATCATTATTTTATTATGTATGCACAATAATTTGAATTGAACTGTGTATAAAAAAATAATTATATTGCTTCTTTTATTGCTAATTTTTTATGAACGTATGTACTTCTCATTTGTAAATAAAGTGTCCGAAAAACGTTGCGGAAGTTGGGGCATGCGCACAAAAAATGTTTAAGTATTACAAGGTCTATACAACCCAAAGAATATTATGTACGTTTTTTTGACGTCGTTGAAGCAAATTTTTTACTCCTTTCTCTTTTTAAAGACGTTAAATTAGCCGCAGTTTGCCGGTGCATTCAACATAATATGAATGAACTCTTTCTGGGTCACAAAAGTCACATATATACACACGGCAGTGCATTTTTGTGGCATTGGACGATCTCACGTGCGTGACACGACCATGTGCTGTATTATATTGTCATAATTTTAAAAGGAAAGAGTTGTATGAAATCGTACTGAAATACGTTTACTATGTGTTGGCAGTCAAATATATTTTGAAATCGGATTTATGTCAGCTGTCTTCGCAATATTGATATTTTTCACTGATATGTGTATTTTAGTATACTTGATTCGGCTAAATTTGTCTAGTGAATACCATAATCAACTAATAAAAAAGCCCAATGATTTGAAAGGAAAGCAAACGAAGAGTATCCAGAATAAAAGGGATGGTCAAATATCATCCAAAATTTTAATGTTTTATTCTAAAGAAATAAAAAAAAATAAGATATTCAGGGTGTAGATAAACTGGGTCCCCGTTGGCAGCAGATTAAATATCTATTTTAATACCCATTCATATACAGGGTGATTCCTAAGTTGAGGCTTGTTTTTAACTGTGTATAAAACTCGTTAAAATAAGCAACTTTTTCTAATAATTTTTTTTCAAAAACTCAAAAATAACAAAGTTACATAAATTTATTTAAAGGTGTGTCTAGTGCGGTCCTGAGCAAAAAAAGATACTTTATTTCTTATTTACGTTTGTTTTTTGTCTTGTTAATCACGCATTATGACTCAGTCGTATTGCTTTAAACGGACGAGGCGAGAATTAATTTTAATTTTAAATTATTGTTAAATCGCGAAAATCGCAGAATCCAAAAACAATTAATACGTGGATATGTTTCTTATTTATGGAGGGTGTCGATAATCTGCGACCGCTGGCGCTGCTTCGAGATGGTACGCGCGACAGTTTTCCTTGCGGGCTCATTCTGGACCCAAGTACTCGGGTGATTGCAAGTTAGGTCGGTTTAAGTAAAAAAAAGTGTGGACAACATTGCGGAAAAATCAGGTCTAACGTGTCCAGAAGACTTCCTGAGCGGTGACAACTTACTTTAGACAGGTCCGTATTCGAAACATTAAATGAATGTAAGTTTCTTTTTTTGAGTATTTTGAAAAAAATTATTTAAAAAAGTTGTTTATTTTAATGAATTCTATATACAGTTAAAAAAAAGCGTCAACTTAGGAATCACCCTGTATATCTATACTAATATTATAAAGAGAAAAAATTTAATTCTTTGTTTGCATTGAATAGGCTTCCAAACTACTAAAGCGACTTGAAAAATTCATTTACCATTAGAATCATACATTAGCCTTGATGAACATCGGCTTGGACAGAATTTTGGGAAAACTCACCCCCTAAAGACCGAGAATGTGGGGTGTATTGAACTTCATTATTTCTGGACTTAGAAGTATGAATATTGGTATTTAGGCTTTTGATTATGATTAAAAATGATGTTTTAATATTTTTTAGATTAGATTTGGGAGGTTGAAATGGGGATGAAAGTTATATGTATAAAAAAATGTCATTTTTGAAGTTGTAAATATGGCAGTTGATATTTAGACTTCTGATTACCTAGAAAAATAGGAGACTTTAGCTAATAAAGGATTTTAGGAAACTTTCCTCCCCCTAAAAGGGCAGAATGGGAGGGGGTAAAAGTTTGTGTGGGGAACTTTGCCATTTCTGGATTCAGAAGTATAGAAGTTGGTATGTAGGTTATTAATTACGATTAAAAATTATCTATTTTAACATTTTTAAAATTACATCCCTTGGGAGTTTAATATGGAGATGAAAGTTTGTATCAAGAAATCGTTACATTTTAAAGTTGTTAATATGGGAGTTGGTAATTAAAGTTCTAAACTTCGCCATTTCTGGATTAAGAAGTATAAAAATTGGTATGTAGGCTATTGATTATGATTAAAAATGATCTGTTTTAAAATTTTTGGAATTATATCCCTTTGGGGCGAAGGTTAAATGGGGATAAAAGTTCGTATAGAAAAATCGTCATTTTTAAAGTTGTAAATATGGATGTTTTTGATTAGGCTTTTTTTACCCAGAAAATATAAAATTATAGTATTTTTGTAACTTTATCCCCAATGGGGGTTAAAAAGACGGGGATGAAAGTTGCATGAGAAATAAGTACTAATTTATTCAAAAATGCCATTTATATTAAAGAAAATGATAACAAATAAAGTAGTATAAAATAATAATGTTTAATCGCAAGACGCGGGCTACGCCGCAAAGTGTGTGACGAAAGACAGAGCGCGGGAAGCGTGATGTGATGTGACGTAACGGAGTGTATAGGGGGCCAGGTACCTGCAGGGGGCAGACATCGTTGACGCACGTATCAAATGTATGAAATTTTTCCGCGAAAACGAGAAAAAACAGCCAAAATTGCGTAGTCCACGCGGGCGAAGCCGCAAGCGAAATGCTAGTATAATAATAATCATAAAACTACAATAAGCAAATCTTGCCCAATGATATTTTCTCATTATAATTCTAGACCACGTTATGAGTAGTTTTAAATACTAGTCATAACTAGGGATGCGACATCGAAGAAACATCGATGTTTTTCTAAATAAATTAACGAATCGAGGGATTCGTTCATGGTTGTTAAAGCATTTTAAAATCCAGTAGGCGTAGCGCCAACTTCATAGGCTCCCAAAGAGTAGGACACTATGATCTTTATAGTGGGCTCGCTCGAATTAAGAAAAATTCATTAAATTAGGGTGGCTACTTATTTTTGTCTAATAATACTAATTCTAATAATATAGGTCTAGTTTTATACAAAATTCAGGTAGGGCGTAATAAATAAAGTGCAGTATTCCATTTTTCGCTTAGAGCAGTTTTAAACATATGTTTAATAATTTTGTACTTTTTTAAAAATACTTACTTGAAGCTTATAAAACATTTAATTATTATTTATTTTAAAAAAATGTTAAAACTTTTATATCTTTACCTTTAAACTTAGATAACAAGAAAACAAAAATAAAAATTTTATATTATATCTTAAGATTATTTTTTTTTAAAATATTGTTACTTTTTTTTGAAAAACACAGATGTTGAAAGTAACATCGATGTTTTCGATACCCCAACATCGAGGGAAAAAACTTCGATCATCGATCAACCAACCATCGATGTTTTTAGACCATCGATGAATATCGCGCATCCCTAGTCATAACTAGTCTTAAATAAAAAAAAAATTGGACAATTTATGTTTTTTTTAAATAAATTTAACGTAATCAAGCACAGATTAACATAAATATTGACACAAAAAATAAGCTTTTTAAAAAATCTCACGTGAAATTGGGGGGAGGGGTCAGCCAAATCTCCTACATTTCCCAAGGTAGGAGTGGGGGGAGGGTAAAAAAAGGCCAAAATCACCTTACGTAATTAATGGACGCCCCTTTAAATTTTTTTTCAATGTAGGTACAAAATCTGAAACATCTAAAATAGGTCGGGATATTCGATAACATTAATTTATTCAAGTTTTTTTTTCTCTTTCATTTATATTTATAAATCGGCCACGGAAATTCGTAAACCCGGTTAAATTCCCGTGGCTGCCTAGTCTGGCCGCTAATTATCTCGAGCCATGACCTAGTTCTTGCCGTGTTTGTCCAAAGGTTTTTCGATTTTTTAACGTGAAATTTTAGGACGTTTCGTCTTACTTCTTTATATACCTTTCTTCTTTAAGGAAAAAAAAAGGGCCTTATCATTTAGCATACCAGCATTTAAAATACCAGACTTTTTAAAAGTTATTTTTAGTTTTAAGTAGATACTGTTTTTGTTTTACTTTTACATTTACACGTATTAGTCTAAACTAACTAGCCAAAACTATGATAACAACAATAAATAATAATAAACTATATTATATTATAAGGAAGAAGACATTATAATGGATCTATGTAATACATTTATTCTAAATTATCTTCAAAGTATTCATTTTTTTAGTAACATGGATTTGGAGGATAAGTTGAAAATTTTGTCTAGTAGTGTGCGAGGAATTCTTAGTATTGTTAAACCAACATGTTTTGTATATTAGAAACTGTTTTTTAAATATAAATATAAGTAAGCGTGTGTAAGTACTCTTTCTCGGGTTTGTCAAATCATCAGGTAGGTAAAAATAATATCCAAATTACGGCCCAAAACTAAGGGTTAGTCTGAATAAAATTTCCAGTTTATAAATGATTGCCTGGTTTGACCCAAACAGGATGAAATTATTGCGGCCCGTAATAAATACCATATTAAAAATTATTAAAATTTTGTTAATAACTTCTACATGGGGATAATTTAGACAAATTCAAAAGCCCTCTGATCTAGTCGGTCATGGTTAGTTAAAGCGGCTTTTTATTTTCGCCAATTATATTTCAGACGTAATAAATCAATAAAAGTAGGAACAGTAAACTTTTCCGTTTCGGCCGCAATTCTGCAATGGCTTAATCAAATTAAATTTATTGCAATTTTGCCATGCATAAACTGGAAAAAAAGTTTATACCTGCCTATTTGGGCGACAATTTGTATATGCCCTTCTTTTTGATATAAATAATGGTCTACTTGAGTCTTTGGTCTTAGCATTACAATTATATTAAACTGCTCCCTTTTGCAATAAAAACACTGAATATAAAAAATACTGATGATAATTTCCCCAAAAACAAATACCATATCGATATAATCGATTCAATTAAATCAAAATAAATAGACTTGAAAACGGAAAATTCTTTTAATTTAGAAAATAGTATAGTTGAATCAGTATTAGAATGAAATTCGGTGTCCTTTAAAACGAAAAAAAAGAAACATAAAAAGTAGCGAAACATGTTTAATTTTTACTGGCATCCGCCTTTGCTTTTAATACGGACAGTTTTTACAAACACGTGTGGGAAGCCACACATTATACAAAGCAAAGGCGGCTGCAGTTCAAATCAAACCTTTTGGTTACTTTTATGTTTTTTTTTCTTTTAAAGAGAACCGAAATTTCATTCTAATACTGATTCATTTATATACTCTGATAGCATAACAATAAGATGCATGTTTATGATTTATTTATTATCAATATTCATTATTTGCACTATTTTAATTATTAAATCTTAGAGTTTTTAAAAGAAAAAGATAACTGTGGTATTAACATTAAGTGGTTATGTCAGCAAAATTATGCCAAAATCAACATGTCTAAAAGCGTTGGCGATGTATTGGAAATAATGTCTAGACTAAACAAAAGCACAGGCGAAGACACTTAAAAAAAAACACTGGTCAAAAAAACACGTTTGGTGTTAAGAAAAATACACCATTTTTTTCTTTGAAAAAAAAAATTGTCTCATTTTGTTTTGACTTTTTTGCATATATTTTACACATATTGCAGCCTATAAAACTTTCTCGATTAAATGGAGTAATTCAAGAAGCAATCTAATGTTTCAAAATTCAAATATCTGGGGGAAAAAAATTTTACGCAGCAGATTAAAAAGTAAAAATTAGGCAAAATAAAAGGTGGGAAATCTTGGCAGTCTAGCAGCCGATGTGTTCATCCGAACATGGGATGCTGTGTGACATAAATACTAATTAGATTAGAGCGAACACAATCCTAAATAGAAAACCGGCATATTCTAGTCAATACACAAACCCTAGATCCGATAAATACTCCAATTTAAATTTTTTAAAAGAATTTAGCAGACAACGCAAGACAACATATTTCTATCTTCTAATATTACATCGCAAATTTCTCATATAAATTAAATTAATTCTGTTAATACTAAAAATGATCAAGAAATACTTTTTATTGAAATATATCGATAAAACGAACCAATAAAGTGTATCATTAAGAAAATGTTACGTCCAACGAACTCAAGGACTAGAATTAACGCAACGTCAGTTTGTAGGCAGGGTGTTTGGTATAGTGATCTTTTTGTTTTTGTTTTGGAAAAACGTGAACAAATTGCCAGATCTCAAAAAGCAAAATCAGGAAATTATCTTAAAAATATAATAAAATTATTCAAAAATATTGGTTTTTGTGTTAATATAAATAACATCGATTTTAATATAAACATTTATCGATATGACAGTTCCAGGCACCGGCAACAAGGTTGTTTTGGGCAGCTGCTGTATTCGTTTAATAAAAAAATGATAAATAAATCAGGTTTTGTACGGCACTTCGAGTCATTTTATCTCTTTTTAGTAGGTTGCATTATTCAATAACACGTTTTGTAAACTGACTTGATCAACAGCAACCGAACTGAGCATCTAAAGTAAATAACATATTTGTCTGTCACTTCAGATAATAAACAAAAATAGTTTTCTGGCTTTACAAATAATATTTAACAATAAAGAATCATCGATTTATAAAAATGTTAGTTATGGTTTAATGCCATAAACATTGAAAAAGTAAATATTCCCGAGTGATGTTATTCAGTGTATTTAATCAATGTTGCCGGTGCAGTGTGTTTACAAGAACTATCCCTAATTGCCCCCCTGAATATGTTAATGCCAAACAAGGTTTGTTTACTTTATTTCTATCCAAGAATTCGTTGGTTACTTATATGTCGCATCTTTTTTGTTTGAAATTAAACCATTTATTATTATTGTAGATTTTACGGAAAAAATACACAAGATGGCTGTGATGAGTTCTCGTTGAATGACCCTGTACATCGATTTGCAACTAAGATCATTTTCAAAATTAACTTTTTATGACTATTCATAACTATGGTGGGCAGTGTTATTTCCCTCATTACTTCTCGTCGTACGGTTCACCGACAAGACCTCCGGTGCGCGTTCTCGTTTCACTCGGCATCAGCTGACTGAACTCGATTCGCAACTATTTAAAATCGTTACACAACTAAAAATATCAGCTGTTTACTTGCAGTTTATCTAAAGCTATCATGAACCCAACTAAAATTTAAAAAAATCTTTAAAGTATTCAGACAATACACAATAAGTTTTTGACGAATAATAATTTTAATTTATGAAAGCTACCTATATTTTTAATACTAGCGGGTAAATGATTTTTTAAAAAATTAGCCATAAATTATTATTTTTTATTAAAATAGAGCATTCTTAGTGTTATTAAATTAATATTTTTTGTAAAATAAAGATACTGTTTGTAAAATATTGATATAAGAGTTTTTTTCATGTAAATAATAATTTACATGAGTCTTTGGACTTAGCTTTAAATATATACGAGTATCAAACTGCTCTCTTTTGCAACAAAAACACTAAATATAAACATGGAAATGCAACACCCAGAATTATTTATAGAATTTTGATTAAAACTTGTAAATATAGTATTTGCTATCATGGAAGTATACGATGATAAAATTTTAAAGGCATTCTGAGACGTACTTTTTTTGTCATATCAGAATCCGAATAATATGAACATGTTTTCTTAATATTCCGTAATTTTTCTATGTTGGATTTGTTTGATTCCATTTGTTTTATGGCATTATCATGTCTAGAGTTCGCAGGCGCACTAATTTGACTTATTTCGAATTTGAGAGGGGTTGGATAATCGGGTTACGTAAAGCCGGATTTTCCTTTAGAGAAAGAAGCTACTGTAATGAGGTGTTGTCGAGCGTGGTTCCAAGAAGGCCGAAATCGACGAGTTTGAGGTACTGGACGCTAAAAACACACTACAAAGCGACAGGATCGTTATTTGAGGCAACTTGCACTTAGAGATCAGTTTTCCTCCACAAGGGCAGTTGCGAACTAGTGGTTTGATCAGAGGGGCAATAACAATGGGGACAGTTAATCGCCAAATAAGGTTCTTTGGACTGTTTTCATATCGTTCCTATCTTGTACTACCTCTGACCCCACGGCATCGTCGGCAACGCTTGGTGTGGAGTAGGGAGAGACTTGAATACAATATGGAATGGAACTCAGTCGTGTTCAGCGATGAGTCCAAATTTTGTTTGGACACACATGATGGCCGTGCAAAAGTAAGGAGACGTGGTGAAAGACGGAACGTCCAATTTGCCACCCAACTGCATATTAACCTCACTGTGGGTGTTATGGTATGGTGTGCCATTGCTTACGACAGCAGGTCACGATTAGTGTTCCTTCGGGGTGGCATGACTGCCCAGCGCTATATCCACGAAGTTTTACAACCAAATCTGCTTCCCTTTTTGGAAACATTGCAAAATTCACTTTTTAAGCAGGACAATCCACGACCTCATTTTTCATGTGTTAGTTTAGACTTTTAAAAAGCGTCCGGTGTAAATCTGCTTCGGTGGCTTTCTCGATCTCCAGACCATCCTCATATGAAATATGATGGGAAGAAAATTGCAAAATTCATCGCACCATCTACAAACATTGGACGCTCTATGAAACCAAAATTAGATGGACTGGGATAATACACCAAGAAGACATCAACCATCTGATCCAATCAATGCCGCGACGACTAAACGAATGTGTAGCGAACAGAGCGACACATTATTAACATTAAGGTAGGATATTTCAGCTATTTTGCGATATTCAAGTTTAAACTTTAATTACTTTCTTATTATTAGTAATCTAAAAGTTATAAAAGTATGCTCAGCACTCCTACTCGGTGTTGCATTTTCTGTCGCTTAGTATAGATGTTGATAAGAACTTCCCCAAAAACAAATGCCATATCTAATAATCGATTCAATTAAAGAAAATTAACGAATTAAAAAATGGAAATTTTTCTAATTAGTGAGATTGAGTTCTCTAATAGAATAACAATTAGATGCAAGTTTACTACATAATTATTCCATATGTTCTTTAAAATTCAGTCTAACATCAAACGTGGCCCGTACAATATCTTACTTGAAAACAAACGCATCTCAGAGTTGTCTGTCGAATCGTTTATGACGTATGTACATTAATTCATTGATACACTAGTTGACTAGTTTATGAATGGCAGTTCCTCCATATCGTGCTACGATGTGGTTTCTTTATGTACTGTGTATTGTTGACATTAATAACAAAAATAAACTGTAGCTCATAGATGCTTATTTGTTTTTATAGCGTTATCTTCGATTGAGCTATTTCAAAATATATTATTTTATTAATAATAGCATTAGATATTTAATTTCGTTTATTACGTAATAGATTAGATTTCAATAACACTGGTTTACAATATTTTCTGAAGCTATCTGATATTTTTCAATCTAGATTTAAAATAAAACAAATATTTTTTTTACACAATATACTTAATTATGCATCAGGGTGTTTATAAATTGAGTGCCGATACTTAAGGGTGTAAATCCTTGGCTAATTTTAAGAAGAAAAGTGAATATCGACATTAGACTGTGTCAAAAAATAGTTTTTTTCGATTAAATGTATCTCTAAAGTTTCTTTAATACAAAAAAAAAATCCCAAAAATTAAGCTTAATATCTAAAAATTGAGCTGGCGCACAGGGAGATCCCCTTTTCCATTTAGAATACATGGTAAAATTTTGTTTTCTTATTTTCAAAGTAACTATAATATGTTTTTTCTTATAGGAAATTTAATTCTCTACAAAATCGATCTCCTTTTTTTCCCTAAACTGAACAGAAATAATGTTACAGAGCATAGAATAAGGGGAGAAATTTTTAATGATAATGATAAAAAATAGAAATAACTTTTTAACAAGGATACAATTGTTATTCTATTTTATTTCGACTTTAAATACAAGAATATCACTGTTTACATACTAAACATAATTAAACCCCGTCAAAAGTGTATTGTATTGCGATTAATTGTAATCGTAAAAAATTAAATTTCCTATAATATAGTTAAAACCGAAATTTGAAAAAAAAATCATATAGTTATTTTTAAAATAAGAAAAATAATTCCCATGTATTTTAAAGGAAAAAGGGGACCCCGTTTATGCGCCAGATCAATTTTTGAGATATTGAGCACAATTTTTGGGAGAATTTTTTTTATATCGTCAAAAAAAAACATTTTTTGTCACAGTAAAGTTTAGGAAAAAATAACTTTATCATAATTTTCTTATTACTCTTAGATATTTTTATGGTATATTTTTTACACACATTTTAATCATGAAGAATAATTTTTTGACGTAAAGGACTTTTTAAAATTTTTACCAGTGACTACCGTACGGGGCTTCAATTGAGTATTTTGAAAAAAGAAATGGTACGCTACTGATTTTAGTAAAACGATAAATTCGAAATCTTAAATCCAAAGCGACATGACAAGAGAAGACAAAATAAAGACCCCAAATGCCAGCAGTTGTTGGAAGTGCCCTCCATCCATACATATGCAAGCATTTACTCTTCTTCGCATAGACTGACGCATATTTTCAAAAATTCGTGGGGTGTTTCTTATGATTTGGCAGCTACTATTATACAATTTCGTAACTCTTTTTCGGTTTGAATCGGCATTACGCTTTTCAGATGCCCCCAAAAAAAAGAAGTCTATACAATTGAGGTCGGGAGATCTAGGCGGCCATGACTGCGTTCCTACGCGACTTATCCACCGCTTTCCACAGGGGTGATATAAAAATTCACGCACTTGGAAGCTAAAATGTGGAGGCGTGCAATAACCACATCTGGTTTTTTAATAAAAAAGGAAGATCTTTTTTTAAACCTCGTAGTTTAAATTTACGAGCTATAACTCCAAATACGACATAAATTTTAATCTGAACAATGTATCTTTATAACAATTTAATTTTAAGTTTCAAATTTAAGGTACTTCATAAGTGGCGATTTTTACCAAGTGATGGAAAATTTCCGGAAATATATCAGAAAACTTTGGAAATATATGGAAATATGGGAAATATAGAAAAAAATAGAAAACTCAAAAACCTAAACATTTAATAAAAGTTTCTCATAGGTAAGATAGTAATACCATAAATGGTCAGCTTTAGCCGGATATTTTGAGAAACGAGTTAAATGCCGAAGTATTCAAAACCAGGCAAAAAATATTTGGCTCAAAATCTAAGTACGAATGATATTTAATAAGACAGTTACGGGAATGAAACAAAGTTAAAAGCAAAATAATAATTAATCAACAAAATAAAATACAGTCGCCGCTGAGGTAAAAAGGGACGACACGATTGATAGAACCGTAAATTTACCGATTTTTTTAGCCAGTAATTTTATCCCTTTTATCCAATAGCAAATTTCGTTTTTTGTCATTTCAAATGGAGTTATTTATACATGAGTGGAATTGTCATCCAAAAGTTAAAAAGCAAAATACATTAATATAAATAAAAATTTAAGTATTAAAAATACAATGAAAACAGTAAAACTTCTAAAAAAGTAATTTCAAACGATCACACGACACAAGTTGTTCAACTTGATCAAGAGGCATATCTTCATCGATATTATCCACACCTTGAATATTGTATTCAGCATCAATGCTGTCTTCATGGGAGTACAATTTCAATTCTTCTAAAGCGAGCAATAGCCAACAAGCAATAATCGGTAAATCCCCGAACTCAAGCTTTTATTATTCGTAATTGTAATAATATACCTACTTTCCGGAAAATATTTTTCTAGTATGAAATTTGTACTGCACAAAAGTATGTATACAAGACATATATATATATATATATATATATATATATATATATATATATATATATATATATATATATATATATATATATATCATCATCATCCAGCTTTATATATATATATATATATATATATATATATATATATATATATATATATATATATATATATATATATATATATATATATATATATATATATATATATATATATATATATAGAAATCTTTGTTTTGATGGTTTGAAACGCATTTTTATTTTATTCTTTTTTTCGATATTTCCTAAATTTCCAATATTTCCGAGACACGTTCGGAAATTTTTAAAATTTCCATTGCGATGGAAATATTTCCATTAACAACACTAGTTCTAACTGACCCTCTATAATACCGATTTAAGTAAAATTTGGTAATCTGTTGTTTTAGATCATGAGAGACCATAATCCAAAATACTAACCACACCTATCCCGGGACACGCTGTATACCAAACAACAATAAAATCGATGAAGCAAGTTTTTAATAAATTTAGGAAAAACTAATTTTTGACGCTCTCTTCTGTCTTAGCAAAGAAATTTCAGATACAACTAAGTTGGCTCAAATCCATCTTTTCCATCATTAGTCTGGTCTTAAAATTTTTTACACGTATTTCGCGGACACCCATATTTTTCGAAAACCCTGTATAATATGTACATTAAATAGTTAAAAAATAAAATCAGCCGGATATAGTAAATAACATAAAGCTTAACAAAGCAAACATTTATTATTTTACAAATAAATTCTCACACTAAAGACCTTGCGCTCATTTTCGGTATTATTATGAGTCCTCGTATTACGTGTGTAGTAATTCAGTAACTGCCAATTATGAGTTGGTACTTGAAAACAGCTGTTCATATCATAATTTACAAATGTAACGAAGGATTTTTAGAAACAGGTACCTATACAGGCTAAGTTCTAATATTACATTTTTTTGTCCCGTGAAAAAGTAAAACATAGTAGCGTGTTTTTTTTTGAAGTTTTCAGGAGAGCAAATATTAGTTTAGAGTTTTATTGTTGGCATAGAGTGCCGCAGGAGATAAACTAATTTTTAGTTATTATTTTAGTATATTTATTATACTTTATTAAAACTGACTTACTATTTGTTCTAACGTAAATCGTTTGTAAACGACTACAGAAAAAAAATAGTAAACTAAGTTACTAATTTATGCTTCAAAAACATGTCGATTTTTAAATGGAAAAACATAGCAAAATTACTTGCTATTGGCAGGTTGCACAAAACTTAAAAACGGTTTAGAATGTTTAACAAAACTTTATGTCAGCGTTATGGTTTTAGTAAGCAACCTGTCAAAATCTGACAACTAGTGATGAGCGAGACCGGTCTTGGTCTTGGTCTTGCAGCAAGACCAAGACCGAGACCAAGACCAAGACCGCCTTCTCGCTTGCAAGACCAAGACCAAGACCGGGGTATGCAAGACCAAGACCAAGACCAAGACCGAGGGGTGCAAGACTACGCAAGACCAAGACCGACCTGCAAGACTCTTGCACTTTTGTCACTTTTTTTAAATTATAATATTCAATTTTTATATTCAATATACAGAGGTATTTCATACAGACATGACAAAAAATGTGTCGAGAACTGCCTAAAAGGCGATTATTTTATGAGTAACAGGTTTTTTTAATAAAATAATAATTAAATCGATCACTTCGTTTTTTAATAAAATTATCTAAAAACGATAACTAGTAGATTTAGTAACATGTTTTAAAAATAATAGGATTGTGACTCAATGGTCCGACAAAGCTCGATATCTCCAAAACCGTTTACGACAGAGAAAAACTAAGAGTACAAAAGTTATAGAAGCTGAAAATTACTTACCTATTCCTAATGTTTTTATTTTAATTAGGTATCTAGTGATGCCACATACTGGATCAAAAATTTCCAAAATCCAGGAAAACATTATTTTTGTGCCACACTGTAAGAAGTGGCATCAATGTAAAAGTGATGGTTTAATAAAAATATATTTGTCATTTTATATAGGAATACTTTTTATATAAATGGATTTTAAATTTCACTTCCGGTTTAGACGGAAAAGTCAAAACAATGCCAAAAGTATAATGATGACATCATTTTTGTCAAAACCGAAAATGATATATAATAAACCATCTACGTCGACATTGTACCTATATGACAGTTCAAGAATTTCCAGCATAATATACAGGGAAGCGATTTTTTTAAATTAATTTTTTGTTATAAATTTTGTATTTTAGGTTAAAAGCTAAAAATGAGGAAGTTTTCTTGAATGGTAGTGAATTTTTTGAAAAATTCTGAAATAGAGAATAATTTTACATTTTACGCCCTTTTTCTATAATTTTTGTATACTAAGTTTTTTACCATTATGAACGGTTTCGGATATATCGATCTTTGTCGCACTATCGAGCCACCTTGTATATGCAGAATGTTTATAAAGTATTTGTACAAACTTTGTACGGCAAATGTTTCACTAATTTGAACATAGAAAGTTTATTTGAACTGAAAAGCTTTTAAATACCTTTTTTTTAATTAGAAACCAATGTTTACATATCAGAATCATTTTCATGGAAATTTCACATCTGGTTGAAATTAAAAGTTTTTTTCTGCCCTCAGAGTACTCAGTATTGTAATTTTATATGCTTCTTCAAAGAAAATTTAAATAATTCCTATCACTAAAATGAAGCGCTATAAATAAATAAACCCCTACATTTAAAATATCCTTTTAATCAAATAATTTAAATGTACATGTAAGGTTAAAATTGGTATATTTTAAAATTTTAAAGCAAAAATATAGTCTCCATCTTTATTTACTTGTAAGTATTAAAAATATATATTTTCCCTAAGATTGCTTAATTTAAATTATTACTACCAAAAAAGCAAGACCAGCAAGACTCTTGCAGCAAGACCAAGACCAAGACCAAGACCGGGTGATGCAAGACCAAGACCAAGACCAAGACCTTCTTTGAGCTTGCAAGACCAAGACCAAGACCAGACTTGCAAGACCAAGACCAAGACCAAGACTAGCCTGGTCTTGGTCTTGGTCTTGCTTTGCTCATCACTACTGACAACGGTTGTTAACTTTTGTGCAATGCGCTATAAGTATTACTGCTAAACATAATGCTTAAGTATTTATTTTGTAAGTTATTTCTTTGTACAACTAGGTTCTTCCATTTTATTTCAGATGCTGCAAAATAACTTAATATGTTTTTTAGAGTGTTTTTTACGACTTTTTTCATTATCCCCGACACAAAATTTTGTTGGAAATGTGTAAAAAAAAATCCCTGAAAATTTGAGCAGTTAATATTAACTCTAAGTACCTTCCCAGAGCGTGGAAATATGCCCCTTTTAAAATACACGTAAACTTTGATTTTTTTATCTATATCTCAGCCGCATTTAACGTGATCATATTGGTCCAAAGTGGGATTTACTCAGGATTAAATGCTCTACAAAAGTACCCATTGCTCCGTAGCTGTATTGTGCGTCTGTACGATTGTACGGGTCACCAACTCAGATTTTTATCGAATTTTGCCATTTTTTTCAAGTTTTTACAGATAGCTAAATTTATGAAAAAAAATCAAATGACAAACTTGTGTTATTGATATGTCATTTGAAGCGAACCGCTAATATTAATATTTGTCAAGCTATAGAGCAATGACTTTTTGATAAAATGAAATTTTCAAGAATCAATTTAAATTTTCCATAAACTCCGATATTAAACGAAAAGTCTATGCTCTATATTTCCAGAAATATCAATATTACAATTCGCTTAAAAAGACTTTTTTGGCAGAAAATTTTTTGGTAGGAAATTAAATTTTCGACAAGTTTGTCATTTGAATTTTTCTTATAAGTTCAGCCATTTATAAAATAACCTAAAAAAATGGCAAAATTCGATAAAAATCTAATTAAGTGACCCGTACAATCGTACAAATGCATAACAGCTACGGAATAATAGGTACTTTTAGAGAACATTTAATCCTGAGTAAATCCCACTTTGAACAAATATGATAACGCAGATGCAGCTTAGATATTGATGTTTAAAAAAAAATCAAAGTTTACGTGTATTTAAGATGGAAAATCCTTCTACGCTCTGGGAAAGTACTTAGAGTTAATATTAAGGGCTTAAATTTTCAGGGATTTTTTTGACACATCTCGAATAAAATTTTGGGTTGGGAGTAAAAAAAATAGTAAAAAAGACAACCCAATGTTTTTTCATGACAATATAACTTAGAATACTTCGTTTTTAATAGAAAACCAAATGTACTAGCTTTTTAGTTTTAAAATTATTTTGCTTTGTTTTTTTCATTGAAAAATAATACAGTTTTCGACTTACTAGGAATTTCCTGTGCCTCTAAAATTTTGTTATGAAATTGTGAAACAAGACTTGGTTTACAAAAGAAAAAAGTGATTTTGTATCAGGATAAAGCATCTGCGCACAAGAGTTTTTTGGCCAATGGAAAAATTAAGAAATCTAAACTATAAACTATTAAAATACCGTCCTCACATGTTTACTTTGTGGCTCTTATAGGCCGATTTTTTTTTATTATTATTATTCCATCATTATTTTATTGTAAACTTACCTTGCTTAGTTTCTCGCCTTCGTGATGCGGCAACAGACTGCGCAGCGACTGGAAACCGTTGTTAATGCTCTGCATGCGCCTGCGCTCGTTGCTGTTGGCAATCTCGCGGCGCATGCGCTTCTCCTGGTCCATGGTGACCGTCGGCGGTTCGCCGCCTTTGTTTATTCGGCTGGAACAAAAGAAAATTAATTAATATAAAAGTTTAGTGTTTTTAAGGAGGCGATACCTTTATAATTTCAAAAAATCGTTTTTTTTATATTTTAAATGTATAATATGTTAAAAATATACTGTAAAAAAGAAAAAGTGAAATATTAAATATTTATGGGGATAATGTCAAAAACGTCAGCGTCCGGATACCGTCACTAATCAGGTAGTCGGAGCGGAACGAATTTTTAAACGTGAATATCTCGAAACTGTCTTTTCAAAAACTGCTCGTGCTATAATTTAAAAAGTTATTAACCGATTAGGCTGAAATTTTCAGGGGTTTCTCTTTATAGTACTAGGAAGAATGTACCCTAAAGATATCGGGTTAATAAATACATTTTTTGGGGTCAAAACTGTTGAAGAAGTGGTCAAAAATTTGGACCTTCGATTAAGCAGCCGATATAAATTTTAATTTTTAACTTTTTTAGTATTTTATAGGATTATCCTTCCCTTTAACATATCTGTAATCGAATAAAAGAAACCTTTTTTATTTCAGATAGACAGAAAAATTTTGACGGCTGCAGCAGTTTTCGATGCCTTGGAGCAGACGCTTAAAGAAATATTCTGCATGGCCGCCATATTGTAAAAAAAAAATAAAAATCACATGTTTTTTTACACTTTTAAAATGTAACAAAAAAATGTTATGATTATTAAATGATTCAATTATTTTATCACATTAAAAAAATTTAATTAAAACCTATTGATTTTACCCTGCCTAAAGGTATGTCCCCCTTAAGAATTCTACGGTAAAAAATACACTATGTGGTTACTTTACACGTTTTTTTAATACGAGGAACGAGACAAATATGTTTATTTCTCGTTGGAAGATACTGTACGTAAAGTTCTGAAACGATCTATTTAACATCTCTGTTCATAACAATGATAATAAGAGTAACAATAAATAGCATTGCATGGAGACATTTTATGTTTAAGGTTATCTTAGCACCATAAAAATACTTGACACAAACAAATACACTTAATCGCCGATAATATGACAAATACAGCTGATATTTTTTTAATTTCTAAATAAATTATTATAAAGCGTAAAGAAAACATTGTATAATGTATTTATTTATATTTAAACTAACAAAAAAACAGTCATAAAATTTTCGGTAGCTGACACAACTAATCTTTCAATACCGCCGGAAGTACAGTGACGGCCATTAAATCTTGGGCAAAAAATGTGTCAAATTTTGACCTTTCTGTCAATTCGACGAATGTTTTACTTTTAATTATTATAAATAAAGCAAAAGGTAAAAGAAAATATTTATATTTTATAAAAACTAACAAATTGATAAACTAATTAACAATTTAATAAATTCAAACAAACTTAAATATCCTCTCAAACAAATTTATTATTTTATTGCGGCCCCTTTTTTTTAAGACAGAGTTTAGCCTTCCAGGCATCAAATGGACCAAAACCCGGGCGTAGTCCGGATTTCCTCGTAACTCATTACACGCCTCTAAAATTTTATCCCTAAGTTAGTTTACATTTTAAGGCCTAGACTCATTTTCCCTATTTATTTTTTTAACTAATAAGCCCCAAACATTTTGCATAACATTTAAATCCAGACAACGTGCGGGCCACGGTAAAACCATGATACGCTGCTCTTTCATCCATTCATTGACTTGACGGGCCGTATGAACGGGACACTTATCTTGCTGAAAAAAAAAACTGTCCGGAAATCGATCCAGTACAGAAGGAAGCATGATATTCTGTAGTAGATCTATATATACCTTCACACTGAACCTTTCTTCGATAAAATAACATACACCAAGTCCTTGTACACTCAGCCACCACCAAACATTTACCGAAAATCGCCCACTACTTCTGTCCTTTTGGGTATATTTTTCATCAAATCGTGTTCCTTGAGGCCTGTATACCTTAAGTATCCCATTGTAGCACGACTGAAAATCGGAGGTTCCAAGTGGCCGGGTGGCAAAGCAATTCGGATATTTGCCTTATTCTTCGCTGTGCCGTTCTAACCGATGCTGGTAAATTGGTTTCCATTTTTGCTGTAACTACAAATTTGAATGGTTGGTTTCTCAAAACACTGATCTAATGTCTTGTTCTTGATTCGATAATTTGGGCGACCAATTTCAGCTCTTCTCTCAAAGTGTGTTTCCTGCCATTTTTTTTAAACAAAATGAATAGTACTCTTTGGGATGTTAAGTTCTTTCTCCACATCCCTTTCTGGCCAACCTCTCTGCTCAATTTAATAAATAATTAATACTTTTTGATCCAAAGTTAACTTTGGTATTTTAAAAAATATTTTTACACACTGACAACGGTTAGGTTTTTCAACGGGTATTTATATTCAGTAGAAGGTGGCCTAAGCCTATTTTACGAAAGGGAAAAAAAATTGCCCAAGATTAAATGGCAGTTACTGTACGTCTGAAAATTTTTGTCCAGGTTGAAATAATTATTACTGATTTGTTCCAAATACTAAAAACTCTATAAACATAAATCTTCTTGTATTGATAACCTTTTAAGAAAATAATTAAGTGCGAAAAATTGCTTTGTTTTAGAAAAATGCCTATATTCAAGTAACTTTTCGATTAACTCATTGAACATAAAGAATGGTTCTTGAACATTCTCAAAATAGCCTGGCCAAAGAAAGGTTTTATGGATTGTTTACTTAGGATATTTTATGCTTTTTTTCGCGAACCGTCCTAATTGGGAGATATATGACTGGTTTTTTGTTGGTTTAAATATGAATAAATACACTTTACGTGTATTTACCCCCTTGATATTTTTTTTTCTTTTAGGCAACCATAACCTAGTTTCTGATTAACAATTAAACCCACATCAGATTTACTCCTTAGATAGTAATAATACTTGTTATAGTGGCGTCGATTACGATTTGGTCCACCCCTGACCACAAAACCAAGTTGCCCTAAACGACGAAAGGACACACGACGAGCAATTGGCTCAGGTCAAGGGCCATTACGGTCGTTTAACACGCTTGACCAGACGAAAAGGGCCACCTGGGGTCCTGCTGCCGGTTTGGACAACCAATGACTTGTTTTATGGCAGCTAAAATTTAGAAAATTAGGCAAAGTGTGTCGCAGACACCTAATTGTTTCTGGTGTAAGTAGTTTGTTACTTTGTGATAGTATACAGGGTGACACATTTGTAGGGTATCTCCGTAATTGTTAGTGCTATCAAAAAAGTAATAAAGGCGTCAGGTGCCCTTTTTGGGTAAAACTTAAAATTATCAAATCATATAGGTATCAAATTTGAAAAAAATTGCTCGCTTAAAAAATAGGAGAAAAATAAAAAATTGACAATTTCAGAATGACCCTATATTTTCTTAGTTAAAAGAGATACAAAAATGTTTTACATGGTATGTTTCATAATAATTTGTTGATTTATTGACCGCAATAAAATTTAAATTACAACCCTCAGTGGAAAACCCAACCATAAATAGGTTGCCTGACAAATATCTATTGTGTAGGCACCGCACCTTTTAAAAAAGTACAGGTCCTGATTACCTACTAATATTAATAGTTTGAGTTAGCTATTTTGGATGCTCAATAACACACACGAAAATACCTTGACAAACTCCAAACGACTAAGACGAAAAGATTCTGTTTTATATTCAACACCTGCAATTTGCCTATAACCTACATAATATACCAAAAAGTGAGTACAATAATAGATAAAAAAAAATCCGGACCTACATTCGGGTACCCAAAGTATATTGAGTTTTACAACAGTAGCAGGTAAAACGAAAAATCAACGAATTATTGTGGAACGTACCATACAAAAGTTTCTTTATAATATTTGTTGAATAACCTGCCGTTTTCAGAGTAGGTACACAAGGTGAGGTAAAAAAGTTATCGGACCTAACCTCATTTTTTTAATGGAACACCCTGTATATTTTAATCTAAAAGATAGCATATTAAATTGTCTTTTTAAAAATATAACACACACCATAGTTTTCTATGCGATTTATTTAAACTTTATTACATTAAGGTACTACACTTTAGAAGGTTTAACAAACTAATTTTCGAAAAAAATCCTCAACTGTTTTAATAAATAAAAACATAATCCTCTTTTATAATATTATTTTGTTTTAAAAAAATTTAAAAAAGAATAACTTTCATTTTTTAAAAAACATCCAGGGAGTCATTTAAATCGTCAAAATGGAGCCGCTAAAAAAAGTTGTCCAACTGCCGACAGATAATCTTCGAATCGGCAAGTCTAAAACAAAAAGACCAAATGGTTTCTTAAAAAAGAAGGTCTCTTAAAAGCTAATTTACACACAAAATCAGCTGAGTTTTCCACTACTTTGGCCCTGTAAAAATTCGATTTTTTTTGCCAAATTGTGGTAAATTGGCTTACAAAACATCTCATTAAACCAAACGCGACAAGGTTTTTTTAAAATCGGTTTAGTAGTTCTGGAGATTTACTGTCCACAGCTTAAAAAAAGTCATTTCGAGTAAAACGCGTTAACGTTAAATGATTTTTTTTTCATTATATTTCTTTAAAATATTTTAGAAGGTGATTTTTCAAGGTCGAAGGATGTGAAAATGCAAAAAAATAAAAATCGATTTTTTGAAAATTCTAAAGTGGACTAGTACCTTAAAACACAGTTGGCAATGAAACAAAAGAGTCAAACATTCTTTATACATATTTTTCTCTGGTACTTCATGATGTAACTGATTCGTCGTAACGATCGCCCCTGCTTCTAGATGCAAGTTCTATGATTTAACCGGCTCGCACAAACATAGCCAAGGACTTTATTTGGAAACGAGAAAAACGGTAATGGTAATTGCAATAGTTATTATGTATATGAAGTTTCGTTTCCCCGGAGGAACATGAAGGAACTTTGTTGCTTGTTGCGCAAAAATGTTTCCCAAAGTTCCCCAAAGTTCCTAATTTCCTGTTCGGCAACAACCGTTGATGTTTACGGTTTTTGCTGGTTTCAGTTTTAGCGTAAACTTCAAAAGAAATTCGGCAACAAAGGAACAGAAACATGTTTTTGAGTGGAAATAGATACTGCAACTTTTTAATGTATTATAGGTGCATGCCACCATATTCACTTTATCACGGAGACTTGGTTCCACCCAATATTTGTGCTTTCTTTTGTCTTTTTGCCGACAACACTATATAGGCCGCTGCTGCTGCCGCTATTTCATCTTGATCCATGTTTATCAATCCGCGGTAGAAACACTCAAGATACCAGAAACATTAAAGTTCTGTCAGTGGAAAACAAAAAGTTTACATTTTCTGCCTTCAACTTCCTAAATTCACAAACAAGAAGAAATCACAAGGCAACAAGATTTATTTGACAAAAGTTGCTATTTGTTCCTCCGGTGGAAACTTACTTTAGACCCATAGTTATGTTTCCGAGCAAATTTGTTCCCAAGGTTTAGGTAGGTCAGTAAGCGACGTGGTCATGTCTGATTTAGTGCCAAATTACCCGACAAATACGTTGAGTAGCGTTTATTCGCGTTCAAGAGGTCTATTCTCCAGTATCAACTGAAAAATATCACTCGAAAAATGTCGCAAATAAGTCTCGATTACCGATAAATGAGGAAGTTATGTCAAGTGATTTCCGAGATATTCAATTTTAAAAATCGCCCATTTTACCACTGACTGACTCATCAAAATTATAAGGTACTTCCAGAGGAAGTAGAAACTTGAAAATTGGTATGTAAGTAGAGTTTAGGACACAAGTAAAGGAAAACTCTGAAAACTGCATAAATTAATACAAAATTACTAAATAAAAACCAACTTAAATATATTTTTAATTTAAAAATACAAAAAACAATTAATATGAAAAAAGATTAACTAAAAAAAATAAACATTTATATTTAATATTTAAAGTTAAGTTTTGGTAAGTTATAATGCAACAAAACTAAATGTTTTGTCCTTTTTGGGCTTAGACGATTTATTGCGCTTTCAAATATGTTCCCAGCTAAAGAAAATAGCTGTTCACTAGCCACACTGCTTGGTGGGGGTGCTAAGTATATTATTGCAAATTTATATAACAGTGAAAAAATGTCTTTTTTATTTGCCCACCAAGTTAAAGAATCTTCATTTTTTAATATTTTGGCTAATTCGTACATTTTACGTCCCCCTTCAATTTTATTAATTAAACCATTGACTTTCCTATCTAATGGCGATTTACTTGCCGGCGTATTGATAAATTCCACAAAGGGATTTCAAAACAAACTATCAGAAATAAAATCAGGAATATTGTCTTGGTTTACTTCTTTTGATTTCTTAGCAATTTTTGCCAAAGAAGCATCATCAACGTGACTCACATTGGGGCTATTACCTCTACCAGGTCTGTTGTATTGGGATATTGTATTAAGATTTTATTCTTTTAATCTGTATAGGATTTTTGCGATAAAGCATTGTTGAAAAAAAAATGGTTTGAACCTCGGGTCTAATAAAATGGCCAAAAGAAGATTTTTATCAGTAAAGTAGTAGTCTTTGCACCTTTTATTTAAAGATTTTTAAGCTTATTTCAAGTTGTCTGTGTATCTTAGTTAATTGTCTGATATAAAAGCACTGTTCTTACTAAAAATTTTGGTAATCTCTTCAAAGGGTTTTAATAGATTTGGTAAGTTTTTTGAGGATTCGGCGAACATTGAGTTTGTGCTGTGTTGTTTTAAGCAGTGTTAAACGGTAACATTATATTTGTATTGTTTTTTTTTCAACATTTCCTAAAAATCAATGAATTTTACCTAATTTTCGGAGCAAATTGTCCGTAATAAAAAAATATGACCGATATATCGGGATCGGCCGATATCGGCCATGCGTATATCGGTATCGGTATTATATTTTGTTGTTATTAGAAATACAAATGACTTTTATAAGCTATTAGCAAAATGTGATAAACTGTTTTTACATAAAAATCAATAATTCTTCTAAACATGTTTTAACAAGGTTACTAAACAAAAACATTCCCCCTTGTATTTTGACCTTCAAGACTCATCTGCCACTCGACCCTCTTGCATTGGCACCATTAGGCAGGTGTTGCCGGATAACGACAAAGACAGAGGGGAGTTCCTTCTTCCTTGGCAAAAAAGGTAAGCTTATCCGGAGCACACCTGTCCGGGTCAGGTCAAAATACATAATGTGTGTACACCGGATGACCATTTAGAGCGCTGCGAGGGTTCAAATATAAACCGGACTTTGCCTGTAACTTTATTTAACTGACTAATAATGGGCTCCTTGCATAAAATTTATTTTGATTTAAAATCACGTCAAATCACTTGGTTTGCCTATTAAAAAATTATTTTCCAAATATCGTTTCTCGGAAAAAAATTAGGTCAATTTTTCAGTCTCAACAGAAAAATGTCGCAAATAAGTCTCGATTACCCGTTTTGTTTTACATTCTTGAGTGGTACGCGAGTCTTAATTTTAAATTCGAAATTTTGTCGAATGGCAAAACTTGGCAACAGTGTACATTATTTATCATAACCTATAAAATTTTAATCGTTTACCGGTGATTTCGTGAATTTGTGTAACGAACTACAACGAATTATAAAAGAAAGACTACAATTTTGTAGAGGAGCTCAGAAAGATGAACTAGTACAGTTGGTCAAAATTGATAAAAATCTTTTAGAGTGAAACCTTTTTTTAGTCTTGATATTTAAAAACACCGAAAAGAAGTGAAAACCTAGAAGCTATGACGAAATAATGAAATATAATAAAATGTAATACCTATACCTTATAGACAACAATATTACCAAATAATGATATATATATATATATATATATATATATATATATATATATATATATATATATATATATATATATATATATATATTGCTCTATATTGTGTTTAAAACTAAACTAAAATAATAAAGTTTATTTCAATAATAAACGATATTTTCTTTACGATTCAAATAAAACAATCTTTAAAAAAAGGTAGGAAAGTTACATCAAGAACGAAAATTTATTTCTCGAATGAGTCCACCCTCGCGCAAAAATGTTGAAAATGACATTAAAGAATCAAAATTTTTGATGCGCATTATTTTTAAGCGACATTTATAGGTCTATTTGTTATTCATAAATAGTGTACACCATTTTAATCTATTTTTATGTAAGCACTCTCATGTAAGGTGTATTTTAGGACAAAGTGTGTACCAAAGTGTAAAATATTCCGGAATAACAGACCTTATACTCGTACCAATATCGTATACGACACTGTATATTCGAGATTGGAGAATAGACCACTTGGCCCTTTAAAGGGGGGTACCGTAAAGTTAGAATATTGTTTCACCCTTGCTAGAGATCTTAAAAATATTCTGCATATGTCAAATTATTGGTAATAAAAAATCAAGATAAGCATATTTTTTGGATTTTCAAAAAATATCGAAAATCACGACCAATTAGGGGTTGATATAATGACGCAAAACTAAAATAACCCTTAAAAAATCAAAAATTACTTGAAAAATCAAGGAAAAACTAATAAGATATTCTAAATTATTAGAAATTCAAATCGTTTACTTCTCACCTATCTATAACAAAACCACTCCTGTAACGAAGGAGAGAACTACCCCCGAGCGTGAGAAAAGTAAGTTCTAATATAAAATATTCGACAGTATTCTTATATTGCTATATTTTTGTATGTTATCACGTTCGTAGTTCACCGCCTCGTTACAGGGGTGGTTTCCTTAAATAGATACTGTGGGAGGTACACTATTTGAACTTTTAATAGTTTAGAATAACCCAGTAGTTTTTTCTAGATTTTTCAAGTAATTTTTGATTTGTAATCATGATTACCGACCTTTTGCACCAGTGCAAAATATTTTTTGTTGTTACCATAATTCTGACTTTTTAAACGAAAACAATATGTTTTCTTAATGTGCTTTTGTCAAACGAAAATAAACAGATTATGGTATTTTACTTTTTAAATAAACAAATGAAAATGACACTTAGCCACTGATTAAAAGTCAAAAGTGTTTTAATATGCGAATTAGTTCCGCTTGGTATTTTATTCATCTGAAACATAATATTGGAACTTAGCCCAGGTCGCCTGTGGCGATCTGGCATTCTGAATAAATGTTTTTTTTTACTATTAATTTATTGATTACCCCATTCGTAAAACCCCGACAGCTCCCTAACTAAGATGTCTGGGAGGCAGCTCGTGATTAATAGATTTAAAAATATATAATATGCTACCCACTGGGACACAGTTTACCAACATCCCCTAATGTAATGGTGTTTTCTAGTTTCGTACACTTGCGTTTCGTACACTTCAGAAATTTACCTGAAATATTCTCGTTTCGTACACTAAATTATTTAATCAATTTAATGCTTCTCGTTTCGTACACCGACCATTGTGACGACCCATATAACCAACCAAAAAAATACCATATTGAAAATTATTAAAATTTTGTTAATAACTTCTACGTAGGGATAATTTATACAAATTCAAAAGCCCTTAGTTCTAGTCGGTCATGATTAGTTCTGGTTAGTTAAAGCGGCCCTTTATTTTCCCCAGTTATATTTCAGACGTGATAAACCACTAAAAGTAGGATCAAAAAACTTTTCCGTTCATGCCGCAATTTTGCCATGGCCTAATCAAACGTAGGGATAATTTAGACAATTTTTTTCCGTTTAGGTAGATAGTTAAAACTTATATTATGTATTATTAGATTATTTTATTATCACTATTATCCAAATAAATGTTTTATATTTCTGCATCTTATATGTGAGCAACAAATATTTTGATGTTTAATTATAAAATTAGTTTTAATTTATTTTACCATATTTTATGAACCATCATAGACCGGAACCTACCTTAGTTTTTGCTGTACAAAACGAGATGTTGAAAACTGAATAAATAATTTTGTGTTTGAAATAAGAATTTTTGGGGGAAAATTTTGAGGTGTACAAAACAAGAATAAATCAATCTAATATTTAAGGTAACATTATCAAATAATTACGACGTTCGTCTAGTCTAGACGTCCGGTGCATCGGCATCACCCTAGGGCTTCGGGGTGCTTTGCATGTCGGCGTCGATGGCGCCGCGTCGCTCGTGCACCGGCCTTGATCCAATTTCTGCACTGGCGCTGCCACGATGCCCTATGGTGGAGGTAGCCGAAACCCTCTAAATGCCCCAGTCGTACAACCCAAACTAATACCGGTTTATAACACTTTTATAAGACGTCTTTCTCCGAAGGCTCAGGATCGAATTACTCCAGAATTCATGAGGCCTAGAAACCCTATTAGAAACTGGATTTAGGGAAAATGGAAAACAATTTTAACAGACGATCTATAAGCCATAGACAGCCAAAGTTTGTTTTTATTTTAAGAGTGTAAATATGATTTTTGTAAACAAATACAAATTATTTAGTAATAAACTGACCCACAAAAAAGTCCAGAAAATCAATTCTCCAGTCTGAACTAAAAAATGTCGCACTTGACAAATATTCCAAATAATCTTGATTACCCGTTTTGTTTGATATTCCGGAGTGGTATAGTTCAATAACTGAAGACCTGAAAGTACCCAAAGCTGTAAATAAATCTCTACGGTTTTCATTTGTAGTGCAATTCTTAGGTCTTCGCGAATGCTTTCGAGCGAGAAAAAGTTTATCACGATTCCGACGTGGGAACCGGCTGAAAATGCTCCCCAAACTCCCAAAATGAGTTTTCCGCGAATATCTGCCAAAATATGCGAATTAAAAAAATTTTATTTAGACAAAAAATAAATATCAACTTGAAATCTACAAAAATGGTCCTTACCATTTTTTTCGCAACACCAATATTTTTCGCAAAAACGGCCGTCGAAAAATTCATTACATTCCACACTGGATAGATGTAGTAGTAGTAGTTTTGTTATTAAAAAATGCAGATGGGCAAAACAATTTTTTATCCAAACGCAAGAAAGAATGTGAAGGAAATTTTCTGGGACCATTAAACACTTGCTAAGGTCTTATTATAAAAAAGAAATGTTAATAACGAACCATTTTTTCAAACAATATCAATAAATTAATGAGATACTCTCAAAATATTGTGAAAAAAAACTTTGACCGTTTTTTTCAATATTCTAGAAAAATCAAAATGGGCCCAAACTCATATGCAATAATAGATACGGGTTTTTTCATTCCGATGAACTTTGAATGATTAAAAAATCTACCTTATTGCCCGAGTAATGGAAGAATTCGTCCGCCCGCTTATAAGTGAATCCATAAAGATAGCGGCATTCTAGCGGTAGAGCGGCAGCTAAAATAAGGGGACTTTTGAGTCTCGTTATCTCAAAAACTATCGACTTTTCGAAAAAAGTTATAAGGACCACTTTTGTAGATTACAAGACAGCCTTCATTTTTTGTCTAAACAAAAATTCTCCAATTCGCATATTTTGGCAGATATTAGCGGGAAACCCATTTTTCGGGCCTTGAGGGGCCATTTTTAGCCCTTTTTCAGCTGTTAATGTTGATAAACTTTTTTTCGCTCGAAGCATCCCCGAAGACCTAAGAATTGCACCACAAGGGAAAACTGTACTGATTTATTTACAGCTATGTCCCTTCATTTATTGGACTAGTATGCGAGTCTTATTCTCGAATTCAAAATTTTGTCGAATGGAAAAACTTGGCAACAGTGTAAATGTGGATAATTGAACGGCAGAAGGATCTTCAAAAAGTAAATAGTAAACACAACCTCAAAAATTTCAATTAATTACCGGTAATAGTAAACACAACCTAAAAAATTTCAATTCATTACCGGTAATTTTGTGAATTTGTGCTATTCTTAAAATAAAGAATGAACAAACTGTTATTGGCAGGGAGAGGAGTGTATTTTGTTAAATTATGCTCCATTTAAATGTAAAAAATTAAATAAAAATATTAAAAATGGTGCATAACAGTTGTTGTGTAGTTGAATGTAAGAATACTGGCAGAAATAGTAACTGCAAATTTTATACATTTTCAACTACTAGTTGAAAATAAAGAAAAAGAAAAAATGGATAAATGCTTGCAGACAAAAGGTGCTGAATTTAAATGTCCTGCTTAGCCGAACGACTTTCGGGTTTCGGGCTTAGCCGAACAAATTTCAAATTTGACGTAACAAGAAGAAAAATTTACTCGTTTCTTGCCATGTACCTTTTGTTCCTGTCTTTTCCTAAAGTTTTTTAAACAATTTGCGAGTTTTAAAAAGAAAAAGGTTCTTTTTAATAGACTAAGTAATAAAGGAGTATCTGCAAAACTGACTGTAGTGTCTGTGTAGTCTTCTGTAATTGCGAATAAAAAAATGGCTATAAAGCCTTCAAGTAAGTAAAGTATATATTAGTGTTAAGTATATTTTTACTTATCGGACAAATTGCCGATTTTTGTCGGAACCCGCTAGTTTTTCAGTTATAACGCCCCACTGACAACCTCAAAATTGTATAAACACTCCTAAGATTTAACCAGAAGTTATTCTGACATTTGTATTGTTATCTAAAAGTCATTTACAGTGCTAACCAGGTTTATATATTATATTTTTTTACGAAAAATAAATAACTTTTATAAGTAATCTTACACTACTACCGCACGGCTTTCAAGCACGATTTTACGCAATAAAAATATAATACAATTTAAATTACTGTCGAAAAAAAATAAAAATATTGATTTTTTACTCCTTTGACAACCCCTAACCCCTTAAATAGACCTATTTGGACATCATGAGTCTATCACAACATTTTGTTCACGTTTATTCCGGACACCTGTATGTCAATTTAATAAGCCCATTAGAATTCCTCTCAAGCTTTCCAACCAACAGCTACCACCATTTTCCATCCACAGTTCGCGTCTTCTGCACCTAAAATGAAAACCAACAACGCGTCAGGCCGTCTGCTCCGTTCACGTATACCTCATTTATCACATGTCACCGACAGGAGGGTTATTCCTGAAAATGGGGATACTTTCAAAATAAGGCATGGGAAACGAAAGAGCATCCACTAAAAGAAAACTAAAAGTTCGGTTTCCTATAAAACATAATTTTCCAACTTTTCTGGCCCGCCTTTAATTTTCAAAAATCCGTCCCCATCTCTCCCATAATAATTGTTCCAAATACGGGGTGAACCAATATTAGAAAATTATAAAAAATAAACCATAATAATATATTGAAAATGTTCTATTTACAACCTAGCTAACAGACGGGATTTTACTTTTTACCAAGCTTTTGAAACTACACTTTCGGTAAAAAAAATAGAGCGTGAAGTGCATATCTCGAAGAAATGCTCAATTTGTTTATGTATACTATTTAAAACCATTAAAAAATTAAAAAAACCTTTTTCATCGTGTTAGAAAGTTGTTTATTCTTACAAAACAGTCTACTTGTCATAATTATTCTTTTCCAATTATTAGAAAGGCTCACTCCCTTCGATATCTGGCGTCCTTTGTACCCTACAACCATCCGAGTTTCTCCCTCTTTTACGGTAGGAAAGATCGATATATCGACGCCCCGCGTCGGGTGCTGCTTTTCAACGATGCGACGCCTTGCTCGCAATATCACAGAAAACATAAGGAAGGAATTTTGTTTGTTTAAAATTGAGGGCCCACTTAATGGATTTACCTGATAATCAAGAAGCATTTTTAGTGTACAGAAAGTGTCCCATTTTTGACACTTTTATAGGGTATCTCCGTAATTGTTAGTGCTACCAAAAAAGTAATATAGGCGTCATGTGCTCTTTTTGAGTCAAACCAAAATGGTAAAATTTAAATTTTCGCTCACCTAAGAGATACTGGGGAAAATTTCAAAAATGTCAGTCGTGGGAAAGGTGTAAGATTATTTATAAAATATATATATATATATATATATATATATATATATATATATATATATATATATATATATATATATATATATATATATATATATATATATATATATATATATATATATATATATATATATATATATATATATATACGTTGAGTTCAGTTGAGAAGATGTTGGAAATGTTGCCTTGAACTTCTTGACTCAAGAACAGTCGGTCTGAAATTTCACGCCGAACATTTTCAAACACAGTAACATCGATATTTCTACAAATATTTGTTATTCTCTGTCGTATATCCACTATTAGAGCAGGCTCAGTTTCGTACACCATTTGCCCCATAGAAAAAAGTGCAGAGGTGTCAAATCTTGCGAGCGAGCTGGCCATTCCACAGGTCCTTGACTGCCAATCCAACGACCGGGAAAATTGTCATCTAAATAGTTTCGAACATATCAAATTCATTAGGATTTGCTTCGACAATTTCGGTTATTAGAGGGTCAATAGTATTTTCCAGCATATCCAAATACCGTTCTCCTGTTAAATTTTGTTCGATGAATAGAGGCCCCACAATATGGTTACCAAATATCCCTGCCCAAACGTTTATTTTTTCTGGATATTAGGTATCAGTTTCCCGGAAGACGTGAGGACTAGTGTTAATTCGAGGCAACCATTTCCAGCATTTTCTTAACTGAACTCAACGTTATTATTTGAATTATCAAGTCAAATCTTAATATATTCAGGTAATTTTTAAATGTACCACCATTTTGTAGTAGGTAAAGGAATTGACTTTATATTCTAGGGTTGTAAAGTACTCGTCGGGAGCTTCAAAATAATGCGCCACAAGACCACTCTTTTCATTTAATTTTTTTTTCAATATGGCGTCCAGCAGCTATCTTGTAATTTTCATCTGTCAATTTTACTCCAAAATATAGTATTCATGCATCAATACCATTACCCCAAGTTTTAATATTTTAAATTGATCCGTTCAAAAAATAAAAAGGGGGGACATTAAAGAAAAGCACTGTATATTTTACTTACTTGAAGGCTACCCAGCTACTCAGTCAGTTCTGCACACACTGCTTGATTACTTATTCTATCTCTATCTATTAAAAAGAACATTTTTTTTAAACTCGCAAATAAATAAAAAACCTCAGGAAACGATAGTAACAAACGGTACACGGCAAGAAACGAGTAAGTTTTTCTTCTTGCTACGTCAAATTTGAAAATCGTTCGGGTAAGCGGGAAATTTGAATTCAACACCTTTTTTCTGAGTGCATTTATCCATTTTCCTTTTTTTCTAATTTCCGACTAGCAGTTGGAAATGTAGAAAATTTGCAGTTACTATTACTATTACTATCGACTATAACGAAAATTTGATCACAATCGATTCAGCTGTCCCCACCATACACTCCGCTTCCTGCCAATAATTTTTTAGTTAAAACAGATACAGAAGAATGTTTTATAAAGTTTCTTTATAATAATTGGTAAATAATCTCCCGTTTTCAGAATTAATATGCAATTAGTATATACGATAGTAACAAAGCTATCGGACTCATTTTTTTAATGGAACACCCTGCATATTTTAATCTTTACCTCGCGTTGCTTTTGCATGTCTAAGTACCCTTAAATTCTTCAAAATAAATTCGGAATTAACTTGTAGTCACGAGGTATATGAGACAACGTCTTTTTAACATCAGAAGTTGCTAATAAATATACGTGTAAAATCATAATTCAATGTATTAAATGAGAGGTAAGAATGGTGATCTAAAAAATAGACAGACTGACTGCGTGTTTTTTTGCCTTCTGTTTTGCTTCAATTTACAAAAAAAAATAAAAATATTCTCGACGTTCTTTAAGGACTGCGTAATTTTATTACCCTTTAAAATATAACAAAAGGGGAGCCAAGTAGTTAATATTTTTTTTACTATTTATTTATGTAACCGACTAAAAATACCGGCTATAAATATAATCCGAATAAAAAGTCTATGGGGAGATTAGTTAAAGAGTTTCTGTAATATTTTAATAGGGCATTTTGGAAGTCAACGATTATGCACAGCCAAATTTCAGGAGGAGATTCCTCAATAAAAAAAGTTTTTATACCGGGATCCTAAAATGCATAATAGTATATTCTGTGACAGCTTTAAATAGTAGTAGCTCAGCTGTTATTACAGTAAAAACTGCTTTAGGCGCGTTCAGCACTTTTTGTGGGTATTGAATGAGAATGGATGGAATAGGAACACATGGACCTATAAGGTGGCGATCACGATCTCCGGATCTAACACCTCCAGACTTTTTTTTAAGAAGTGTTGGCAAATAAAATTTGCCAAACCTTTAAAAAAAATTATATATATATATATATATATATATATATATATATATATATATATATATATATATATATATATATATATATATATATATATATATATATATATATATATATATATATATATATATTATTTTTTAAAGGTTTGGCAAATTTTATTTGCCAACCTCTTAAAAAGTCTGAGGTGTTAGATCCGAGATCGTGATCTGTCCCATAGATCCATGTGTTCCTATTCCATCCATTCTCATTTAATACCCACAAAAGTGCTGAAGTGCCTAAGCAGTTTTTACTGTAATAATTCTTGAGCTACTACTATTTAAAGCTGCACAGAATATACTATTATGCATTTTAGATCCATATAAAACTTTTTTTATGAACTCCTCAAATTTGGTTATAATCTTATTCAAAATGCCCTATTAAAATATTACAGAAACTCTTTAACTAAACTCCCCAAAGACTTTTTATTACATCGAAATAAAAATATCAGCGACATGAAGAAAAACAATAAAATTCTCGTGCATGCGATGTTTATTTATTTAAGTGGCCATCAATCATAACCCTTTTATGGAAATTAAATAGTATCGGCAGGTGGAGGGTAAATAAAACCAACCTTTATTAGATAATTAAGGTTGATTACCTTAATTTGTGCGTTTACATGTAACTTTACAGACGGATTATATTTATAGCCGGTATTTTTAGTCGGTAACATAAATAAATAGTACCTACAAAATATATTAACTACTTGGCTCCCCTTTGTTATATTTGTAAAGGGTAATAAAATTACGCAGTTCTTGAAGAACATCGACAATATTTTTCTTCTTTGTAAATTCGAGTAAAACAAGGGCGGTCTCGAATACAAAGTGGTCGCATACGACATCAGTATAATGTCGCTTCATGTGCACCGAAAATTTGGATTCTTGTCATTTTCGACATTTTACGAGAGGGTGGTATGATCCATTTCAGAAATAATTTTTGTTCTTGATTGTTGTAACTAGTGTTGTAAAGGACAATATTTCCAGTGGAAATATTTCCATGGAAGGGAAAATATTGAAAATTTCCGAACGTGTCCCGGAAATATTGAAAATTTTGGAAATATTATTTAAAAAATGGGAATGCGTTTTAAACCATCAAAACAAAGATTTCTATAAATTTCTTATACTTATGTGCAGTATAAATTTCACATTAGAATTTTTTTTTCGAAAATATATATTATTACTATTACGAATAATAAAATGTTGATCTTGGGGTTTCACTGATTATTGCTTGTTGGCTATTGCTTGCTTAAGAAGAAGTTTAATTGCACTCCCATGAAGACGGAATTGATGCTGAATACAATATTTAAAGTGTGGATGATATTGATGAAGATATGCCTCTTGGTCAAGTTGCACAACTTGTGTCTCGTGATCGTGTGAAGAAATTTCACTGTTTTCTTTGTATTGTATGTATAAAGACCCCCATTTGAAATGTCAAAAATAAAAATTTGCTATCGGATAGAAGGGAAAAAGCTAGTGGCTAAAAAATCGGTAAGTTCACGGTTCTATCAATCGTGTCGTCCATTGTTTCCTTAGTAGCGACTGTATTTTTTATTGTCGATTAATTATTAATTTGCTTTTAACTTTGTTTTATTCGCGCATTTGTTTTACCAAATACCATTCGTACTTAGGTTTTGAGCTAGATATTTTTCGCCTGGTTTTGGATACTTCGGAAATTTAACTCGTTTCTCAAAATCACTCGAACTACGCTCCTATAAATATCCGGCCAAATCTGACCATTTATTGTATTACTTATGATAAACTTTTACTAAAGTTTAGTTTTTTAAGTTTAATAGTTTTTATTTCTATATTTTTAATATTTCCTTATATATATATATATATATATATATATATATATATATATATATATATATATATATATATATATATATATATATATATATATATTTTAATTTTAGAATTTTTAAACCAAAAATTCGTTAAACGGGGAAAAGCTCAAAGTTTTTTATGAACTGAAAATTTTTTCGTGGTGTCAACTAGGTACCAAGGAATAATCGCAAAGTCGTCAATTTTTTTTAAATGGGATGATTAGTTTTCGTCTATATTTTTTCATAGTTTGAAAATAACTCTAGTATAGGTGTTGGCAAATAAAATTTGCCAAACCTTTAAATATATATATATATATATATATATATATATATATATATATATATATATATATATATATATATATATATATATATATATATATACAAGGGTGTTCCATTTAAAAAAATTGAATATCTAGGTCCGATAACTTTTTTACCTGAACCCGTATATTTATTCCAGAACGGCAGATTGTTCCACAATCATAATAAAGAAACTTTTGTATGAAACTTTTTTCTGTATCTACTTTAACTAAGAAAACAGAACCATTCTGAAATTGACATTTTTTACATATTTTTTTCCGTATATCTTATAGTAAATGAAGGGACAAAGCTGTAAATAAATCTGTACAGTTTCCCCTTGTGGCGGATGGTTTCAAGCAAAAAAAAGTTTATCAACATTAACAGGTGGAAAAGGGCTGAAACTGGCCCCTCAAGGCCCGCTAATATCTGCCAAAATATGCGAGTGGGAGAATTTTTGTTTAGACAAAAAATCAAGACCGCGTTGTAATCTAAAAAAATGGTTCTCATAATTTTTTTCAAAAAATCGACAGTTTTCGAAATAACAGGACCCAAAAGTCCCCTCATTTCAGATGCCGCTCTACCGCTAGAATGCCCCTATCTTCATGGATTGATTCACTTATAAGCGGCCGGACGCATTGTTCCATTACTCGGGCAATAATGTACATTTTTAAATCATTCAAAGTTCATCGGAATGGGAAAACTCGTACCTATCTTACATATGAGTTTGTGTCCATTCTGATTTTTCTTGAATATTATAAAAAACGGTCAAAGTTTTTTTTCACAATATTTTGAGAGTATCCAATTAATTTATTGATATTATTTGAAAAATGGTTTGTTATTAACATTTCTTTTTATAATGAGACCTTAGCAAATGTTCAATGATCCCAGAAAATTTCCTTCACCATCTTTCTTGAGTTTTGATAAAAAATTGTTTTGCCCATCTGCATTTTTAGGCCCGTTTAGCCACATCTATCCAGTGTGAAATGTTATGGATTTTTCGACGGCCGTTTTTGCGAAAAATATTGGCGATGCGAAAAAAATGGTAAGGATCATTTTTGTACATTTTGAGGTGATCTTCATTTTTTGTCTAAACAAAAATTTTTAATACGACGAATGCCTCAAATATGGTCCTGTTCGCAGTGGCGTAGCCAGGTGGGGGCCAGGGCGGGCGACTGCCCCCTCGCCCCTCTAGACCAGCGCCCCTGCGCCCAAACAAACCTACCGTATATAAAATAGGTATTATTTACAACATACTATGCTGTGCTTTAAACATTTTTTACTTGCTGGTGTAATTTTAGAAGTCATATTTTAAAATAATAATTGTCCACACTTTTTGTTAATAATTTTTCTGTTCCACAGTGTCAAGGAGCGGTTATTCTCTTCAAAAGCACTAAAACCTGGAAAAAGCCGCTGAGCGCGGCATCCGTTTGTGGCGGCATTTCTTTATTGTGTCGGTATTGGATATATTCCAGAATTGTTTACTTTATTTTTTAATATTGCAAATCGACAGATTTCAAACGTATGTTATTTATTTCTGGTACTCATATTCTCCTCTTTGTGGTGTTATTTAATCGTTTATTGTCTATGCAAGGGTAAACTTGTTAAGAGTAAAAATGGATAAAAAGAAAAAAAAGTCAAGTGCTCAGTTCAGGAAGGAATATCGTGAAAAAAAAATGATGTTAGCGCAACACACAGCCAAAAATTACAAGATTTTTTCAAAAAAACTGCTGGGTAAGAACATTTTTTTATATTGTCATTATTTTTCCTGTCTGGCCTAAAGTTTCAAATATAGATTTGTTTGTTTATTGTTGTGTGTTTTTTTTTAATAAAAATGTTTTAAGAAATAGAGCGCCCCTTTAAACGTTGGCCCCCGCCCTGAAAGGTTGACTACGCCACTGTCTGTTCGGTCCTCTTTGGGCGACCCTGTACATGTGTACGCACACTCGACGACTCCCCATTCAAATACAGAACGACGATACACTATCGATAAGCTTCGACATAAACGTAAATATAAATTATTGTTTGTATTTAATGTGTTTTCTATTCGTCTCTCTCGCTCTCTAGCTCCTTCTCACTCGCTCGCAGATAATCGCGCAACATCTATCCTTTTCTAATACTCGACTAGTGCATGTTGCAAGTAATTCTCAAATGCGCAGTCATTTTGGGAAACCTATAAATAACATTCGTTAGGTAATTTTATTGCGACTTTTATGGATGAATATTTTAATTATATTCGGCCCCATCTCGTAAATAAGATAAGTCGTAGTACCTCCATTCCTGGCGTATGCATCACAATTTTTAAAGTAAACACCATCCCCGCGCTCTCTCCGATCTCCGCACGGCCCATTCGATGTATAATCAGTCTTTGTTTTTGTGCGTATCGAATCACATCGATGGTAAAAGTATATCGCGTTCGCTATAAGCTTGTTTGTTTGTTTTTTAAATTAGATACCGATAAAGTGAGTGTTGAGTGCCATTATGCCTAAAGTTTCGAGAAAACGCAGTGTTTCACCTGTGAGTAATGCAAGAATTCTTAAAACCTTGGAGAGCCTGGAAAAAAGGATGAAAAAACTTGAGCGCAAAAAGCGCAGAAAATATTCGAGTTCGGAATCTGATGAGTCAGATCAACGATCAGAGCTTGACTCGGAGCAAAATTCGTTTAGCAGCGAGACCTCGGCGGAAGAAGGGGAAGAAATAATTAATAAAGGTAATAAATATTGGTGATCATTTATGATAATGAGAATGTTAGACACTAGTTGGAAAAGAAGGCAGTACATACTGATTATGATGTCAGTAGTGGATGGTTTGCTTTTGAATTTTTCATGTTTATGATGACATGAACAAAAACCACTGTTATACAAAAACTGATTATGTTATCAGTTTAGTATTTTTTCATGTTTATGATGACATGAACCAAAAAACCACTGTCGTGCCTAAACTGATTATGTTATCCATTAGCATTTTTTTTTTTCATGTTTATGATGACATGAACCAAAAAACCACTAGTATGCCTTGACTGGACTCTGTTGTCAGTTCTCGCCAGTCAATGATATTAAGTAAAGGGAATTCCCTTTTTTTTCAGGGGACTCAGCGAACGAAGCAGGCACCACATCAAACCATCCGAGTCTACATTCCGACATCTTGTCGCTATTGGGTTCGGAGGTTAATACGGACATTCAATATGGTGCTCCCATTCGCCCGAATGTGGGAGACCGATGGTTACACATTATAAAGATGGGGTTAGATGCAGAAGGAAAGCTTGAATTAATTAAGAAATATCCTTCGCCCGAAAATGCAAAACATTTTGGGACCCCAAAATTAAATCCATTGGTCAAGCATGCCGCTGTTGACTCGGTCATAAAACGAGATGAACGCCTCGTGAGTCAACAGGCTCAAATTAGTGCAAGTCTCTCGGCTATAAGTAAAGCAATTACCAGCTTGTTAAATAAAGAAGGGGGAGAGGATAGCACGGGCAATAAGATATTATTGAACAATTAAGCGACGCAGGCCGCCTCTTAGCTGACATTCATCATATATTTAGCATGTCCAGAAGAGACCTGGTGTCCCTAAACTTGAATAAGGATCTAAAGGACCCTCTTATGGAGTCAAAAATAGATGAATGGTTGTTCGGGGAAGATTTAAGCGAAAGGCTTAAGATAGCAAAAGATCTACAAGTTTCTTCTAAACAATTATTAACCGCAAAACAACCTCCCAAAAAGACGAAGGGAAATTTAAACTGGAAAGGTCCACCCAAGAATTTTCGGGGAGCCAGGAGGGGGACCGTACAGTCAAGCTCCCACGAACCCCAAGTTCACCGTGAAGCATCGGTCAGGACACCAGAAACCGGGCCAAAAACATCCCAAGTACCGGGACGAGTGGGGAGTCGACGTCATTAGTGGTAGGTAATACAGCAGGAAGGCTTAAACACTTCTATAAAAATGGAAAGTTTTTACCCAGGACAAGCGTATTTTGTCCTGGGTGAAAGTGTAAAATTCCTTTTACAAAAAGACCAAAACAACTTTTTATCCCGAAACAACCTAGATGGTCATCTAGCGAATTGGAAATAGTAAAAAAAGCTATCAATAAATTATTAAAATCAGGAGCCATATCCCGTGTTCAACCTTGTAAAGATCAATTTATTTCGAGCATTTTTACTATTCCAAACCAGATGGCTCGACTAGGCTTATTTTGAATCTTAAAAATCTAAACCGTTTTATAAAAGATGAACACTTTAAATTAGAGGATCAAAAGGTGGTATCCAATATAATTACACAAGGATGTTTCATGTCAAAATTAGATTTAAAGGACGCTTACCTTTTGATCCCTATTCGACAACAGGATAGAAAATACCTGAGATTTTATTTTCAAGATATGGTTTTTCAATATAATTGCCTTTGTTTTGGTATCAATTTTGCGCCGATGCTTTTTACAAAATTGATAAAACCTATAATGTATTTTTGAGAAGCAAAGGTTACGTATCAGTTGTATACTTGGATGATTTTTTGCTTTTGGGGAATTCTTATAAAGATTGTTTAGAAAATGTCAAGGAAACTATCAACATTTTAGAATCCTTGGGTTTTCTAATAAATTATAATAAGAGTTCACTAAAACCACAGCAAATATGTAGATATCTAGGTTTCGAATACAACTCTGTGGATATGACAATTGGTATACCAAATAATAAAAAAGAAAACTTGTTTTGCTTAATTACATCATTTGCAAATAAAAAGAGTTGCTCGATTAGAATGTTCGCAAAAATGTTAGGAAAACTGATTTCAGTTTGTCCAGCGGTCGATTATGGTTATTTATATACAAAAATGTTTGAACGAGAGAAATATTTGGCCTTAATGAGACACAGAGAAAATTTTAATGCTATTATGGAAATTCCAAGTAGTTTATGATGAATTTCAATGGTGGTTACGAAAACTTAAAAGCAATAGCAAAAGTTTGCTTAAGAAAAATAATTTTGTAAAAGAGATCTTCTCGGATGCCTCCTTAATAGGATGGGGCTCACTGCGAAAATAAAAATGCACAAGGTATCTGGTCAGAACAAGAGAGAAATCATCACATAAACTACTTGGAACTCTTGGCGGTATTTTTTGGGTTGAAATGTTTTGCAAAGGAATTATCAGATTGCTCGATTTTATGCAGAGTGGACAACAACACAGCAATTGCCTATATAAACCGTATGGGAAGCGTAAAATTTCAAAAACTAAACGCATTAAGTCGAACAATCTGGCAATGGTGTGAAAAGAAAAACATTTATATCTTTGCCTCGTACATAAAATCTGGGGATAACAGGGAGGCAGACACCGCCTCTCGTACATTTCAGATTGACACAGAGTGGTCTCTTAACGATTCAAAATTAGTAGCGCATTTAGGAGAACCCACGTTAGATTTATTTGCAAGTCGCATAAATACCAAATGTAAATGTTATGTGTCATGGCAGAATGATCCCGATGCCTTTGCAATAAATGCTTTCACCCTTAATTGGAAAAATTTTTTCTTTTACGCTTTTCCTCCCTTTAGCATTATTCTCAAGACATTACAAAAAATTATCACTGATAAGGCTGAAGGAATCGTGGTTGTACCTGTCTGGCCCACGCAGCCCTGGTATCCCGTTTTTATGTCCCTATTGATCTCTGAACCGGTTATATTTCCACCTAACAAAAAATTACTTTCTGTTAATAGAACCCCTCACCCACTATCAACCAAACTTTCTCTGATGGGGGGACGATTATGCGGAAAGCACTACAGATAGCAAAGGTACCGGAAGAAGCTTGGAATATATGTATGGCTTCTATTGCAAAAAGCACTTTAAAGCAGTACAGTTCGGGATTAAAGCTGTGGTGGGAATTCTGTTCTCAGAAAAATATTAATCCCTTTTCTATCTCTGTAACAAACATCCTGGAATTTTTAACATTTCACTTTAATAAAGGTGTTTCATACAGTTCACTAAACACGTACAGGTCGGCTATAGCACAAATAGCAGATCCAAATCTGGCCCAGGATGCTCGCATTAAAAAGTTTTTTAAAGGGGTGTATATGCTTAGACCAGGGTTACCCAAGTATGAGAATACATGGGACCCTACGGTCGTATTAAATTATGTAAGAACTCTAGACAATGATAATATAAGTTTAGAATTATTAACACAAAAGCTAGTAACACTGTTGGCTCTAGCAACGGGACAGAGGTTGCAAACCTTGTGGCTCATAGAGATTGGCAATATTTATTCTACCGATTCTAGAATTGAAATTGCCATTACAGGCGGACCAAAACATCTGCAAGGAATAGAAGCCAACCTATAATGCAATTACCTTTTCTAAAATCAGACCACAATGTTTGTGTTGCAAAAACTCTTACTACCTATTTAGAAAAAACAAAAACTTTAAGGGAAAGGAAAAAAATCTCTTTATATCCTTTAGAAAACCGCATAAAAAAGCAACCGCCCAAACGCTAAGCCGGTGGATTAAAAACATTTTGGTTAAGAGTGGTGTGGATGTTAATAGGTTTAGTCCTTATAGTACAAGACATGCATCCACATCTGCGGCAAAAAGGAAAGGATTAAATATAGATACAATTCGACTCTCAGCAGGTTGGTCTAAAAACTCCAGGATGTTTGCGGAGGTATATAACAGACCCTTAATATCGGAAAAAACTTTTGCAGAAACCGTTTTAAGCGGTTAAAATTTTAGCTAAAAACTATGTAGCGTATTAGATATTAATGTTTACAATTAATTATTAGTCGTTTATTGTTGTTCGTTCCGAGTTTATAATCGTTGTTCGTTTTTTCTATTTTTAGATCTATTAAATATATTAGGTTTTTTTCTTGTAAGTACATGCAAAAAAAAAAAAAAAAAAAAAAAAAAAAAAAAAAAAAAAAAAACTTATAATGTACCTAACCTTATAGTTAGTATAAAATAAATAAAATGAGACCTTTATAACTTTGTGTATATATTTTAATTAAAGAATAATAATAATACCGTCGCAACAAATCTCTAAATATCTACGACTTATCTTATTTACGAGATGGGGCCGAATATAATCGTTAGATCAAACGAACTTACCTGTGAAGTTCGATCCAGATTATATGAGGCCCCATCGAAGTAAATAAGAACCCGCCCTTCCCGAAACCCGAAAAATTGTTGCGACAAGCTTTGAAAATGACTGATTATACATCGAATGGGCCGTGCGGAGATCGGAGAGAGCGCGGGGATGGTGTTTACTTTAAAAATTGTGATGCATACGCCAGGAATGGAGGTACTACGACTTATCTTATTTACTTCGATGGGGCCTCATATAATCTGGATCGAACTTCACAGGTAAGTTCGTTTGATCTAACGATTTTAGTAGTATGTTATTTACATGGAGGGTTTGGCAGTAAATGCAGAAAAATCGTTTGTAAAATAAATATAAACTCTTTGGATCCATTATTGGTCTTTTATTTTAAGGTAAAAAACATCGATATACAGGGTTTTCCTTAATTATATGTGGAGTGTGATAATGGGTGTGATTTTACATGAAATAATAAGGGAGTAATACTTTATAAACTATGATCGAAATCGGTACCGCTACAATTAAAGTAAATATCCCTCTATAAAAATTTAACGGTATTTTTATACAGCAATATTGTGATTTTTTTTCACTTATTTGTTACACCACAATATAACACATAGTGTCTAAAAAAATTAATTTTTCAATCACTTTATCACAAATTAATAATATAATATTTTTTATTTATTTTCCATATATTTTCTTTATTTCCCATATAAAACATACTAAAGTAATGACCGAATTAACATGAAAAAAGTGAGAAAGAATACATTAGAAAAAGATGATACGATGCCGTTCTGTTGACGTTTCCCTTCGTAAATAAGCAATGATGTTTTCTAATAATTTGTTATTATTGAAGGTTGTTTTTTCCCATTTACCAAAAATGGAGTTTTTTTTTATAAAAAAAACTAACTAGAACTAACAAACAACAACTTCCAAACTATTACCTAGTTCTTGTTAGGTTTTCCTCGTTAAATTGTATTTTTTATCATAATTGCGTCGTCGAACCAAATTAAAAAATCTAATATCTTAATTTTTCGATTTTAGACAAAAATAGGATGGACCCCAATTCAAGAAAATTACCTTATTTAAAAAAAAATAATCTATAATGCTTTATAGATAAATTTAATTTCTTTTTTTTGATCCGACAACGTCGCAAAATCTGGCCTTTTACTTAACCTAAAGACATACTTAAAAGACATTTAATTTAATTTTTCTTTGCAAAAATGCATTTTTTCGGATTTTTTTTGTTTGAAATCTACTAAACAAATGTGTTCTTTTTATCTGTAACTTTTATTTTTTTAAATCGAATGACGCTAAACGACACCGGACCCATATTGTTACTATGTCTGGGGAAAGGCATTTCCTACAACTTTAGCATTTTTGATTTCTTTTAAAGAAGATCTGTTTGTCTTAATAATGATCCCACGCTTACAGGGAAGCTTTCTTCTCTTGCCCACCGACTAGTTGTAGGAGATCTGTCGCTCTTCTATGGGTATTTCCACGGCTTCTGCTCCGCGGAATTAGCCAGTAGAATTCCTCCTCTAAACCCCTCTTAACTGTGGAACCTATTGCCCACAGAGGTTTTCCATTTTCCAAATTTCCAAATAATACAGTGCAATGTTAATAAGCTACCCCTTACAACATTTAAGACACCCACGGTACGTTAGTACCCAGATTTTAGGCCTTCGTTGACTGTCCAAAAACACAGAGTGTTAAAAGATAACGAAAAACACAAAAATGTATTAAACTTAAAATGGTAAAATTAAAATTTAAAAATTTTCTCGCGCTTAACAGATACAGAAAAATAATTTATACACAAGTTTTTTTTATAATGATTGTTAAAAATAATCTGTCATCTTAAATTAAAATTATATTCTTCCTTAACTAATTACAACTTTGTATTACATAAATGTAAATAATTTCTTAAAAAAAGAAAATAATAAACATAACCTATAAAATTTCAATCGTTTACCGGTGATTTTTTTTTAAAGAATAATTAACTGTTAAAAAAGAAAGACTACAATATTGTAGTGGAGCTCAGAAAGATGAACTAATAGTTGGTCAAAACCAATAAAAATCTCTTAAGGGGAACCTTTCCCCATTCTTGATATTCAAAGACACCGGAAAGAACTGAAATCATTTTGCTTTAAAAAATTTTCTGGCAGAAAGCAAACCTGGAAACTATGGCGAAATAATGAAATATAATAAAATGTAATACCTTTATACTTTATGGACAACAGTATTATAAAATATAATAACAATGTTATGTATAATTCCATAAAAAAATAAATTTCATTGGCATACAAACATTTTGTACTTTTATCATTTCTGATGGGTCCTACCCACTCGCAAAAATGTCGTAAATGATATCGAGAATCCAAATTTTCTATGCGTATGATTTTTAAGCGACATTATCGAGGACATTATACTGATGTCGTATACGACCAATGAGCTGTCAGGTTAACTGGAGAAAGCATCGATTTGGCATAAGCGTGGCATCATAAACGTACATTCTAAGGTACTCGAAACAATAAAATCCACCAAAGCCCAGGAAAATGATTACTACAGATACTATTTTGGGTAATTGTCTCGAAAGTTGCCTCCTCTCCGATTTTGACCAAATTTGGTATACGGTGGTTTTTTGGGGCGCTGATTACGAATCTGAAAAAATATTTTTTTCGGCAACGTTTCGTTTTCGAGATATTCATCATCAAAGTGGAAAACCAAACTAACCTTATTTACACTATTCCTCCTTCTTTTTGTACAGAATTCTTGATTTTTACACTAAATTGGCACATAATATTTTAAAAACACTTTTTAAAAACTTGTTTTTATATCTATTTTACACCTTTTTTCCATTTAATTGCAAACCTCCACTTTCACACGTCGGATCGTGGCCGCAACCATGTATACACTAGGGAATCATGGCCGCCCCGCTTGAAAGTGAAGCTTCGCAATTTAATGGAAAAAAGGTGTAAAATAAATAAAAATATAAGGTTTTAAAGGGTGATTTTAAAATATTGTGTGCCACTTTATATATAAATCAAAAATTGTGCACAAAAAGAAGGGGGAATATAGTGAAAATAAGGTTAGTTTGATTTTCAACTTTGATGATGAATATCTCGAAAACGAAACGTTGCCGAAAAAATATTTTTTCAGATTCGTAATCAGCGCCCCAAAAAACCCTCGTATACCAAATTTGGTCAAAATCGAAGAGGAGGCAACTTTCGAGACAATTACCCTATTTTGTCGTAAAGCGTGGCTGCCAAGTAAATTTCTGTTTCATTTACTTGATAGTATATTTTGATTATATTTTACTTAATTTATTCTTAAAATTACATTAAATTAAGCTCTACTATTGTATTTTAAACTGTGAATTATATTTGTTATATTTATTACTATAAAGTATTACACAGAAAAGTAACGTTGTCAAAATACTATTTTGTTTTTGGACAGCTACTAATAAAGGTGCTAAACAACGTGACAACAGTGCATTTTTCGTAAAGGCGTACTTTGGCCACCTTCGGCCTTTGGCTTCGCTCGACAGATGACACATTCAATATGGCGTTTTTGTCTGAATATTTCTCATTGCTTGGGTTATTTTTGTGACAATTGTTGTATAAATTTAAGTTTTGTGTAAGTACTTTTAATAAATTAAAATGGTAAGGCAGTGCCAAATGTGTAAAGTGACGGATATGATTCCTGGATTATCATTTCACAAGTAAGTAAAAAATATGCTTGTAACATTTTATCGCCAATAATAAACACAAAGATGTGGGCGCAGCTCTTGATTGCATTTATAAATGAAATGCTTTCTCTATCTATGCTGTGAGCTCATTGTATACGACACTGTGTATTCGAGATTGGAGAATAGACCATTAAATACTGCAAATTCCACTTTTATCCGTGTGGTCCCATTAGATGAATTACTGTCAAGCACTTAGTTACACAAATATGTAAAAACTTAGTAAACGAATTTCAAGCATGTTTACTCTATTGGGTATGGTCAAGATTACCCACGATGACTTATTTAATGTAGTGTGAAGTTTCAAATGCCACAGACGACATCTGTTTAACGGTTATAGACACTCAAATTGTATGCAAATAATTGAGCACAGCATTGATTTTCCAAAGAAGTTTTTACCGTTGGAAAGCTCTCTCGTGTGAAATTTTTCTTCCTGTAATTCTTATTGCATGCAATTTGTTAAAAAAGTTTACAGTTTAAAATTTATTACCACAATGTGTTTTGACTACAGACGTATCAAGGGTGTAGTTAGGATTTTCATTTTTTTTTTTTACTATAAAGTAGCTTCAAGGGGAGCACTTCGGTAAAGAACATTTTCTTTTTGGAATTTGTTGTTCTAAGAAAAATGCAGATATTTTTGGTAACTTGGGATTTAAGGATAAAATTTGATTAAATTTACGGAAAAAATAGAAACAGAGGATTTGCTTTTGAAACTTACGTTAGATTTTCTCTGGAGGAGGAGGGTTAAAAAAACATTTTTTTTTAATTCTAAAAAAAACTACCAAAGTGTTTCCATTGGGACCAATAGCATTTGGTATGGGTCCCATGTCTCACTTTTTGGATATATATTTTTTTAATCCTAGCTACTTCCTTGGGACGTATAATAGCACAGTTTACAGATTTTTGAATATCCAATATTTAAAAGCAAACCAACAAAGGTATCTTTAAAAAGTGGTGCACACACAACATAAAAAAAACGAAATCTGTGGAAAAGTCAGATTTTCCTTGTGGTGAAATGTGAATTTGAATAAATTTTATTGTCAAATCCTAAATTTCGCACAATTATCGATGTTGTTCCAAAAACCATAGCCAGTTTAAATTTTTTCACTCAACAATTTTTTTATGCAAATATTTGAAATACCTCTAATTTAAAAAAAAATACATTTTTGCGAAATTACTACCAATCAGAACTAACCACGAGCAAAGTTTAGATGATGTTGCTTAACTGCAAACACACACAAACAACATCGACACGATGAAGCCAAGAATCAGGAGATATTGTCCCTCCTATTCGTGAAAAAATCTACTGCATTCAGACACTTTTATACTAAGTACCGAGTAAAATTTGAGCATACTTTTACAATTTTTAGGTCTAAGTACTGATAAATAGAAAGTGATTAAAATTTCAACTCGAAATTTCGCAAAATAGCTGAGATATCCCATCTTAATATGTCGAAGCTCCTCTGCGCGCCACACATTTCTTAAGTCGTCGCGGCATTCATTGGATTAGGTGACTGATGTCTTCTTGGTGTATTGTATCCCAAGCCATCTGAATTTGGTTTCGTAGAGCCTCCAATGTTTGTGAAGCGTGCGGTGAATTTTGCAACCTTTTTCCTATCATATCCCATACATGTTCGATGGGGAAAAAGTCTGGGAATCGAGGAGGCCACTGAAGCAAATTTACACCGGATGCTTCTAAGGAATCTAAGCTAACACGTGCGACATGCCATTCAGGTTGTGCATTGTCCTCCTGAAATATTGGATCTTGCAATGTTTCCAAAAAGGGAAGCAGATGTTTTTGTAAAACTTCGTAGATATAGCGCTTAACTGTCATGCTACCTCGAATGAACACTGGTGACCTGCTTCCGTAAGCAATGGCACCCCATACCATAACACCCACAGTGCGATGAATATGCCGTTCGATAAAAAATTGGACGTTCCGTATTTCAACACGTTTTCTTCTACTCCTGAACGGCCATCATGATGTGTGCCTAAAACAGAATCTGGACTCATTGCTGAATACGATTGAATTTCATTCCATATTCCATTCAAGTCTCTCCCTACTTCATACCAATCGTTGCCGACGATGCTGTGGGATCAGAGGTAGTACAAGATGGGGACGGTATAAAAACAGTTCAAAAGACCTTATTCAACGATAAACTGTCCTCATTGTTATTGCCCTTTCGACAGCATCAAACCACAGGTTCGCAACTGCTCTTGTTGTAGAAAATCGATCTCTAAGTGCTGGTTGCCTCAAATAACGATCCTGTCACTCTGTGGTCTGTCTTTGGCGTCCAATACCTCTAACTCGTCGATTTGAAATCACGCTCGATAACATTTTATTACTTCGTTTCGTTTCGATTCATCTGATTAGTGATTTCTCTAAAAGAAAATCCGTCTTTACGTAACCCGATTATCCGACCCTCTCAAACTTGAAAAGTTGAGTTAAATCAGCGCGTCTACAAACTCTAGGCATGATAACGCAAAGAAACAACAATAAAACAAATGGAACCAAACAAATCCAACACAGAAAAATTACTGAATATTAGGTTAACATGTTCATATTATTCGGATCCTGATATGTCAAAAAAAGCCTTTACAAAAAAAAGTACGGCTCAAAATGCCTTCAAAATTCAGCGTATACTTCCATGATAGCAAATATGTTTACAAATTTTTATCAAAGTTTAATAAATACCTAATTCTGGGTGTTGCATTTTCTATGTCACTTAGTATATATTTATCACGTGTTGTCTAGCGCAGAAGAGAATGTCCACCCTTTAGTAAGCAAATTGTTGGGACACTGTCTTCCGTGATTTGACATACATTTTTCTAAGGTGGTATAAGAGACAATGCCAATACGCAGACGAACCTCGTACTATCTGATACTTAAGCATAAATGATTCGTGGGCTGTCAAAAAAAAAGATAAAAAATACCCTGTATAAAGATCTATACACGTTCCATTTAATTAAATAATGAAAATTCATATTTACTCCGGTAGAGTAGATTATGCAATTCCAACGCTTTTTATATCCATTGTACGAAACTGCGCTATACACAACACAACCTTCGAAGGCCACCGCAAAGGTGATCGGTTCGAATCTGCGGCGCAATTTACTATGATTGTGTTGTGGGTTATTTTTACCGGCGTTAATTACTATTTTCATACGGTGATTCATTTTATAATAGGTCGTACCAGGCAAGCGAACTGGAACCTAATTAATTATAATTATATTTATATCGACAGTATTCTATAGAAAGTATAACGAATTTTACCTAGATTCAAATTTGAATTTAAGAGCTTAAAACCCAGGAAACTAAAAAAAATCTCGCAAATGAGTCTTGATTACTCGTTTTGTTTCACATTCTGGGGTGTTATGCAAGTCTTAATCTCGAATTCAAATTAGTTTTTAGTAAATATTCTTTCAATTGGAATACGTTATTTCTGAGATCAACATGATACCACCCTTAAATGGAACATTGTTTCAGCTGTATTCCTAAAATTGCGATGCTAGATCTTTATGAGGTTTTAAATGTGATTCTCGAGATAACCTTAAGCAATTTATAAATCGCACATCTTATTGTAACTTTACAGGAAGTTTCACAAGTACCGTTTAATAAGTTCTCTAATTGCGGAATATAAAAATATATTAAAATATTAAATTGATTTTCGTAAGACAACCTGGATAAAAATAATGTCCCATTTAAAAGTCTTTCAAGGTTATCTCAAGGATAACATATGTATTAAAAAATTGTGAAGATTTAGCAATCAAAACTTTAAAGATAAATACAAGTAAATTTTATGTCCGTTTTTGATTACCACGCTCTATGGTTACAAAAAAATGTTTTATTTACTTAAATGTTTAAAAATTTTAAATAAAAATCACATGTTGGGTGTGATTTAAATAAGCAAATGTTTTAAAAAATTGTATCTTTATTTCCGAAAATCAATGTGATGTTTATTAAGAATGCAGTAGAGTCTCGATAACGTGAACTAATTAAGGACGACTGTGTTCATATTTTTGAGGAGTTCATGTTACTGGATAAAGTTGATCACATAATAAACTAACTTGAAAAGTTATACTTTAAACATATTTTTAATTGAAAAATCAAACACAAACATTTAATACGGTGTACAATTGTGGTTATAAATATGTACTTATGTATATTATATAGATAAAACATTTAAATTAAAATATTAATCTTAAGTTTTTAGAAAAAATGTATCCAATGTTGTTTGACGGGAACATTTGGTTGAATGAATAGGCACATTCACGTAATCTGTGTAGAGACTAAATATCCTTAAAGTCAGCATTGTTTTGCTCTGCCCATTCCAGACCTCTGGTTAATTATGTTTTAAATATTTTGCTCTCTGCGTGAGTGATTTAATCGATATCCTCAGAAACCCCAGGATCCTGTTCGGTTTCTGAGTCATCAAATTTGTAGAACAATTTTGACCATATTTAACAAAGTCATCTTTATTCCATTCTTTAATATCCGCACGTTCAAAGTCTGGATTTGGATCCATTTCGTGTAACAAATTGACATTAGTTTCTAAAATAAAGGGCGAATTTCATATATCTCATGCACAAACAATCGGCCTTAAACAAAAACACAAAGGGATTGCCGCTTACATCAAAGTTCCAAAAATAATGTCATCATAAAACAGTATAACGATTTTTTTTGTTCATATTACAGAGGCAAGATATTTTTGGCGTTCACGTTTTAAAATAGGCTAAATACCAATTTAGCTGCTCACCTTTAGGGATGTTCACGTTATGGGACGTTCACGTTATCGAGACTATACTGTATTAGGTAAAAATTTAGAAATTAAAAAGAATGATATAAAATGGCGGTTTTTGACAATTATAAACTTCTTTGCCTCAGATTCGGGATATAAGGGTTTTTAAAGGTGCAAGGTCAAAATTTGTAAATTTCAAATGGTTTATTCAAAATGGCGGATTTTGGCATTTATAAACCGATTTGTCTCAAATTAGAAATATAAGGAATAAAAAGGAATCGATTCCGGATCATTCTAAAATTATATAACGAATCCGGATCACGGATCCTATTCTTTTAAAGTAATCGATTCCAGTCTTCCAGGAATCGACTCCTACCCAGCGCTGATATATATCTGTTATATTGCTCGATATTATGTATAAAACTAAATTAATCTAATAAACTTCATATCAATAATTATACATATATTTTTTACAAATCAAACAAAACAATCTTTCAAAAAAAAAAAGGTAGTTTAGTTATAAATAATCACGAATGCAAACTACTCGATTGGGTCTGACCCACTCGCAAAAACGTCGAATAGAAAATGTCGAAAATGACATTTGCAAAACCAAATTTTGGAAGCGCATGATTTTAAACGAGCTTATACTGATGATGCGACACTGTGTATTCAAAATTCGAGAACAGATCGCCTGTGTGTGTGTTTTTGGTGGAATTGGATATTATCCATATATTAATATTTTAAACAAAGGAAAATACACATAAATTCGTAGGGACATGTCCCCAGGTCAACTTTATAATCTCACAAGTCCGTATAAAAAAACCAGTACCGAATATTTCAGGTATGAAAACATAGGTAAAAAAAGGGACTGCAAAACGACATGTGACGTCACATCGCATATAAATACAGATTGTTTACGTATCGATTTTATCTATTTCCAGTTGTCCTGCGGTAAACCTCGGCATAACTAGTATTTTATTTTATTTTGCGTGGCTAAATAAAGGGTTTTTTATTCATTATGGCTAACGAAGGATTTGTCAAGACTTCTACAAATAATTTACCCTCTGTGAATATGTTTATGCTAATGGATTACATTAAAAATGAAAAACGTTATCATTCAGCAGAAATCAGAGGTGCAAAAGCTGCATTGTAAGTATTTATTTTATGTGTTAAATAAAATAAAACAGCTTTTTACAACACTTTATGTTTAAACCAAATTAGAAAAAATATATTCATGTAGATATTTATGCATTTGTTAATTAAACCCTTATTTCTAACTTACATTAGAGTGGTCCTTCACAACAAAAAAATATCTTTTTGATTTTGCCATATCACATCCTTCTGCTGTAAACCACGCTTATAATCCCCCCGAGGCACACATACAAAAATTTTGTTTAGTGTACTCATAGATGTGCTGGTGCAAAGGGGCACAAAACACCATTTATTTTGTACATATTACTCATTCAAACAGCTGTGAATGTTTCATGATATTAACAGCAACTTAAATTTTTTCGACTGTAGCCACGTAAATAATACCGTAATAAAATTAAACCTCTCGCTTAAAAGGTGACAATGTATTAGAAACACGAATGACGCTTTTTTATTTTTTATTTTTTTGAGGTTACTATACGATTTTTATGCATGTTACCTATCATTTTATAGGTTTTCCAAAAAATGTGAATATACCCAATTATCCTCGCAATTATCAATGTACAAATTAAAAAATAAGCCTCTCTGCCCTTTCAACTAGTAGAAAAAATGCACACAAGAAAAACCTTAAACGCTTGAAGGAAAACACGTTAGTTTTTTAGCTTTAGGCAAGGTATATGCAAGCATTTTATTGCGAATGTGAAGTAATAATAAAATAATTTACAACAAAGAATGGAATGCAAGTATAATCGTAAAACGATTATTTAAATGGCTAATATCTCGGTATCGTATAGTTATTACCTATTTAGCATAGGAATTTCTAGCTTTTATTTCAACATCCCAGCAAATAACACCAAGTTAGCCGATCGTGTAATATCCGATGGAATGTGCATTCAAGTAAATTTTGCATAGTAAATAAATATCTTGCAAACTAAGACGAATTTTATAAATCGAAACCGGTTCGAGTTCAAATCGAGTTAAATGGAATTTTATGTCGGGACTGAAAATACGCAGGCAAGAGGTTGTGTGGTTTAATTGGGTATTATCCATATATTTTAAACAAAGCAAAATACACATAAATTTCTAGGGACGAGACCCCGAGACCCCGGGTAAATTTTATAATCTCATAAGTCCATATAAAATAGCCAGTACTCAATATTTTAGGTATGAAAACAAAGGTAAAACGGATAAGTTTAAAAGGACTGCAAAACGACTCGTGACGTCACATCGCATATAAATACAGATTGTTTACGTTTCGATTTTGTCTGTTTCTATTTGTGCTGCGGTAAATCTCGACATAACTAGTATTTTGTTTTATTTAGCGTGGCTAAATAAAGTGTTTTTCATTCATTGTGGCTTACAAAGGATTTGTCTAGGCTTCCACAAACAATTTACCCTCTGTGAATATGTTTATGGTGATGTATTACATTAAAAATGACAGAACGTTTTAATTCGGCAGAAATCGGAGGTGCAAAAGTAGCATTGTAAGTATTTATTTCGTGTTAAATAAAATAAAACATTTTTTTACAATACTTGATGTTTAAATCAAATTAGAAAAATATATTCATGTAGGTATTTATGTATTTGGTAATTATAACCTTATTTCTAACCTACATTAAAGTGGTCTTTACAACAGAAAAATTTACTTTTTGATTTTGGCATATCACATCTTGCTGCTGTAAACCATCGTTTCTTACGCTCATAATCCCCCAGAGGTACACATACAAAAATTTTGTTTGGTGTACTTACAGATGTGCTCGTGTAAAGGGGCACAAAACACAAATTATTTTGTGATTTGTACATATTACCTATTCAAACAGTTATGAATGTTACTTGATATTAACAGCAACCTAATTTTTTTCGACTGTAGCTACGTAAATAATGCTCTAATAAAATTAAACCTCGCTTAAAAGGTGACAATGTATTAGAAACACGAATAACGCTTTACCGTTTATATGCGCTGTGACGTCAGACAGCAGCGACCTTTGGAAAGCTTGTTTTGGCGCCAATTTTTGACGTTTGAATTTTAAAGGGCAGTTTTTGCTTAAAATAATGTTTTTTTATTTTTCTTTAAGGTTTCTATACGATTTATATGCATATATACTATCATTTTATAGGTTTTCCCAAAAACGTAAATATACCTACCCAATTCCGGATGGTTAGCAGAGTTCAAATTTGTGAGTAATTACTCATATTTGTGGCGTTTCATTAATTTTTTGATAAAGATATAGGCCCTATGTGACACTATAAAAATATACAGACTGTCAATTAAAATTTTTGGCTTAAGTTCACTTCCCGCTAAAGCGGAAATACCATTTTACTTTCAGTTAGATGACAAGTTGCCTATTACCTTAATATGTTTTTCAAAAGCAACAGAGAGGATTTATGTGCAATATTTCTGTGGACCCCCGGTATATCTAGGTTCTATTTGCTTCGAAGCTCACTTTTTTAAAACATATTTTACAAAATATTTTGCACCACTAATAAATATAAATCGAAAATCATAGGTACCCATAAAGAGCCTTAACCTTTCCTAGTAGGTACCTTACCTTTCACGGGCCCCAATTAATTCTAAGAAAATAAACAAAATAAATTAGGACCAACGTCCGAAACAGTGGCATCGTTTTCAAACAACGACCATGATCTAACTCAACTCGGTCTGCTCCCGAAGAGCTCTGAAGAGAGACGCCGCGTTACCATTCCCACAGTGCCAAGAAAGACTACCCAGATCGACCGAACCAGACGTTCTACAAATTTGTTTAGGTCTAGTTGTTTTCATATAGATTCAATAGATTGTTTGGTTTCGTCTGGTGGAACTAACAAACCAGTTTTTCTGCGGTTTTGATACTGTATTATTTGGTCTATTTTTAACTCTGGGTTTTTTATGCTAAGCTCGTGCTCGTATGTATTATTTACATGCTATTATTAGTAATAATTCCATGAAATATATTAAGTATAATAAATGGACATACAGGGTATTAATGCTTAAAAAATAGGGGCCTTGTAAAAAAAAAAAACAACCACCGAATTAAAGTATTTTTAAAGTTGCAATTTAAAATATAGTACTTTAAATTTTATTATTTGGTACAAAAAAACGCGGATGAAGTAGTTTTCACCGCAATTAAAATTAGAAAAATTGGTCATTATTTGACATTTCATTTGAAATATTTACGATTTACAAACTGAAATATTATTAATTTATAATAAAAACATTACCTTTACCATGAAGATTATTTTCATTAAATCAAAAATATTTCAAATTCCAGCCAGTTACAAATATAATTAGGGAAAATAAAAAGCCGCTTTAACTAACCATGACCGACCATTTAATTAAAAAACATGAAGCATCCGCAATTTTTTTGCTCAAAGTGTTTTAAAAATGATGAACTCTCGATTGTATAATCAAAAAATAACGAATTCCGTGGGTGGTTTTTTTCACAAGCACAAAAAATAGTGATTTGTCATTATGCCGTTAGTGTTTTTTGAAATATGTCAGATCCAATATGGCGGACGATGAAATTTTCTAATGTCAAATCATATGATTTTTGAAAATCTCGTCCACCATTTTGAATTTTGCAAATTTGTGATCACTTATCCTTAAAACACCGTATGTATCGAGTCTGACGTACCTAAATCGGAAGAGTTTTGCATATTTGGTCCGCCATATTGGATCCGCCATCTTAAATTTTGCAAATGTGACTTCGGAAAAACGTCACGGGACACATAAATGCTGAGGGTGGCTTATCATTTTCCATATTCTTTTTTAAATAAGTAAAATACATTTGGAAAGTAAAAAACAAAATTAATTTATTTTTGATCGTATTTTTCTATAAATTTTTGGAATTTTAGACCTGTTTTTTAAGCTTAGGAAGTTTCAAATGCGAATTTTAGAAAAGGGGTGTCCATTTTAAGGTAAGTCCACTTGAAGGCCTTATAAATCAAAAACCAGAGGATACCGGAAAAACTAATTTTAGATTAGTGCGTCCAAAAAAATCATCAAAATGATTCAAAAAGTAAACTTTTACCAGAATTTTTTAAAAAAATATTTGATAAATTGTACAAATAAATATCACTATTTTGGTAAAATTTACTGAAAAAGCAAATTATAGCAACAAATTAAGCACTTTTTTTATTGCACGCAAAAACACCAAAACTCAAACTGTAAACACCTGAGTCCAGATTTTTAAATTTAAACAATATTATTTTTTGTCCTGTCCAATGCTGATATAGGTACCTAGCTTATAATCAAAATAGAATTTTTAAATTAAACCAAAGTAGGTACAATTAAAAATATGTTATTTTAAATTAAAAAAGATTTTAAAAAATGTATTTTGATATCCAGAAACTTTTAGCAGTCTAGCAGACTTGTGGAAGAGCTGTTGTTTTGGAATATTATTAATAATAAAAGTAATAATATGTATATTAATATAAGATTATACACTATACATCTTTTTGACAAAGCAGAATAAATTAAAACTATAATAATAACGAAGAATATTAGTAAATTATAAATTATAAGGAAAGAAGACCATAAATTGGTTTTATGCAATAAAATTCTAAATTATTTTCAAACCATTCAGACAATACATAAGCCTTTTCTAACAATAATTTTTGACTGACAATATAAATTTATGAGAACTAGGTAAGTTTTTTTTTTTTGAGACATAAATAAAAGATTTTTTATTAAAGATGATGGATTTGGAAGATAAAGTTGAGAATTTTGTCTAGTATTGTGCGAAGAATTTTCAGTATTATTAAACCAATATTTTTTGTATATTAAAGATACTGTTTCTTTAACATATAGATAAAAGTTAGTATTAAAATTCTTTTTGATATAAATAATGATTTACATGAATCTTTGGACTTAGCTTTCCAAATATATCAAACTGCTCTCTTTTGCAATAAAAACACTGAATATAATAGGGACTGATAAGAATTTTCCCTAAAACAAATATCATATCTTATAATCAATTCAATTAAGCAAAATAAAAGTTCAAAATTAAAAACTATTTTTATTCATAACAGAAATAGCATTACAATTAAATGCAAGTTTACTACATAATTTTTCTAAATGTTTTTTGAAATTCAGTTTAACATCGACAAATTTCTAAAAATTATAAGGAAAGAAGACCATAAATTGGTTTTATGCAATAAAATTCTAAATTATATATATAAGATTATACACTATACATCTTTTTGACAAAGCAGAATAAATTAAAACTATAATAATAACGAAGAATATTAGTAAATTATAAATTATAAGGAAAGAAGACCATAAATTGGTTTTATGCAATAAAATTCTAAATTATTTTCAAACCATTCAGACAATACATAAGCCTTTTCTAACAATAATTTTTGACTGACAATATAAATTTATGAGAACTAGGTAAGTTTTTTTTTTTTTTTGAGACAAATAAAAGATTTTTTATTAAAGATGATGGATTTGGAAGATAAAGTTGAGAATTTTGTCTAGTATTGTGCGAAGAATTTTCAGTATTATTAAACCAATATTTTTTGTATATTAAAGATACTGTTTCTTTAACATATAGATAAAAGTTAGTAGTAAAATTCTTTTTGATATAAATAATGATTTACATGAATCTTTGGACTTAGCTTTCCAAATATATCAAACTGCTCTCTTTTGCAATAAAAACACTGAATACCTATAATAGGGACTGATAAGAATTTTCCCTAAAACAAATATCATATCTTATAATCAATTCAATTAAGCAAAATAAAAGTTCAAAATTAAAAACTATTTTTATTCATAACAGAGTAGTCTAATAGCATTACAATTAAATGCAAGTTTACTACATAATTTTTCTAAATGTTTTTTGAAATTCAGTTTAACATCGACAAATTTCTAAAAATTATAAGGAAAGAAGACCATAAATTGGTTTTATGCAATAAAATGGAGAGGATTATTAGTACCTATAATTTTTTTTAAATAACTTGCAACGTTGCACTAATCAAAATAAAAACAAACTTAAATAAGGCAACGTGAAAGTTTTCAGTATTTCAGTTCACTAGCCTTGCAACACACCTTGTCGACAGTTTCGTACATATTCAAAAGAAGCCAACCCACTCTAAACCAGGATTCGATCCAAATAAATGCATGTAATGTATGATTCATTCATTTCATCGCCCAACAATTTTTATTTTGTACCCACTATAGATTAGACAGAAATCTAGACTCAAGCACGCCTAGTTAAAAATCAGCTGCGATTTGCCATAACAGAGTAAATCACATCGAATTTAAGAGCATTGTATGATCACGGTGTATCGAGTATTGTTTTAAACGATTATTTAAATAAAATGTTAAATTAAATTGTCAGTCGTGGGCCTGTTGCCAATAAATGGACCCAGACACGGCGCAGCATACAGCATGGTGTTTCGTTTTTAAACGAATGCAATGAATGAATGCATAAATAAAGTAATTAAGATAAAATAAAATCTCATAAATGCTTTAAAAATAAACTAATTGAACCAGCAACACATTCCAGTGGAACGATGACGTGCATCAGATTGGTTGTCAAAATCATGTGGACGACAGAAACGCGGGTAAAATCATGCGGCGAACTTACCATGCCATGTTTCCTAAAATTTCCTTCTTTTCATCACCGGTCTCCTCGAAAATAACCCTTTCCTCACTAATGTAGACCGACATTTCGACGCGTTTCACTCACAGGTAGTAGTCACTGGTAAAAAATTTTAAAAAACCAATTAATTCACTAATAAAATTCGGAGCGCGGGATAACCAAACACTACGTAAGCCTCACAGCGGTTTTCTGGGAGCGCGGGAAACAGCTGAGAGCCGGTTGACGCCAACGTTCAATTCATACGCAAAAGCGTTGCTTGGTTTTTACTTTACACTTAAACAACCATTCCTTCTCACATTACCTGCCGAAAATATTGTCATAATAATTAATTACAGGAAAAAATGATAATTAGAAGGAAAACTGATAAGAAATTGGAAATTAATAGTGGTACTATTTTCGACGCGGAGGAATTGCTGGTTGGACGTAGCGTATTTCGAACGTATCGTCTGCCAGCTGTGGCGTTTGCCCCGCCCGTCTTAGATCCAAGAATTGCAGCGTTGCCAAATCTTAAAGAATTTTCCCTAAAAATGTTACTCAGAAAAGGGACGACTTAAAAGTAGGAGCCACATAAAATAATAGTCCAGGAGCATGGATGGATGGAGCGGTGTTTTTTTTAGCTTTGCCTTTTATTTGTCTCATTTTTACTATATATCGTAATATATGTAAGTACGGGGCGATCCAACGATAGAGTAACGTAAGTTTTCGCTTAACTGAAATAATTTAATAATAAGCAAAGAATATGTCACAGTGGTGTAGTGGAGCCGGAGCGGCGCTCCATGGTCCTTTGGTCCATTTCATGTATTTTAGGTTGTAATATACGGACAAGCTTAAAAGAAAAAGAGGAAAGGAAGAGCGCAAACTAATCAAAGGGAGGAATGAATAAAAATTATTTTTATAATGTATATTTTTAAAATTTTCATTTTTTAGGCTAAAGTTTTAAATTAGTCCAACGGTAATATTACAAAGTTTATGTCAAGTTGTATAAATAATACTGAAATAATTATTAAAATTATCATAACTTTTATAATTTACGAAATAAAATGTCCACTTTTTTCTAATAAAATGGGCTATAGTTTAAAAAAAAAAGGTAATTGTCTCGAAAGTTGCCTCCTCTCCGATTTTGACCAAATTTGTATATTGGGCTGATTACGAATCAGCAAAAAATTTCGGAAACGTTTCGTTTTCGAGATATTCATCATCAAAGTTGAAAATCAAACTAACCTTATTTACACTATTCCTCCTTCTTTTTGCACAGAATTCTTGATTTTTACACTACACTGGTACACAATATTTCACAAACACCTTTTAAAAACTTGTTTTTTATATTTAACTTACACCTTTTTACCATTAAATTGCAAAAATCCACTTTAACACGCCCCAACGTGGCTGCAACCATGTATACACTAGCAAATATGGCTGGTGCCTTTGAACTTGAAAGTTAGCAATTTAATGGAAAAAACGTGTAAAATAAATAAAAATACAAGGTTTTAAACGGTGTTTATAAAATATTGTGTGTCACTTTAGTGTAAAAATCAAGAATTGTGTACAAAAAGAAGGGGGGATATAGTGAAAATGAAGTTAATTTGATTTTCAACTTTGATAATGAATATTTCGAAAACGAAACGTTGCCGAAAAAATATTTTTTCAGATTCGTAATCACCGCCCCAAAAAACCCCGTATACCAAATTTGGTCAAAATCGGAGAGGAGGCAACTTTCGAGACAATTACCAAAAAAAAAACTAAAAAAACTCGCTTTTTTTACAAACTGAACTAAAAAGTAGAAAATAATCAATTATAGTAAAAAAGCGTGGGGTGCAGTTTAATATATTTTCCTAATAACTCTAATTTTGTAAATAGCTACCAATAAAATAAATGTAACATTTAATATCAGGCAATCCATGTTTTTTTACTATAATTAATTATTTTCCACTTTTTAGAACGGTTTGTTATAATAGAGTGTTTCTTTAAAGTTTTTTTAGTCCCAAAACAACAATAAAAGTAATCTTAGTCAAGAGCCTCGATTTATAGTATATCTTATATTTGTCAATAAAAATATTATGGCCAACGGTTCATAACAAAATGCCATATAGAAAAGGAAAAGCCCATAGATAACCCAACATAAAGATCAGTGAAAAATCCTTTCTTCAAAAAAAAATCTTTAGTTTCCAGTAGCCTGGATCTTGTAGAAAGCGTTTTGTGCTATTTTGGTCCTGCGCATTCGTCAGGTATTGTCATTTTGAGAAACTGTTTTTTATTTGTTATTTATTCTGATAATCCTAACCAGGATATTAGAACGAAATTATATAATAATTGTATTGTCATCGGCTCTTTTTTTTTTTTTTTTTTTTTTTTTTTTTTTTTTTTTTTTTTTTTTTTTTTTTTTTTTTTTTTTTTTTTTTTTTTTTTTTTTTTTTTTTTTTTTTTTTTTTTTTTTTTTTATTCTGATAATCCTAACCAGGATATTAGAACGAAATTATATAATAATTGTATTGTCATCGGCTCTTGACCCATATACAAATTTTCAAGTTAATCAGACTTCTTGAAATTGGTGAAAATAAAGTTAAAAGATTCCGTTACATAGATATATACAGGTGAAGCTAATAAAAGTGCGGTAAAAAAGGTTCTATTGTTACCCAAAACTCGATTGGAGACTATATACGGGCATCTCTCTTAAACTCATATTAAACGTATTTTGTTCCACAAATAGTCCTCTAGTATAGTTTTTTTCATAATAATAGTTTTATTTAATTATTATATTGGGCAAACTTAAATATACCATAGAAGCACAACGTAAAAAAATGTATTAAATTATATTCAGGTAGTTTTAAATAAAGCCGGACTGTATAGGTAATAAATTGGGAACAAAATAAACATAAGTAGTTTTAATAGAAAAAATTATCTGATATTGCCAGTAAAAAGTTTATTAGATTTCAAATATTATATGTATGAATTAAAAAATTTATATATTTGTGAGATAAACCCTTTTTTTACCAGGGGACTGTTTTTGGGGACATGCAGGGGACTGTTCTTTGAGCATTATAAAAACGTTTTTAATGTAATAAACTTTATTTTATTGGATATTATACGATGGGACTCGGTAAATTAGGTCATTATTTTTTTAAGATAAGTACAAATTATAAAATGAACTATATTTTTCATATTGTATCGGCCTGCGGCCTGGCACAGTGAGTTGTCCAGCTTACAGAGAAATACCCATACTTACCTCCCTTAAACTGGATAATTTCATTAGCTTGTAACACCATGTAATAATAAAAATAATAATAATAATATTTTTAAGTTAAGTACAATTATAAAATGAACTATATTTTTCATATTATATAGGCCTGAGATAGTGAGTTGCCCAGCTTACAGAGAAATACCCATACCTCCCTTAAACTGAATAATTCCATTAGCTTGTAAATCATTAATAATCAAAAAACATAATAAAAAGTTATTTTATTGTTATAGGTCAAATTACAAAATGAACCACATTATAAAGCAGCAGCGAGTTCCCATCTCTACAGAAAATACCAATATTCATTTTAAAAATGATCCAACTGTAACACCATCTTATAATTGTAGGGACAAAGACGCTGGCGTTGGTAACGGGGTAATTACCCCTCAGGAATTCCCCAAAATATTTTAAGGTAAATATAAAGGATTTGAAAAAAAAAACAAAATTATTAATCGCCTCTATATTATTCTCTAGGATAAAATTTTTATTTCTTTTTGCAAACATATTCATACTCCGATAACCAGCCCTTGGCGTCTTGTTTTGTCTAGCGCCACCAAAATTTAACAAAGCTTTGGCGACAATGTAGATCTGCAAAACATACGGGCTTTAATAAAGATACTTACAATGGGCGAATTTTATAAAAAATATTGGATATTATCTAGTAGATCCAATAATTTATAACACATTTTTATGTACCAGGCACCGCATTATAGTTACTTAACACACGTAGGCGAAATCAGAGTTTAAAATTAAAGCCTTTTTCCCAACGTATATAAACGTAATACATCAGATTAGCAAGTATGTAGATTTTTTTTAGTAATTTTTTTTTACTTGATGCGAGTACACAAAATATCGCATATTGAGAAAAATAATGTAAAAAAAAACTACGACATGATACTCAAATCTACAAACGATTCTAATGAATGAAGTAACTCAATTTTTTGGTAGTTTTAATAATTAGACCGAAAAAAATATAAATACATTTCTGAGCAGTAATTATTGCCAATAATGTACTAGTGAGATGAATGCTCAATCGTTTGTGTTTTTTGTAGTAACAATAATATTTTTTTTACTTGATGTGCATTCATCCCACTAGTAGCAACTACATTATTTGCAATAATTACTGCTCAGAAATGTATTTAAAATTTTTTCGGTCTAATTATTTAAACTACATTCACGAGCATCGTTTGTAGTTTTTGAGTAATGTCGCACTTTTTGTACCTCCATTATTTTTCGTAATATGCAATATTTTGTGTACTCGCATCAAGTCAAAATTTTTTTGTTACTACAAAAAACTACAAATGATTGAGCATTAATCTCACTAGTAGCAACTACATTATTTGCAATAATTACTGCTCAGAAATGTATTTATAATTTTTTCGGTCTAATTATTAAAACTACAAAAAAATTGAGTTTACTACATTCATTAGCATTGTTTGTAGTTTAAAATAAAATATATAAAAAATAGATATTATTTAAAGCAGGTTCCAGCGTGATGGAGCTCACAAACTGCACTTCAAAAAATTAATAGAGCTTTTACGGGTGAGTTCACCATTTCGTCGAGAAATGAAAAAGAGATACCCATTACCCAATGACTTAAAAACTTTTTATTATTGACTGCAAGAATAGCTCAATGGCTTTCAAAAGTTCTAGGGGTTTCTTATGTTGAACACAACTTTATGTGTAATGACAGACACACACTTCGAAAATCCTCAGAAAAAAAACTGTGCAAGTCCTGCAGTCCGGAGAATAAAGGACGTTCTCTCACATACACACCAACACACACTTCCGGTAATCTTTAAAGCCAGGCTCACGCAGTTTTTCCTCAGATGATTTCCAAAATGTGTGTGGCTGGCATAAGGATGACTTAAATGAGATCTTTTTTTCGGAACTAGAACTAAAAAGGGTACAAGGTTTGTACAACGAGTTTTGCGATATGGATTTGATAGGCTTCATTGTTACGCCATGAACTAGATAAATTGGACAGAAAAGGGCTTTTTGTATGTGTGTCGTATTAGGTAGTTTTCTTTTGGGTGATGTACTTACGAAATTGGGTCTTTGAGGCTGGATTTAGTCACGCGATAAAAAAACCGTATCAACTAATCTTAAACCTCGGAGATCAAGAAGAGACTTACACCAATTGATGGGACTCCGTCTTCTGGGGCTAGGCGCTGTGAGCGAAGATTAGATCCTGACGTTTTTCCGTTTTTGTGTTGTGCACAAGATGTTTTTGAAAATGGGTACTCGCGCAGCGGGAAGCGTCAAAATTGCCAGAAACCGGTTATGCACAATACCAGTGCAGCCCTTGGATTGATTGCCGTCAAATTGTGCCTTTTATCGATATTAACTAAACGAAAATTTTCGGGAGCACGAGGGGCACAGGATCGTCTTTCTGGAGACTCCAGAAAGACACAGAAGACAACCCTCAACTGACAGACGCCAGAGAGGGACGTACTGGCAAATTGGATCCTTGTGTACCAGACCCAAAAGCAAAGAAACAGCATTTTTATTAATAGAGCTATGCTCGATCAATGTCCAAGCTTTTAGTGTTATTGAAGGTTTGTGCAGTTTGGGACATATTTGCGCGGTAAGAAAACCGCTAGGATTTTTTCCGGTTTGTTTTCATTTTTAAACCCCAACTGGAGGTGGTTAAAGTGATTTGGCATTGTAGCTGTGATATGCCTGGCTGCACAGGTAAGTATTATCGACGTGTAGGGCTACGTGCGAGTTTACTCTTGGGATATCTGCAGAGAAGTCTACAGAAGAGAGCTAAGACCCGTTAAGTCATACCAGTGAAAATTATCTTAAATGATGCGAATAACTACCAAATATTTAAAACTATTTTTAGGATATTATCTTGTAAAGGATTAAAATATATAGCTAACCGAGAGATGTCCCTTGGGAACCCAATGGATTCGAGTTTAGGTATAGGATTTTAGGGGTGACAAAAAAACTCTTATATTTACTTATAATTTTTATTTATTTTCTATAATTATTACGTCATTAATTAATAAAAAAAACTCACAATAAGTAATTATATGTATACTGAAAACACAATGAAATAAGAGTTATCAAAAATAATAAATAATCCGAGAAAAGCAGTGAAAACAATCACTTTACTTACAAATCTATATACATACAAAATTATTAAATTTAATTTTTATTATGCTCTTCTAAACTATGCATTACTAATTTTCAACTGTTTGAAAAAATTTTATAAAAAAAATAAGAGTTATAATTAAGAGTTTTTTGATTTAAATTTCAGACACGAAAATTTTCAACTATCAAAAACAGCCTTAAGTAGGTTTCTCGTTCGTTTCAAATATATTATGTAATCTTCTGAAAATGATTAGATAATTTTATATGGAAAATTCCCATTAACAAAATTTTTATTCATATAAAAGTTAGCAATATTTTAACTGATTTTAAGATTTCTAGATCAAAAATTTTATACATTTTATTAGAAGTTTCAAAAATACTACATAAAAGTCAAACATTCAACTGGTTTTCTGAAATTTTATAGAAAGTTTTAAAAATAATTTCATAATTTTAGATATTTTCAAAGCTTTCATCACTAAAATTTTAACTTTTGAAATCAAGCGTTACTTATCAGTTTTGTAACTAAAAGAATCGACATTTTCATTAAGTTAACCTTTAGGCTGGATTTAGTGCTGGACCGACGGTCAGCGCTGAGATCGGTCGAACGTAGCTATGTCAATAAAAATGTATGCTATACGCGCGTAGCACCTATTAGCCAGTTGATCATACACTTCCATTGATATAGCTACGTTCGACCGACGCACAGTGAGACGAAGCGACACTGTGCCATCCAAATTACTCTACAGCTCCTATAGTTCAACCATTTAGGCTCATTTTTTTAAAGATTCTCAATTTGAATTTTCCTATCGATCCCTCTATGTGGATTTTTAATTTGGGTTTTTATTTTCCGGAAATTTGTCTCCAAACTTTTTTTTATGAAAAAACGAATTTTCGGCGCGAAAATGATCATAGGGGCGCAAGAATGAGTTTTGGCATACATTTTTTGTTCAAAATTTTCCTCTTTATAAGTCCCACAAGACTGTCAACGTAAAAATCAGGGGCGACATATTTTTATTACTCCCACAAACAGCCATAATGTCCCTAAATTTTTCACGCAAAAGGGACTTTTACTCATAATAGGTGCAGGAAAAATTTGATTCAACAAAAATTGTTTAGAATCATTTAAGGAATACAAAAAATCTTTTTCAGAATTTTTGGACACATTTTCGGACCTCTGAAAAAATGGCCGAAAAGAAAAATTTTGAAATTCATGCAAATATTTTGAAAAAAATCACCCATATACCTAAATGGCACTAAATACTTTTTGTGCAAATAGCGACCATTTTCGACATAACGAGGCTTTATTAATAAATAGTTGACCAATATCTAACCGGAAAAAGTGTCAGCTTTGAAAAAACCTCTATGTCTTTGGGATCTTTACGTTAATAAATGCTAAAAGACCATGTCCGCCGAAATAAAAAGTTATCTGGCCACCCAATAATGTTTCAAAATGAAGCTCTCACTCAAAAACCCCTTACTTTTAATCAGCTTTCATTAAACCAACAAAATTTATTCCAGAAAGAAGTAGGGATTTGCATTTAGAAATAATTAAGTGAACTGGTACAGAAAATTCAAATAATTGCCCAAAAATGTCGATCTATCTAATTAATGATTCTAAACTTTTTTTCTTTCATCCAGTCAAAAAGTATTCAGTGCCATTTAGAAATATGGGTAAATTTTTCAGAATTTTAGCATAAGTTTCAACATTTTTCTATTCGGCCATTTTTTCAGGGGTCCCAAAATGTATTCAAAAGTTCTGAAAAAGAGTACCCACCCGTATATAAATGATTCTAAACAATTTTTGTTAAATCAAATTTTTCCTGCATCTTTTATGAGTAAAAGTACCTTTGGGTGAAAAACATTATGGCCGTTTGTGGGAATAATAAAAATATGCTGGCCCTTATTTTCACATGAACCGTCTTGTGGGGCTTATTAAGAGGAACATTTTGAGCAGAAAAATGTATGCCAAAACCCATTCTTGCGCCCCATATGATCATATTTGAGCCAAAACTTCGTTTTTTTTTTCATAAAAAATTTGGAGACTTTCCTGAAAATAAAAACCCAAATCAAAAATCCAAAAAGAGGGATCGATAGGCAAATTCATGACGAGAATCATAAAAAAATGAGCCTAAACGGTTAAACTACATGAGCTGTAAATTTATTTGGGTAGCACAGTGTCGCTTCATCCCACTGTGCGACGGTCAGCCCTGCTGACCGTCGGCGTCGGTCGAGCACTAAATCTAGGCTTAGCTGGGTATCCATTGCGTGCAAATTATACGCGCAATCGTTCGAAGGCGTTTAGGTGGGCAGATGACTAGTCGGTTTTTGGGTGTGAATCAAAGTGTTTCGCGTTGTTTGTTTCTCTTCGTGTAAACGCACACATATTTGAAGCTTCCAAATGGACTTAGTTTGCCCTAGAAGAGGACTGCATTAGCCTTATAGCCATATAGCCTTAATAAATTGGACATGGCATTTTACAAGGGTCTTCGAATTTGTATGGGTTGCATGAGATCAATTTCGAGAGCCGCACTACTTTCCGAGGCCTCCACTCCGGATCTAGAACAGAGACGCATATTACTAGCCACAAAATTCCTTTCAAAGAAAATTAACATTTAAAAGCACCCTTTGATTAATATAATCTTTAACATACGAAGAAAATTATTAACAGGCCCATGTTTCAGAGTCAGGAACCAAAGGTACTCGTAGCATCTCTTGCACCATTTTCTACCGTATTTTAAAAAACTATAGAAGTCAGAACCTTACATGCTACGAAACGGATTTTACGGTACGGAATGTTCCAATAAAAGTGATTGACTGCCATCTTGATAAAAATGAATCCTTGATCAGAGAAAAAAATTTACTATCTACTGAAAAATACAAAAATGATGCTTTAATATTTATATATACAGATGCATCAAAAAAGGATAGAATAGTGGATTTCGGCATAACAATTCCCGATCTACAATACAAGTTCTCGTCCAAACTACCGGACTGCCTACCCATATGTAAAGCGAAGATCATGGCCATTGATGATGCCGTCAAGTTAGCAATTGATAAACAACTGAAAAAGGTGATTATTTTTTCTGATTCCAAAAGTGCTATACAAAAAATTAATAAATATCATTTAAAAGCATCAAGCGATTATGGACCATCAGAACAAAAGATTGATTAGCCAAGCAAATGACAATGGCTTCGATATTGGATTGTCGTGGATCCGGGTCATGTCGGCATCATGGCTTAGTTTTAAATAAACAGTATTACCATTCCAAAACACAAACAGACTTTCCTAGCCATAAATAGTTTAATTTTTTCCAGTTCAAAGATCGTAGACATATTACCACAATTATCAGAATGCGTACGGGCCACGTTTTAACTAACGAATTTCTACATAAAATTAAAATAAGGAATGACCCTTGTTGCGAATGTGATAGAGTAGAAAATTTAAATCGCATCTTTTTTGAATGCCCAATATATTTCATACCCACTCTTGACTTATATAATGAGTTTGCCAAAATGAGCTTTCCAAAGCCGATGTCCATGCAGACAATTTTAGCTAATCATCTAAATACCACTTCAATTAATATAATCATAGCTTTCTAAACTATAAATAAAAGAAGATTGTAATGCTCAGCTTAACGCTCTTACGCTTTTCCTTTTTTCTCCCTTTGTTTTTGTGTACACCTTATATGTTTGCCTTTGTAGTATTGTCATAACTAACTATAACCTCATTTGCCCTTCATAATAAGATCTCTATTTAAACACTTTAAGATTCTTTAAAGCACTTTTAGATATTTCTACAAAGAAAAAGTCGAAGGCCCCAATATGGTCTAGAGCCAGCAAAGCAAGCCTTATCTAGGGCAAACTGATGGCTCAACTTGTTTCTGCCTCTAGTTCGAATAGTTTCGCTTTGTGGAGATAGTTGGCTCAAAATAGGGACTTCGCTATTAAGTTCTCAATTTTGAAATATTTGGCAATTTACTTTCTGATGAGTGAGATCCAGCTCAAACAGATAAGTCAAATTGAGTTTTAAAACGTAAAAAACCTTAAATGTCATTTCACTTGTTTGATAAAAAAAGGGATAAAAATATTTATTTGAAACTAATACATTTTATTAAGATTATTAATTTTTTGAAATATTTAAATCAATTTAAAACTTTTATATAAGTATGTCATTCTAAACAATATTTTTGTTGTACAATTTGAGATATGTAAAGTACGTATTGATTCTATAAATTAAAAAAATGTATGTTTTGTAAATATTACTAAGAACTCCTAAAGTAATAAAACCTTTAAAAATTTAAGAAACTTTTAGATCAATTTTAACTTTTAAAATCGCAAATTATAAAATTTGGGACTGTATCTAAAAAATCAAATAACAGTTAAATTAACATAGATGATTAGAAAAGTCTTATAAACGTCATTAATAAAACTCAGTTGATAATATAAGAATGATATGAATAACATTCTATAAAAAAAAACAAATATGCGTTATAAAATTTTAAAATATATGAAAATTTTAAATATGTCATTTTAAACTCTTAAGTTATGTAAATTAGATATATCTAATGTGGTTTGTGGTGTACTTAATTAAATAAAGATCTTTTTATTTTTCTTTACGTTTATAAGCGATTTTTGTTTTGTTTTGCCAGAAACGGTAAATGCACATTTTTCAAGTTAATGTAACAAAGGATAAATTATTTGACTCTGTTTATATAGTTAAGACAATTTAATGGTACTAAAAAAGGTTCTATTGGAGAGCATAATAGTAGGATTGTGACGTAACCGCATTACAAAAAAATATGTAAAAAAAACTGCTACTAGCCTAAGAAGTCACTAAACAAACGTAATATTTTCTAGCAAAAATACTGAAAACTATACCAAAAAGTGTATAAATAGCTATATTTGATTTATTTATATATCAATCTGATGCTGTTAATATTTACAATTTCTTAAAATAGGTAGCGAGAGATTTACACCACATAAAATCATGAAATGAAAAAAGTCACATTATGACAGACATTAGCAGCATGGCATATTAACTAAATAGACCAAGGTTATTCTTCTGGAAACCCCGAGAAAAATGTATAAATCGTGTAAGTCTGTGTGTCTGCTGTCCTAGGACCAGGCTCGACTTTGTCGTTTGTTAAAAAATTAAAATTTTGGAAAAATCGTACTAAGTATGTTAAATTAAAGTTTTTAAAAGATTTATATATATATATATATATATATATATATATATATATATATATATATATATATATATATATATATATATATAAATGTATATCCATTAGAAGGCATACAGTGTATAGTTGTTCTAGGATAGCTATTATTTTGCACTTTGTAGGTAAATTTTCGAGTCAATAAACCCCAGGACATGGGTAAGATTGGTTTTTTTTTTTTTTTGATGGGCTAATTTATATAGTTATTAGTCCAAAAAAACCTTAATTTGTGTCGGTAGTCTTGAAATTATGGCAACCTAACTACTGACAAATATGCATCTGCCTAATTTTTGGTAAAAACTCAATAACGCAAAAATAAATATGTCATATTTATTTTGTATTATTATTTGTCTTTTAATCAGTTTTATTCATCTAAAGAATGATGTGGTAGCCAAAAAAAAAAAAAATAACGCAAAATTCTAACAATAAGAAAATATTATGGATTACAATAAATCGTTTCTCCCACACAACTGTTGTATTTTACTGAATTTAACTTTAATTTTACCCGAAAAAAGTTTTTTTTTAAATTACAGCTACTGTTCTATATAACTGCCATAATACGATTTTTTTCTAAAAAAAAAGTATACATACCAAGGCTCGTGCTTAGCTAAACTTAAATTGATTAGTCTATAAATTGACTCTCAGGGGGCGTCTAATAATTACGTGAGGCGATTTTGGCAAATTTTCAATTCCCCCTCTCCCCTTAGTGAAATGTCATGAGATTTGGCTGACTTCCCCCCTACTAGTCTCACGTAAGATTTTTATTAAAATGCGTATTTTAGTGTAAATATGTAAATCTGTGCTTGATTGCGTTGGATTTAAAAAAAAATAATTTGCTTAATGGTTTTTATTTCAGACTAGTTAAGACTAGTATTTAAAACTACTAAGAACGTAGTCCAAAATCACACTGAGAAAATATTATTGTTATATTATAGTAAAGAAACATGTTTTACTTCTCTTAACATCGTTATCTCGCAATTTTACATTGTTTCTTGTGGAAAAAATTACATCAGATACCCTCCCCTTTTCCCCTAGTGAGATTAGGTGAGACTCGCCTCGACGCCCTCCCCCTAAATGCCTCACGTAATTAATGGCCGCCCCTATACTATGAGGAAATAGATCCATATCCCACACTTTTTATAGATCTTACGAACGACAGTACTAGCCAAGATGGGACCGCTTCGTTACTGGTCTCATGGTATACGATCCTGTGCGTACACACAATCGATTGACCCTTACCAAATTGCGGATCGCCAAACCAAAAAACCCTTAACAATCAAAAATTATATCAACGTTCCGGTGGCAAATCTACCACCGTTTTCAAGGAAAAAAAAATAAAAATGTACTAAAATTAACGAATATTCAAAGAGCTTTTTCCGAATATTTATTAGATAATGTCACAAATGACATATTAAATCTTGATTTTATAAAATTTGCATAAACAAATTTAAAATAAAATTAAAATATCAAATTAAATTTCGCAATATCAGAGAAAATTAACCTTATAGGCAATAAATTTAAGTTTCATAGAGTCCCATCTGGTGAGTCCCTCAAAATTTCAGCCAAATCTGTCGGTTCGCAAAAACAATAAGAACAGTGTATGTCGTCATTTTGAAACATGATACCTAATAAAATAATACTACCATTTAGCCTAACCTATTCGCGGCTAGATGCATTAGGACATCTAAAATAAATAAAGATCAATAAAAAAAATACTTCCATTCTACTATATATATTTTACCCCCGCTAATATCAGGCTAAGACTTATCACCTACCTATTATCGGACTATTTTAATTTTGAGAATGACGTAAGCAGAAACAAATGAAGAATGCCTCCTCATTGGTTTGCGTTTTGTAAGCACTACTGACCTCTTCAATCAATGCGATGCATTTTGGTTCAGTTGTTTTTGCTTTCTAGTCCCGTTAAAATGAACAAAAAAAAATAGTGAAATAGGTTTGCATAAATTCGTATAAAGCTAAATATTGGTGGAGGTCTCAGTTATACTATAATAAATAAAATGTCAAAAGTTCCCATCGATCCTATGTGTGCAAAAAGAAATATTCGAAGTCAAAAATCAAACATACCAGTTTTTTGCATTTTTTCTTCTAAATGTTTTAAAGTTAAAATGGTAGATTATGCAATTGTCTACAAAAATTGTTTCCCTACTTTTTTTACCTCAATCACCATTTCTGAGATATCACCATTTGAAATATAGAAAATACAACACGCAATGGCACGCTTACATGTACAACGTCGGTCATTTAAGATAAATGAAAATATTTATTTGTGTAACTAACCAAGAGGCTGCGCTGCCTCCGATAGGATATCAAGAGGCCCCAGGGAAAAAATTATACATACAAAATATACGATTTAGAAAATAGGCATTTAAAAGAAACTTAGTACTTCATTTCATTACATGACAAATACAACTATCGTTAATATGTTCTATAGTTTTGGGGCGGAATTACGTTTCAATAAGCTCTTGTTGGGATATTCGCCTGGGAAGTTTCTACAGAATGGGACCACTTCTGGTCTAGGGGTATAGCAAACTGAGTGTGTTCAGTTCTAATGACCCCTATAAACTGGCAGATCCCGTGAAATAGAAAAAAAAAAGAAAAAACCCCCAAAAAAATTCAAAAAACTTATCTACGTTTCCATGGCAAGTCTGCCACCGTTATTAAGATGGACTTAAATAAAAAATAAAATAGAGATTAAAACTGAATTTGTAAGAATTTTGGTTCAAAAATTTAGGAAATTCTATAAGCTACATACATACATACATATTGTTGGTAAAGACGTTTATTCTATTCTATTCTATTATCCAATTATGGTCTTGGCTGCCAATCTTTTTTAAATTTTAGCCCTTCCAGTCATATGCTGCGATGTCACAACATAAGCTTTCCCGGACTTTGTCTATGGAAAATCTGGATAATCGGACTATGTAGCCCCAGAAATTTCGACTAATTCTCAACCTGAAACCTGGAGAGTCTCAACAACAAAGAGAAATTTCCAAAAAGTTTATCTCCTTATTCTAAATGCCAAAATCACATTTTATTGTTTTAAACCATCAAAACAAAGATTTCTATATATTTTTTATTCTTTTGTGCCGTACGTTGCATTATAAAATCTTATAAGTCGAGTTAAAAACAAATGGTTATTCTTTTCGCACACATGGGATCAATGGAAACATTTTATTTATAATAGTGTATCTAAGACTAAGACACAAATATTTAGCTTTATGGGAATTTATGCAAATTGAAATGTCTATTTTGACTGGACTATTCGACGCGAATTAAAATGGTCCGATTTTAATTTATTCTACTTATTTAGGCACTATAAAATCTTTTGATATTGGCTTTAATGTTCATATGACGCAACTGCGCCGGGTTCACTTTGATCTTCAGCTGCTGAACGAGATCGTAGATCTTCAGGCTAGGACCAACTTTTCCTCCCGTGTACTCGAGAATATCTTCCTTTTTGAGACTAAGCAGCATCTTCCCGTTGATTTTCTGAAAAATATGTTTTATTAAAAAACAGTATTTATATTTATAATTTTGCTGTTTGGTTTAGAAATAGATATATCATATCATTTTTAGCATATAATTTAATTTGAAGCCGTTCTTCTGATGAAAACCTCATTATAAAACTACTCCAAAAAGTAATAAACATATTTTTAAAATTCTTGACTTTGACAAATAAGCACCTGTGACCTGTGGCAGCCAGGTTTTTTCAGGTAAAACTATCCTTATAGTAACATGCAGTTTTTAGAAAATTGCAGCAGAACCGCAGGAAATAAACCCAGCAACCCCTATATCACCGAATTCCTCGTGAAAATCTGTATCTATTGATATACGGGGTATTCCATTTAAAAAATACGTCACTCGTGCTGTAACTTTTTTTTTGTTTTAAATGTTTTTCTGATTAGATTATTCACTTCTACGGAAAAAAAATACACGAAATGGCTATATTCGTTTTTTAAAAAAGTACAGGGAAGTTCAAAAATAAAGCCCTGTTTACTTTAAAATGAATAACCCTGTACAACTCTGTATCTCGGTTCTTGGAGGAGCTGGGACGGATCCTTCAAAAGAAATCGATTTACGGATCTGGATGCCTGTAAAAAAATCGAATCACCAATACGAATTTTTAATGAAAAAAGAGATTCCAATCCAGGGAATCGACTCCTATGTATCGGATCATGAATCCGGATCATCTTTAGTTGTTAAACTGACAAATGGTAACTACAATACGAATTATACTACGTAATCCAGATGATTAATCAAGCTTAAAGGTTTTAGCACGGAGCCCTATCCGCGAAATATAATTTTAGCCTCATTTTAAAGTGCTGTAACTCTTTTGAACAAATTAGCGTTTGGTAAATATTCTTTAAATATGAACATGTTATTTCTGGGATCAACATGAAACCACCCTTAAATGGAATTTTTTTGAACTGTATTCCAAAACTTGCGATACTAGATCTTTATAAGGTTTTTAAATGTGATTCTTGAGATAACCTCAAGCAACTTATAAATGGGACATCTTATTGTAATCTTACATAAATTTTCACAAGTACCGTTTAATAATTTCGCTACTTGAGGAATATAAAAATGTATTAAAATTTTAAATTCATTTTTGTAAGACACCCTCCCTGAAAAGAAATAATAAAATGTCCATTTAAAAATCCTTTACGGTTATCTACTGAGGGGTCTTCAAACTACGGCCCGAGGGCCCATCCGGCCCGCGGACGATTTTTTCCGCCCGCGGAAAAGCCAGCATTGTACTTGAATTCCTTTTTGAGAACAAATAATTTTTATAGCAAATTAAATTTATTTTTCTAGTATTCTAATTTTATGTTTAATAATTATTAATATGACATCTGATATGGTCATGGGCTAACTCCGCTAACTCATAAATTCTTGTAGGCTTATTGTTATTGTTTTTGTGATAAGTTGGATAAAAAACACAGAATTGTAAGGAGTAAAGACATGTATAATATGCAGAAAATTTAACTTCAGTATATAATAACTAACAAATTATTGAAATGAACCAACAACATTTTTTACATTTTTTAAAAAATCACATAACTTATAACAAACATAATGACATATGAAATACTAATGAGATTTATGTAATTGAGATTTTCCACTGACAATAGTTTGTAGTTGTGGACTAATTTTACTTGTACCAATTATTAAAGAGATTTAAGATGCTCATCAGTTAATTTCGATCTGTAACTTTTTTTGTACTTCATTTTGGAGAAAAGGGTTTTTCACAAATAAGTAGTACCAAAAAAAAGAAAACAGACCACGAGCAAATTTATGCAAATTATAAATTGTGTCCCGTGGAAGACTCTTATAAAAAAATTTCCCAAAAAAGATGAGTTTTGATATTTGTTCCTAATTATATCACTGCATTGTAGATCAATCATTTCCATTTGAAGTTTCGGGGCTAGGGGTTTTAATGTCAGTATCAAAAGGATTCTGAAAAATCTTAATTTGATTCCAATGGCATCAAAGTCCGAGAAACGAGATCAAAATTATCTAAAGCACTCAAAGTTTCGATTGCAAAAACGATAGGAAAACTCAGTCTCAGTAGTGTGGCTGAATATTTACATGTTTTAAAATGTGAAAAACATTTACTTTGTAGTTGTGATTGAAACAGTCTCAATTTCTTCCGGAATGATTTGATATTAGTGTATAAATCAGGAAGATGCTGGTTTTCTCCTTGCAATCCCAAATTCAGTTCGTTCACATGTTTTGTCAAATCAACATAGAATGCTAACTTCCACAGCCATGCGTTGTTTTGTAATTCAGTAAGAGGGCGATGCTTTTCATTCAAAAAAATTTCGATCACTGCTCGAAGTTCAAAAAAGCGCCGAAGGACTTTCCCACAACTAAGCCAGCGTACGGCAGTATGATAAGGTAAGTCAGTTTCTCCAATCTCTTCAATAAATTGTCGGAATTGTCGGTGATTCAGCCCAAAAGATCTGATAAAATTAACAGTTGATATGACTGGTTTCAGAACGTCAGACATATCCAAACATTTTCCGCACAAAGACTGTTGATGAATGATACAATGTAAGACTAATGGTTTTGAACCACCGTCATTTTCTACAGCCTTTGACACAAGAGCGACCACTCCTTTATCTTTCCCACTCATGTTTTTGCCTCCATCAGTTGTAATACATTTCAAGTTTTTCCATCGAAGGTTCTTTTGATTAATGGCCATTTCAACTCCTTTAAAAATATCTGTACTAGTAGTTGTGCCATGAATACTATACATATCAAGAAGTTCTTCGTGCACTTCATAGCTTTTATCTACTCCTCGAATATAAATCAACACCTGAGCAGTATCTGACACATCCGTTGACTCATCCAAGGCCAAAGAAACCACTCAAAATGTCCATTTTTGTCGAACAGTTGAGAGGATATATTTTCAGCGATGTTTTCTACCCTTCGAGCCACAGTGTTTGCTGACATACGACAGTTTTTAATAAATTTACCTTTTCAGGGCACATTTCTTCGGCTACTGCAATTATGCATTCTTTGATCATTTCTCCATCGGTGAATGGTTTTCCACGTTTTGCAATTTCAAGAGCCACACAAAGCTGGCACGAGTTGCAGCCTCTTGTTCAGTTTTGAGTTTTGTAAATGAAGATTGCTGCGATTTCAATCCGCGCTGCATAGCTTCGAATTTTTCTGTCCGCAAACTTCCTGTATATTTTGAGTAATTTTGAAAATGTTTTTTTTCATAATGACGTTTAATGTTATATTCTTTGAGAACGGCTATGCTTTCATTGCAAATCAAACATAGCGCCTTGTTACTGGACAATAGAAATACTGAATGTTCCACTGATCTATGAATTTTCTGCATTCACTATCAATTTTTCGCTTCTTTTCCATACTACTAATTCACACACAAAAGCAACAATTCAAATCAAAATACTGTTATAAAGATGTCTTAAACTTAAACACGCACAAACACGTTTTAAGGAGGTATGCAATATTTTATTTAACAACAGTGTCATAGGAACTGACTTGTGGTTGCGCCACTAGCCTTCTTATATATTCCAATTACTGCCATCTAGAAGTGAGTGGAAGACACCAGAACTTTCTCGAACCAACGAGATTATTCTGTACGTGCTATTAGCGCCATCTGTTAGCGATAGAAGGTACTACCTATTTCCGCTTGTGTCCACCAGATGTCGTGTCATGTTACTCCTCATGGCTCGTACTCTACGATTAATCTAGAAATTACAGATAATGACAGGAAAATTAATAATATGCAGTGTTGCCGTTTTGCGGACTTTAGTCCGATTTGCAGCCTTTTTTTAAACGTTGTGTACTTTTTTCGGACTTTTTTTCATCAGTGGACTATTTCACTTCTTACCACCGGCAACAATGATAATATGGTTTTGGCCCTCGGAACTTACTGGGTAATCAGTATGGCCCTAAGGCTGGAAAGTTTGGAGACCCCTGATCTACAGGATAATAAAAATGTTTAAATCAAATGCAAGTAAAATTTATGCTCGTTTTGGATACCACACTCTATGGTTACGAAAACATAAATGTTTCATTTAATAAATTCTATAGTAGGTGTGATGCCTTATTTAAAGATTTTAATAGACAGATGTTTTAAAACTCTTTATCTTTATTTCCGAAAAGCAATGTGATGCTAATTAAAAATCTTAGGTAAATTTAAAATGAAAGAATTAAAATGGCGGATTTTGGCATTTATAAACCTATTTGCCGCAAATTCCGGATATAAGGGTTTTTGAGGGTGATGGGTAAAAACTTGGAAATAAAAAATCTTAGGACAAAATTTGGAAATTTGAAATGGCGTATTCAAAATGGGGGATTTTGGCATTTTTAAACCGAATATTTTCAAATTAGAAATATAAGGAATCGATTCCTTTTGGAATCGAATCCTTATATTTCTAATTTCTCAAAAAGGAATCGATTCCGGATCATTTTAAAATTATATAACGAATCCGGATAACGGATCTTATTTTTAAAAAGTAATCGATTCAGATCCTTAAAAAGGAATCGATTCCAAAAGGATCCGATTCCTACCCAGCTCTGGTTGTTGGTAAAAAAAGAAAAAAGCAAATTTGTGTTGAATTTTAGGTAGAATCCAGTGGCGTACCTAACTAGTTTCTATCGGTTACGGTTTTAAGGATATAACCCAAAGCTGCTTTTTTTTTAATTGAACACTCTGTTTATTATTTAACTATTTGTTTTCCCATAAAATTACCTATTTATAAATATCACACACTTTATATGTACTTTCAAAGAAATTGTTTATTTGCAATAAATTCAAGGAAAACCTCATAAAATTTGAATTTTGCACACCTTCTATAAAATTAAGTGATATATTTATCAATTCTTAAGTTGTTTATTTTTACAAAAATAATAATAATAAGCAAATTGCCCCGTTTCTATTAGTTTTTTTCAGATAAAATAACGATTTCTTTTAATAAACCAAGAAATCGCATTTTTTTTGATAATATTTAAAAATTAGGATCTAAAGTAAAAAAGACAAAATACTAAGTGGCGATAGATGCAATAATAGCTACTTTCGATACATGTGATGCGATGCTTGCTAAACGAGGACCCAGGCCGAGTTTGGAAACACATCGAGTGCCTAAAACAGATTTCGCAATCTGTATTGAACAAAATTTTTAGTAAAATTTATGCGTTATTAATTTTATCTTAAAAAAGTTTATTCATAAAAAAATAAAGAATAATTACGCTGCCGTTGGAGCTACTTCCGTTTCTTCTACCAGTAATCCCCGCATGCAAGTATTATATTCTTTACATAATGAAGAACGAACTATATATAGGTGCGACCCATGTACAGGGTTTTCATTTATATTTTGACACGCATTTACAACTATAACTAAAAACGATAGAAAAAAACTTCCTATATAAAAGTTTCATAGTTTTTTCTCTATTATCTTTTGAGCATAATGAAAGAAACAAATGAGCATCAAAAAGTGAAGAAAAATGAATAAGTTAACTTTTTTCAAATGGAACACCCTGTATATTTTTATTTAGAATAAAAGCTCTTTTCATCCCCTTTTTAAAAATATATGGTTTGTTGGTATTTCATTTAGCCATATTGAAAATATTTAAGTTTTTAATTAAAAAATCAATGAAAAATAAAAATCAGCATTGCCTTGGAAAACAAATGATTTATTTATTACGAACTTTTAAGAATAAATAATTACAAAGTTTTGACGTAACCTCCACCATTTTTTCTGCACTTGAAAATGTTTCTCCTCAACCTACGATTAATCGCGTAGAAAGCAATTTCGGACCGGTTCCTATTAAGTAACATTATTTCATTTTCAATTTTTTGTCTTAGTATGTTTATATTTTCTGTCTTTCGTAATAAATTTTATTTTTTAGGTAACCCCACAAAAATATATCCAGAGGGTTTATGTCGGGGCTATTGGGCGGCCATCTAATAGTGCCATACCAGTGCCTATCCAAATTCCGTATTTCTCGCTAAGATACTGGTGCAACATTGTGTGGGGGTGCCCCATCCTGGTGCCAGACAATGTTTCTGTATTGCTGAAGAGGAATGTCTTCAAGCAGATTTTCGATCTCATTTTGAATAAAATGCAGATTAACCTTTCTTCCGTTAGAGGTCCTTCAAAAATTATTGGTCCAATAACCTTACTGCCCAACATGCCACACCAAACATGAAGAGACCTACGTCCTTGTATCTTAACAGGTTGGATTTTGTGAGGGTTTTCAGTTGCCCAATAATGCTTGTTCTTTCTATTATACATCCCCGCCGTAGTGAAAGTTGCTTCATCAGTAAATAAAATATTGTTAAAAAATTTCCATCGTTTTGAAGATTACGAAGCGTCGGTTAAATTTTGAACTGGCAAAAATTTGTAGGGATGAAAATTATGTTTCTTCAATGTACTGTGAATTTTTCCCCAGGATTTTTTTGTATAATTTGAAAGGAAAGGAATTGAACTTTCGGGATTTTCTAAAAAGTTATATCGCTTAGATTTTGTTTTTTGTTACTCCTAAAATAAAACTTACCTTCAAAATGAAGTAAAATATTTAAAACTTGCTCTTCATTTGCAGTCATTGTTTTCGTTTTTCTTTTAACGCTTTTTGTTTTTCTAAACCGACGAACAATATAAGTTATCGAGTTTCTCGAAGGTATTCGCTATCCGGGAAAACGTTGGTGATATTCATAGCGAACTTGCGAGATGTTTTCATTATTTGCGTAGAAAAGACGTATTATTTCGTGTTGCTGATCTTCGGTATATCCCATAGTTAAGTATTTTTTTGAGATGAAGCGACGCCAAAATATCAAGACGTGTCAAGGTGCTGTCAAAACGTATAAACAAAGCAAGTCATTTGTTTTCCAAGGCAATGCTGATTTTATTTTCCATTGATTTTTTAATTAAAAACTTAAAAATTTTCAATACGGCTAAATGAAATACCAACAAACTATATATTTTTAAAAAGGGGATAAAAAGAGCTTTTATCCTAAATAAAAATATACAGGGTGTTTCATTTGAAAAAAGTTAACTTATTCATTTTTCTTAACTTTTTGATGCTCATTTGTTTCTTTCATTATGCTCAAAAGATAATAGAGAAAAAACTATGAAACTTTTATGCAGGAAGTTTTTTTCTATCGTTTTTAGTTATAGTTGTAAATGCGTGTCAAAATATAAATGGAAACCCTGTACAATTCTCTCGCATGAAAGACTGTATTATTAATGTATACATATAATAAATGATTTGACATTTAGTACATTTTAATTTATTTTTCTTTTACGTCGCGTGTTTAAAAGTAACTTTAAAGCAGGCGTTCGTAAAAGATTGCCTTTTCGACATCAAAATGACGGTTGAAATAGTTATTTTCCTAACAAGTGCGAAAAGTTACTTTACGCAAGTGTTAGAAACAATATTTTTTCTACAAGCGAGAAGAAAAACCAACATAATTTTAATGATTTATGATTAAAATATTATTTATTAACGAAGGAATTTCTACACTAATTATTATTATTAACAATTAAGTAAAAATGCAATTGGTAGCGTTTTGCAAATTTATTGCTGACGCGAGTTGCTTTTCTGTAGAAAACGTTGACGGCGGCGGCGTTGGGTTCTTGATGAGCCAATCTTTTGCAACTATGGAAGTTGTTTCTTGAACCGAGAGGTTGTTTCTGGATAGTGGAAGGTGTTTCGGTAAAACTGAGTATTTTGTTTAAAATATCCTTTCTAAAATTTTTTGAATTCTCGAGGTATCCTTCAGCGACTGATGTAGACTTTTAGCCTCCAAGACGTTTAATGTTGAATATTTGTTCTTCGGAGTTTGCGAGAAATCTTGCAGAGGACCGGCGAAAGCTATGCCCAGTATACAATTCCGGGTTAGGCAGTTTGAGATAGGCCGCTATTTCCGATGGCATTTTTCCGAAGGTATTAATGCCGATACGTTGTACTGTAGACACTCCGTGTTTATAGTTCACAAAAAATCGCCTATGTAGTGTTGTCGGCTTTCTTAAACTGGCATACTTTATAGATTCAAAATTTTTCCATTTTCGGCACCTCCAGAAATGACAAAGCTTCTAGAGCTGTGATTTTTTGAGTCTGGGATATGTATTAATACTAAATTTCCTTGGTCTTCAATATGGTCCAGACATATGTTTGTTAACTCTACGACAAGCGCCCGCTAAGCCAAAAATCGTAGCCACTTTTATATGTAAATAAGTATCATATGGCGCTTCATTCATGAATTTCTATATTTCTTCTTTTAAAAAGACTTTAGCCTTTTTGGGTCTAAAACCAACGCTTTGTTTTTTAAGGTAGGCCGTCACTTTGAAAAACTTGCTTAAATCTATGTTCTTTCGTAACTTAATGATACATTTTAGCATAGAGTATCTAGACCATAATGTATTGGGTTTACATATTTTTGATAAATAAGAGAAATAGGCCAGAAAAATATCTTCTTTAAAAGACTTCACACCCTTACTTTGACACCAGGTCTCAAACATAACAAATTCTTTTTTATACCTGTGACGAGATTTCATGGGCAGGAGATCTATACTTGCTATTTCTGCTGCTTTAATAATCGATGCTGGTAAACCGTCGTCGGAATCCATTGAAAATGTTTCTCCAATTTGGTTGAAAAATGCATAACAGAAAATTATTTTTTGATAGATGCATAAATAATTAGTTGGTTGCTATGGATTCTTTGATATAATTTATATGGAGTTATTAAAAATATGTACTTGCATTTAGTAAATTAGGATTATATTATTTTATTTAATAAATGTTATAAAAAGACTGCAAAATTACAGCAAAATTCAGTTTCTTTAAATATATAACTATTGTAGGCAAAATTATGCATTATTTTATAATTAGATACTAATTTATGTTCCAAAAACCAAAAGATTTTTACTTTTCCGCACGCAGATTAGTGCGGAAAAGTATAGTTTTCCGAACACTTGTAGAAAAAGTTATTATGTCGATACTTTTAAATAACAATATAGGACGGCATAAACCTAGTGTGTTTACGTAAACAGTATAATAATAAATCATCTGACCCAAAAATATTTGTTACTACTTGTTATTAATTATTGCATTAATTTGCAGTGCAGATGTACTTTACTGATACAAACATATAAGTGGAGACACTAATTTAGAGAGTAATCTGATTAAAAAATGTTCTGACGTCAGAATTACACAGCCTTTAAAAATAGTCAAACAATAAATAATACAAATATCATATCGCTTCACTATAATACGAAGTTCTCTTATTTGGGAAATCACGTAACGATATTTGAAAGCTAAGCACGTGCAATAAAAATTTTAGTTTTGCTAACTTTAATCTCACCAAAAACACTTATGTAAAATAAGATCCACGTGCTTACCCAAAAAAACTTTTTAAAAGTAAAATAAATAAATAAATAAATAAATAAACAAGTCTTTATTGGGCAAAAAAATACATTTGCCCATAAGGCGAAGATTAGCTTAAAGCTAATCTAACTCTTAAACCTCTACATTCAATATAAACGAACACAAAAAAAATATTTATATAATCGGAAAACATCAGTTGTCATTAGTAGGAAACTGAGAATGCTATACGCAATAATTATGTGTGTGGATGTGAATGGAAGGAAGAAGTCATCGTCCCCATACATAAAAAACGAGATAAAATGAAATTAAGCAAATACAGAGGTATCGCGCTACTAAACATGCCGTACAAAATATTTACTAATGTACTCCTAGGAAGACTCAGAAGACTGAGAAACTTCTCAGAGGTGTTTGATATCAACAACGGCCGTAAACAAGGTGATGCTCTATCACCGTTGCTTTTTAATATTGCTCTTGAATATGCCACGAGAAGGGCTGAAATCTACCCTCCAGCGACGGTCTTTCAAAATAATGGCTCTAAACTACTTCTGGCTTTTGCGGATGACATTGATATCATTGGAAATAACAGACTAAATGTTAAACATACATTCAGCAACTTTGAAAAACATGCTGAAAATATGGGGCTCAAGATTAACGAAGAAAAAACAAAATATATGTATTCCACCAGAAACAACCGGACCAGAGACAGAGACAGAATAGGGCACAATATTACAATGGATGACTACAAATTCCAAATACCTTGGAACAACACTATCAGATGACACTGATGGGACAGAAGAAATTAACTACAGATTACAAGCCGGAAACAAATGCCTTTATGCAACTCACAATCTACTAAAATTAAAGCAGACATCAAGACGTACAAAAATAAACATATACAAAACAATAATTAGACCAGTTTTGATGTACGGATGTGAAACGTGGATGCTGACTGTGGCAAGTGAATAAATCCTCTGAGTCTTTGAGCGGAGAGTACTCAGGAAAATCTATGGTCCACCGTAGACGCAATAACGGGAAGGTACAGAATTCGTACAAATAGGGGGCTAGAAGACCTATACGGAGAGCCTAGCATTGTCCGAGAAATAAAATCCAAACGATTACAGTGGGCGGGACATGTGAGAAGACTACCGGATAATTAAACTGTCAGGCTTGTATGGGATGAAGCACCAGTTGGTAAGGCCGCCCACAACTCCGATGGAGGGACAATATTGACAAAGACCTAAGGGCAATGGGCATCCAAAATCCATTTGATGCCATGAGTAACAGACAACAGTGGAAGACTATTGTGAAGTCGGCAAAAACTCACCCTGGGTTGTAAGCCATGGAGTAAGTAAGTAAGTACAATAACGATTGCTCTTTCAATAATCAAATTTTAACCCTTTTCTTAAATTGGACAAGGAAAGAACCAAAGAAACTTCTATAAGATTATAATGCCTAACTGCGTTGTATGTGTAGAAAAGAGCCTTTGACTGTTGAGGCATAATGAAAGTATTGTGCCTTATGTTACGGTCATGAAGAGAATTTCTTAATATTAACTTCCAAATAAGTATGTGATACTTTTTTTCTTAAGTAAACGATATAAAAATGACAGAAAATTTAGATTAAACAGATGTACAATTTTTGGCCACTACAGATGATTAATATGACGTTAAACATGATCAAATTTCCTGAGGCAATATACAAAGCGACAACATGTATGTTGCAGACGTTGTAAACGAGGCTGAGTTATTTTGTCAAGACAAGGGTAGAAGACAATTAAACAGTAACTTCTTTGCAGAATTAAGTTAACATGATGCCTGAACCTAAAAGATGAGTCTATATTTAAACCAAGGATCTTTATGTTATCGGTTAAAGTTAGTTTAATGTCATTCAATTGGATCTTCACACGACCTTTGATGTCAATCAGATGATTTTTACTAGAAAAAACCATGACTTCAGTTTTATTAGGATTCAGTTGTAGGTTAAGTTCCTTTGAATAGTGGTATATCGATTGGAGATCGTTGTTAACGTCAAGGGCTGCTTGCTCCAACTCACCTGCATGAAAAGAATGAACTATTTGGGTGCATCCGCATACCGGAATACTTCCGATCGTTCTACAAGGAAAGTTCAGAAGTATAAATGAGAAAAAGGAGTTGGGCAAGTATGGATCCATGCGGTACTCCGGAAATTATCTTGCTCGAATCAGAATACTGACTGTTTAAACGAACTCGTTGAGTACGATTCTACAGATAAGTTTTAAAGAACGGCAACAAAGTACTTAGATCTAAAATTAGACCAAGTTTTTTTTTACTTGACAAGTTTTTTACTGCTGTGTGTGTATAAATAAAAGAAACTGACTGTATTAATAAAAAAAGAAAATTTAACCAAGTTAAAAAAGAACTTGCTTTGCTGCTTTAAGAGGCCGATATTTTTGGATTGGAACTTGGTCTTTATTTTTTCTATACCTGTGTCATAAAACCAACTTACATATAAAATTTCAAGGTTCTATTCCCTCGGCAAGTGCCCATAATTTTAATGAGCCAATGACTGAGCAAGTAAGTGAGTCAATTAGTAGTATAATGAGTCAAAATAGGATATCTCAGAAAGTCACTTGAAATAACTTGTTAATTTTTTAGAGGCAATTAAAATACTTATATGAATTTACATACCATGGTGTCTTTTTTTTGGGGGGTGCGCATGGTATTTTGTTTATCTACTATCTTGATAAAGGTAAAACTATTAATAGCGAATATTAAACGGCATTATTCGATCGATTAAGTGTAAAAATCAAGAACAAACGGCCTCACATGCAAAAGAAAAATGAGCTGTTTCACCAAGACAATGCACGATGTCACAAGCCTATGAAAACGATGATTAAATCGAATGAACTACGCTTTAAATTGCTTCCCCATGCACCGTATTCTATATATCTGGTCGCCAGCGACTATTGGTTTTTGCAGGGTACCAGGCCACGAGGGCCACCCAGGTAACGAAGAGGCCGACGACCTAGCCAAAAGAGGGTCAACCATGGAAATGATAGGCTCTGAGCCATTCTGTGAAATCTCGACAGGCCTCTTTAAAGCATCTATTAAGAGCTGGGTAGACAGATAGTTTTAAAGCTGGTGGGTACAAACACCAGGACAACGACAGGCAAAGCAGTTCATTAAGACCTGCTCGGCCAAGTTTACCTCGGACCTACTAAGCCACAGTCGTAAGGTCGTAAGAATAACGGTAGGTCAACTAACAGGACATTGCAAACTCAACAAGCACCTGGAAAGAATAGGCCTGGTGGAGGATAGCCTGTGTAGGTTCTGCCAGGAGGCTGAAGAAACAGCCGTACATGTGTAGTGCTACTGTGAAGCACTATGTAGGCTTAGGTTTACTAAGCTTGGTAAGGAAAAACCAAAACCGGCAAGATATATGGAGTGGCCAGTGTCAAGAGTCTAGTTAAGAGGACTGGCCTGGACAAGGTCCTCTAAAGAACGATAGGAGAAACCACAATAAAAATGGTAAGGTTGCAGTGGTGGAGGTCATTTTTGCCATCTCCGCTCAAATAATCTAATCTAATCTAATTGGTTTTTGCAGGCCTCAAAAAGATGCCCCAGGGAAAAAAATTGGCTCAAATGCAAAAGGTAATGCCGAAACAGAGACATTACGTTACATTAAGAGCAAAGACAATTCGTTTTACAAAGAAGGTATCGAAAAATAAGAGGAGCGTTGGAATCAATATATTACACTCCAAGGAGAGTAAGTCCCGTCTAGACCGGGAACCTATTGAGTGAAATGTTATTGTTATAGCGGATTCATTAATTGAAAAGTCCTCCTTGGGTATATGCCAAAAGAAACTTTAACACAATGGGACCCTTTTGGTCCTGCTCCTGGGGTTTAGAGACTGAGCCCGTTCAGTCCTGTTAACTCCTCTGAACTAACAGATTGCCTGAAACAAAAAATAGAAAACGTTCCGGTGGCAGACTTGCCAAGATAAAAATAAAATATAGAAACTTAATTGAAAATTAAGTAATAATTAAAATTAAAATTGTTAGAATGTTAATAAAAATTACAGATTCTGAGATCGTTTTTTTGTCGTAAGTCATACATGACATTTATTGGTATATTTATTGTTTAAAAAAACGGTGATATGTTAATTATTTTTAAAATTTCCTGAAATTACTTTAGCGGTCTGAAAAGTTCTCGACCTAACAAAGATACAAGACATGTTTTCTGATTTTTTTTTTAAATATTCTCTTTGAAACTCTACACATTTCTCCCAGCGATGCCCCCATCTTTGTAACCCGTCCAAATAGTACTCGGCGTTGTTCTCTGCAAAATAATTGTTCGCAAAGGTGATTGCCTTTTCATTTGACGAAAATCTCTGTCTTCCGAGCGCAATTTTTAGATGAGAGAACAAAAAGTCGCTTGGAGCTAGAACTGGTGAGTAAGGCGGATGGTCAAGCAGTTCAAACCGTAATTCCGGGATTTTCGCCATGGCGACCGCTGAGGTATGAGACTGTGCGTTGTCTTGTTGAAACAGGATTTTCTTTTTCTGCAAATGTGGCCGTTTTTCCGCAAGTTTTGCCTCCAGCTTGTCAAGTAATGATGCGTAGTATGCTCCTCTAATGGGTTTTCTTTTTGAAGATAATCGATTAAAATAACTCCACGACCATCCCAAAAACAGTCGCCATCACTTTCTCAGCCAAAAAACAGTTTTTGCTTTTTTGGAGCCGGTTCCTCCTCTGCAATACACTGTACAGTAATTAATCGGCGCCAAAACTCGGATTTATTGCACCTAAACTGCACTAACAGAGCGTTTGAAATGTTCATTCGAACACGCGTTTGGTCTGGCGTAAGCAAACGCGGCACCCAACGCGCGGACAGCTTTCTCATGTCTAGATGTTCATTAAATATGAGACAAACACGTTCTTTTGACATGTTCATAACCTCTGCTATCTGTCTCATCTGTATTCAGCGGTCGTCTAACACCATTTGGTGAACTTTGGCGACGTTTTCGTCGGTAGTTGCAGTATTTGGACGTCCCGAACGTTCATCGTCTCCCAACCCCTTAGGTTAGGTGATGTTAAGTTAGGTTTAAAGTGAGTGGGTATAACAACCTTCCACCGCGACCGATCGGTCTGTTGTGGCTCACACCCTTTTATATTTCTCCCACCAGGTCCAGACTTCTAATAAATCGGATGATCCTGTTGGCAGAGAGATCTTTCACCTCCCCCAGCAACAAGGTGTCATTGCCGAAGATTGCGAATCTGCGTCGTGCCATTGCACGAACACAGTATGTGTTTTGCCGATTCATCCCCCTCCATGCACATGCGGCACTCGGCATCTTCCGCTAGGGCGATTTTGTGCATGTGGTATTTCAATCTGCAGTGTCCCGTGTACAGTCCCACTAGAGTTTTAAGGTGTTCCCTTGATTGCTCCAGTAATATGACGGTACATTATTGGTTCTGTGGGCTTACAAAGGCCTCCGAGTGTCCGAGACCAAGAAGTCCATGCCAGTACCGAAGATTTTCTCTTTGTGTCCAAGCTGATATGAACTGCTTGGCCATTCTATAAGATATACCGATGACCGGTTCCGGCCCTGTGAACTTTGTCTCAGCCCCCCTTTTGGCAAGGAGGTCTGCGGACTCATTACCCTCTAGGTCGGTATGTCCAGGTATCCACAGTAGGGTAACCTTGTTGCTTTGACCCAGTTTGGTCAGCGCATCCTTGCAATAATTTTCCCAACCCCTTTCGGACACGTTTGAATTCTGCTCCCCAAAATTTCACTGTGGTAAATGATGGTGCAAAGTCTCCATCTACAGAATCCAACTCGTCGTTGATTTGCGTAGGCGACAGCTCGATACTCGATTTTGTCCATTTTCACAAAACACTCACATCAACTCACTCAAATGACTGTTACATAATAACTGCGCGTCCAAAATGACTGGTGAGTAACAGCAGGGAAAGCAAACCCTAGTTCCACTGCTTTGCAAACTCTTCCGTGCAAGCCTAGCTACGAGCTATTTGCCAAATGCATGGAAGCAGACTAAAATGGTCTTCATTCCAAAGCCGGGTAAGGACTGCTCCCAGGCAAAGGGACTTAGACCAATTACATTGTCGTCTTTTATGATAAAAACAATGGAAAAACTGATCGACAGGTATGTCAGAGAAAACTCTCTTACAGAGAGGCCACTCCACAAAAACCAACATGCCTATCAATCAGAAAAATCATGCGAATCTGCTCACCATCAACTGGTGACCAGATTAGAACTCGCACTGAACAACAAGGAAATCGCACTTGCTGCATTTCTTGACATTGAGGGAGCTTTTGATCGAACCTCCTTCAACTCAATGGCCGAGGCTCTTACCAGACATAATGTTAACGACACCATTTGTAGGTGGATAAACAACATGTTACTTGGCAGACGAGCGCAAGCAACGTTATTCAGCGAAACAATGGAGGTGTCAGTAGTCAAAGGATGCCCACAGGGAGGGGTTCTATCCCCACTACTGTGGGATATGGTTGTTGACGAACTCCTGGTGGAACTGAATAATAATGGCTTCTATACCCAGGGGTATGCAGATGACATCACTATACTTGTCGTGGGGAAGCATAACAAAACAACCTCGGAGCTTATGCAAAGGGCACTGAGAATTGTGGAGAGATGGTGCAACAAGGAAAACCTTACTGTTAATCCTGGCAAAACTGCGCTAATACCCTTCACTAGACGAAGGAAGCTGGATGATTTAATATCTCCTCACTTCTTCGGTACCACACTCGGCTATGTCCAGGAGGTAAAGTATCTTGGATTAACTCTGGACTCTAAGCTAACCTGGAATCGACATATGCAGAATGTGATTAATAAGGGCAAAATGGTTCTAATGGCTACCAAAAGAGCTGTGGGGAAGAATTGGGGATTTCAGCTACGCATAGTGCATTGGTTGTACACTGCTGTGGTAAGACCCATGATAACCTACGGTTCAACTATCTGGTGGCCAAAAATAGAACTGAGAAAAGCAGAGCTGGAGTTATCCAAACTCCAGCGACTAGCATGTCTCTGTATAACGGGAGCTATTAGATGCACTCCAACTGCAGCCATGGAAACCCTACTAAGCCTCTCCCCTCTTGGTATAATTATTAAGGCGGAGGCGAGGATTGGGGCATACAGGCTGAAATGCAACGGCAACTGGTGCTCTGGGCCTGCCCTAGGACACACCAGAATAACGAGCAGTATCACAAACCCAATATTTGAGATGAGCAGTGATACAATGCCAAAACAGATAAATACACACAGACCATACAAAACCCAGCTTACCTGGGGCGGCAGTGAGCGATCTCCTGGTCAGTCTCGGAATTTGGTTTGGTATACCGATGGATCCAAGACTGACAATGGAGCCGGCGCAGGAATACATGGTATGACCCCCAGGTTTAATGCTTATGCTTCCCTGGGGAAATATGCCACTATTTTCCAGGCGGAAATATATGCCATTGAACTTTGTCTGCGAGAGAACTCGAGGAGGAGATATAAGGGCAGGGACATTACTATCTTCTCTGATAGTCAAGCGGCCATAAAAGCTTTGGCATCTCAACAAGTCAACTCAAGGTTGGTTTGGAACTGTCTGCAATGCCTCCTAAACCTGGCTAACCACAAGAAAGTTACATTTTCCTGGGTGCCAGGACACAGGGGAATACAGGGCAATGAAAATGCAGACTCCCTGGCCAGGCGAGGCTCCGCAGCAATGTTTGTGGGTCCTGAACCTGTTTTTGGAATACCAAAAGCCTCGGTTCGTGGCTACATGACTCGGTGGATTCAAACACAGCATCAGTCATACTGGAACCACATTCCAAGGCAAAATCACAGTAAATCAATGTTGGACTCACCATCGAACTAAATAGGAATCAGATTAGGATAGTGACAGGATTAATAACCGGACACTGCACCCTAAGAAAACATATGCACACTATGGGCATCTATAGAGAAGAACCCATTTGCAGACTATGTGACGAAGAGGAAGAGACAGCCTCTCACATCATATATGAGTGCCCTGCACTTACATACTGGAGAACAAATCAAAACCTCATGGTGGACACTAACCACCAGGAGGCTGGAGACCAGAAAAGAACAGTAAAAGGGCTACTACACCTGTCTAAGGTGTCAAACCTTTTTTAACTGAAACAAATACACAAGAGATACAACAAGCCCTGTAGGCTGCAGTGTCGAGGCGGACAAAACCTCAACTTGTGTATTTAGTTTATCAATCAATCAATCTATCAACAGTCGACAGATGAACAACGGAATTCACTAGCTTTTAGTTACGAGTGCTGTTTAAGACTTTACCTAAAACGTGACAACTACGCATAGCCACCGGGCAAACCCCCTCTAATAGTGTAACGCGTGTAAACCTTCGAGTGCGGCGCCTCCGACGCGCAGAACGACAAAGAACTCTAACGAGGTAGCATTGTTTATAAAATCCTTATTTTTTAACCAGTATTTTTTTAAATGTAAAAGTAGTTAATAAAGCCGATGAGAGATAACAAAAGGTTTTTGTCTTTAAACCGTACAAGTGCTGCCATCTTTACGTTGATGTCGGAAACTTTTCAGACCACCCTGATATTGAATACATTTAAAAATATATATATGCACTTCCTATTATTTTACGTTTTTTTTTTAAATAAGTTGCTTTTGCTAAAATACTAGAAGAATTCCAGTTTATTACGTGGTTGTTATTAAATGCATGATGACAGATTTTTGATTTGTGGAATTTTGTGCTTTTAATGTATGTACGATGTCTAAAAGTTTTAGCTGTATAAAATTTATCTGCTAGTTCAGAGGGATCAAAAGGACTAAGCAAGCTCAGCCTCTATACCCCGGGACCAAAACCAAAGAGGTCCTATTGCTTAAAGTTTTTTTGGCGCGTACCCAACGAGGACTTAACAATATATAGGTAAATACAGTTTCTAAATTATCCCCTGTATATACTAGGATCTAAGATCAAATCAATTATAATTTGTTTATTTGTTTAGTACTTGAATACATAATATAATTTTTAAAAATAAGTGCTTGTGTACCTGACAGGTATAAATATATGTAAATAGACAGTGATCTACTAAATTGCCAATTTTAAGTAAAAGCAACAGTAAAACTGTGCCAAAATGAATGTAAAAACAAGTTTTGTGTTGTGCCTTGTCGCTTACTTGTCTAAGGTGAGTATCATAGTTTCCTTTCAATATTTTTAAGTAATTAGTGTAATAGTGGATAAACTAAGTATTTTACTTAAAATTTCAAACGCCGATACTTCAAAAACTAGCAGTGTAAAAGCTCCGACAGTGGCGTAACAACTTGAGAATAGGCCCGGGTTTAAGGTTAAAAATATAAAATAACTGTACAAATGAATTTTTTAATTGTTATTTATAAATATATTTTAACCAACGCTCTATAAGCTTAAAGCCTAAGTAAATTGTATACTGTCAAAAGATTTTTATGTTGGCCCCTTAAAAATTAAAACAGCCCGGCTGCTGCAATAAATAAGCGTCTCCCCTATTGTTTTTGCATGAAAGAAAAATTGCAGCAGTTTTTAAAAACTAAAAAAATATGCCTGGGCAAATAGAACCATTGCGGCATATTTCATGCAAGAAACATTTCAAATTACTGTAGAATAGTATATTGTACAGAGTTTTTTTTCACATTTAAAGGTTTTATTAGAAGAAATACAAAAGAAGGTATAGAATTTTTTAAGGAAATTTTAGATATGACATTTAAAAAAACAACTGACGATCAGAAAATAGAAAAATCGGATTTTTTTTTTAAATGAAACACCCTGTTATTAAAAATATGAAATCTTTTCGTTTTCCATTTTTTAAAAATATATAATATGTCTTTGTATGGAAGAGCTGTTTTGTAACAATTTGACTTTAAATTTTCATTTTATGTGCAATGGAGCACCCCTTCTTAGGTCTAGTAAGCCGTAAAAGCCCAACAGAACTCTAAATTGGACCACGCTTGGCCAAGGATGACGACAGATAACAAAACAAAAAAATGTATTCAAAGAAAAAAAGATTGCCTACTACTACTATAATAACGTGTATGCACTTGTGTTGTTTATATTATATTAATTTATTTGTTTTGTTATCTGTCGTCATCCTTGGCCAAGCGGGATCCAACACAGAAGTTCTGTTTGGCATTCACGGCTTACTAGACCTAAGGAGGGGTGCTCCATTGTCATATCTAAAATGTTCATAAAAAATCCTTAAACTATTGTATAAACAACGTTTTTGTATTCCTTTAAATAATACCTTTAAAATCATACCAATATATTAAAAACAGCATTTTTCACACAATTGTGGCAGTTTGGTGGCGATAAGTCAAATGCTTTTCAAACTAGTTTCACACTATACTTTTTCTACGACTGCAAAACAAATGAACGGTAACCCGGCAACCATAAACCATCACCTACTCGATCCAGGTTTACTGATCGTTTGTTGGTTCTTTGAAGCCTCCTTTTATACTGGAGGCCATATTTTTCACACCCTCTAAACCGTGCGAAAAAATTGCTCACACGTGTTTTCATAGCAGTCGTAGGGAAAACACCTTGACTAGTTCTGGTCCGTAAAATTCGATGTTGCCAACATACTTTGTTCTTTGTAGGCCTCGCCAGTTGGTGAAACATACGACCAATCTTTTGAGGCGACTCTGAATAAATTGGGACTGGATTACATTAGTTTATATGACTACAACACATATATACTCAATATAGAATCAGTTGTGGAAGCAGCCCAGAAAGCCGCTATAGACCAGTTAGACAGAACCGTCGATCTGGCACAAGAATTCACAAGGCTAGTCAAAAATTTAGGAGGTCAAGAATATGTCAGATATATAAACGATATACAAACCGAATATTTTCAACGCATTGAAGATATGAGGCACCAAGCCTATAACCAAGGTAAGTGAATGTTCAATAGGTTTAGGCGTTCGACAAGAGAGGGCGTTATTAGGTTCGTGTGCCCAAGTAGCAATTATACCCAAGAGTAATAATTATTTATCACATCGGCAATACTGTTACGTGCAAACATCCATGGCAGTAAAGCTTTCTGGTCCTTTGCCAAAAATATTAGTCAAAATTTCTGCACAAATTCTTTTCCACCCCTAATCTCTGAAGATAGAATTGTTTCTACTTCTAGAGGAAAAGCCGAACTATTTGCCAAACAACTTGCTGCCAATTCTACGCTTGATCCTCCTATTAATCTTCCTCTCCCAACAGTTTCCCCTGTTTCTCATAAAATGAGAATTTGATGTCATTTTTAAAGTCAAACAGATCAAGCGTATTATTTCTTATCTTAATACTAACAAATCGTCTGGGCTGGATGGCATACCAGCAATCGTCCTAAAAAAAGCTTGCACCCATCCCAACTCGCCTCTTTTGAATCTCTTACGACACGGGCATTTTCCCGGAGAGTTGGAAAGCTGCACGTATGCAACCTATCCCCAAAAAGGGACTCAAAACTCTCCTTTCTAACTATGGACATATATCTCTCTGTTGTTTGCAAAGCAATGGAAAAATCATTAATTCCCAAATCTTAAAGTATCTAAAAAAAACACAAGATCTTACATGATAGATAGTTTCCGTCACAGAAGATCCACAGCTGATCTTCTTTGCTTTGTCTTACACAAGTGGAACAAGTCCTAGGGTTTTTTGGTGAATCCCAGATCGTTGCTATTGACATTTCCAAAGCTTTCGATCAGGTCTGGCATGATGGGCTTCTTAACAAACTTCCTTCTTACGGTCTTCCACCTAAGCTTTGCTCTTGGCTCCCCAGTTTCCATTGTAATCGACGTGTATCACTTACTGTAGATGGCCATTCCTCCAGCTTCTACCAAATTAATGCTGGGGTGCCCCAGGGCTCAGTGCTGGCACCCACGCTGTTTCTTCTACACATTAACGATCTTCTCTCTTCCACACTCAATCCCATTCATAGTTTTGCTAACGATAGTACCCTCCACTCTAGTATTCAATTTCTTAAGCCACCATGTAATTCTGATTTGGAAAACAAGCGCAGGTCAATGCAGATATCTCTTTCACAAGACCTCAAATTTATCTTGGATTGGGGCGCAAAAAATCTTGTTCAGTTTAATGCCTCGTGGTTGCTGTCGCGAAAAAAGTCTGCCAATGCTCATCCGTTACATATGAGCGGCCAAGTTCTGCAGAACAAAGAGTCGTTTAATCTTGTCGGCGTTACTTTTGAGAATAACCGACTGGCACAAACACATTACATCCATAGCCTCGGCAGCTTTCAAAAAGCTTAGATTCCTCTTTCGAGCGAGAAAGTATTTCTCCTCTTCCAATCTGTATACTCCGTATGTATCTCAAATCAGACCCTCTTTAGAATATTGTTCTTATGTCCGGGGAATGGCGTCCCCTTAGCATTCTGGACTCCATTCAAAGAAGAGCCGTTCGTCTTATTAATGATCCCACGCTCACAGAAAGGCTTTCTCTTCTTGCCCACCGTCAAGCTGTAGGGGATCTGTCGCTCTTCTATAGGTATTTTCACGGCTTCTGCTAAGAGGAATTGGCCAGTATAATTTCTTCTCTGGCACCTCCCAACAGAGCAACACGTAGTGCATTATGCATCCTTTTACAGTTCAATCAGAGAGGCCCAGAACTTCCCGCTTTCTTCGTTCCTACATCCCTAGAGTGCCAAGACTATGGAACCTGCTGCCCGCAGAAGTTATTTCTTCTCCTCCCAATCTCCAAATATTTAAGTCCCGTGTGAACAAACTCCCTCTCACCACACTTAAGACACCCACTGCACGTTAGTACTTAGCTGATGCCTAAGTTTAAAGTCCGATTTAAAGAAGAAAAGGCCAGGAACGTCATACCAAAAGTCTGCGATTAAGCCTTTCTTTCTCTCTACGCTTCACCCATACGTTTTTAAATTTGGAACAGTACGAGGAGAACGGGAATAATTTTAAAGTGAGAGAGAACAACGCATGTTGATGACGCTGGTGGCCTTTTCCACTTTAAATCGGAATATACTGGTGCTTTAGAAGTACTTTTATTAAATTATAAAGGTTTTTCTTTTTCTTTTTCTAAAATTTCAGCCGCAATAAAAGGTTTTATATTATAGTTTTGCTTGCGCCAAATTAAAGGACTTCAAAGCGCGGATAAAGCACATTTTTTTCAAAAATTTTTGTAGAGAAATTAAATTTTTTTAGGTTTTAAAAATTTTTAATATTTTTTTAACAAAGCCTATTGACCCATGTTATGATGAAAAAATATATGTTATGTATCTTTAGTAGATTTAGCTTTACGAACTTTTTTATAATTTTTGAAAGGTTGTTAGAAACTCAAAAAATTCAAAATATATTTTTTTCGCTACTTTTCGATATATATTCTTTTAACTTTAATTTTATTTTTTTTTTCTTAATTTTTCTGAAAAACAGGCGAATTTTTTTTAAGGACCCCGCAATTTTTTATGGAAAATGGGTTTCGGTCAATTGTTTTCAAGCTTTGCATAATGATAGTTTTCAACACGCTGATTAAGTCTCCACGGGCACAAAACCCTCTGTAGCTCTCAAAAAATCCCGCAGAGCAAACTATCAGTCAAAATTATCTCCAGTGCCATTTGAAGGTGATTTTGGGGGGTTGGGGGGGATTTTCGGGACTTGTGCCCGTGGAGACTGATCAGCGGCAGCGTGTTGAGAACTATCACTATGCAAAGTTTGAAAACAATTGGTCGTAACTCGTAACCCATTTTCCATAAGAGAAATCCCCAAATACCTCTAAGAATGATTTTGGAGGGATTGGGGGAGTTTTCGAGTTTTGTGCCCGTGAAGACTTTTGATTAGCGTGTTAAAAACTATTACTATGCAAATTTTGAAAACAATTGGCCGAAACCCATTTTCCATACTTTTTAGTAATATTCAAATATTTTTTAAATTATTTTTCTTGTTACTTTTTAATCCAAAAGTTATTTAAAACTTCTATTTTTCACAAAAATTAAAAAATAATAATAATAAAAAAGTTTTCTAAAAAGATATCGCAAAATAGCGAAAAAAAATGATTTTGAATTTTTTGGCTCCCTATCACCCTTTTAAAAATTATGAAAAAATTCATGAAGCTAGATTTACTAAAGACACATTACATATATTTTTTTCATCATAACGTGGGTCAATAGGTTTTGTTTAAAAAATATTAAAAATGTTTAAAGCCTAAAAAAAGTTTAATTTCCGTCCAAAAAATTTTGAAAAAAAATTGTGCTTTATTCGCGCTTCCAAGAGCTTTAATTTAGCGAAAGCAAAACTACAAAATCTTTTAATGCGGCTAAGATACTAGAAAAAAAAAACAAAAAATAACTTTTTGAAGCACCTACGTAAATTAAAAAAAAAAACAGGAAAAAGCCCGTCTTTTTGTTCCCACCAAGCCTAGCTGGGTGAGATTTCAAAAAGTGAAAAGGCTGATTACCCTACCTTCTTATGCGCCAAAGCCATTTATCGAAAATTTCCCTAAATGCTACTTGAGGAATTTTGAGTCATTTAAAACAATATCTCTAGTGACAATCTAATGTTCTTTCTTTTTTTGCAGAAGTTGATATTAGCAACTGTGCGTTGACAGCCGTCCAGAAGATCAATAAAGAATCACGAATCGCCATCAGCAACTTGACTGATATTTTTACCGGAATAACGAAGACGTTTAACGAATACAGCACGCAGAACTACACAGAACCGGCATCTCTGACTTTGGCCAAAACTTACACTATAAGGGAAAGGATCTACCAATGTCCATTTTCCTTTACCGATTCTCTGCCATTCTTTACGTGTCTCACTTCCGCTGCGGTTTTACAAGATGTAGTGATTTTACAGCGATTTACTACAACTTTAAACGATACCATTTCGGACGTGTTAAATTTAGTTCACCAATTTACCGAAGCTGCAACTGTGTTTAGCCACGAAAATCTTGACGCGTTTAATTCTACTGCGAGTCGTATCTACGACGATATTATGATTCCATGTGCACAAAACAAGGGACTTTAAATGTTTATATGCTAAAGCTTTCAGGACAAATGAAAAAACTTGTATTGTACAGGGTTATTCATTTAAAAGTAAACATGGCTATATTTTTGAACTTCCCTGTACTTTTTTAAAAAACGAATATAGCCATTTCGTTAATTTTTTTCCGTAGAATTCAATAATCTAATCAGAAAAACATTTCAAACAAAAACAAAAGAGTTACAGCACGAATGACGTATTTTTTAAATGGAATACCCCGTATATTGTTATATCAATAGATCGAGATTTTCACGAGGAATTCGGGGTTGCTGGGTTTATTTCCTGCGATGCCACAGGTCACAGGTGCTTATTTGTTAAAGTCAAGAGTTTTAAAAATACGTATATTACTTTTTGGAGTAGTTTTATAATGAGGTTTTTATCTGAAGAACGACTTCAAATTGTAACTATCTATTATAAAAGCGGATAAAACGCCGGAGGAACACAACGAAGACATGTTGCCAGATTCCACCGAAATATATCAGTAAAAACGATTTTAAAACTGAAGGTCTTATTCGAAGAAATAAAATCGTTACATATTAGGAAAAGGGCTACAATGAGAAAAAAAACCTGGATCGAGCTATTCTAAATTATTTTACTTTGTATCCCATGAAGTCAATAGGGTATTTTCACTCAATTGATATTGATAATGTTGTGTGTAAAAATTAAAAGTAGAAACACAATTAAGCAAAACCTGCTAAATAACACGGAAAAAAACAAACCCCTTACTTTTCTATTTAAGGTTTAATTATCATTGTAATTTAAATAGCCCGCCACTCCCCTAACCAATCAAATTCAACATGGATGCCAAGTCTGTTTAGGAACTATCGATATCGACAATCGTAATGCTAAAATGCGAAATGCTTTTTAGACTTTACACTAAAACACAGCCAGACTACCTAAATACTTTCAATTGGAATAAACCATAAAAACTTACATCAAAATGGTTTTCACAACAATAATAGGCATGTCCTTTGGGCATTTTCTCAATACCTACAGCAGCACACCAGGCTTTTCTCCTATCGTCTTGTTTTGGAAGAGAAAAGAATATTTTTGAAGATCCTAAACTCGGCAGGGCTTCTGGATTCGCAAATAATAACAATACACTTTTTTTCATTTTGCATAAAATAACGGAAATTTACTCGTAAAAAGGCTTCATATCAAGGAAAGTTTGGCGATAATAATAACTATAGTAATAAATTGGAATATTTGGAAAGAACACACCTTTTTTCAAATTAGAAATTATTAATAAATATTAGAGGTTACAGGTTATACAGGTTGACATTGACAATATGACAATTGGCAGGAAACGCCAACTTTGTAGATGTTCCCATATCGATATTTGATGACAGGCGTATCGAATAACAAAAAGCTGACAACAAAGCAGAAATTCCCCAATAGAAAATTTAGGGCCGTGCGTCACGGGTAAAAATTCAAACTTAAAATTGATTTTTAAGGGTTTCCGGAGGCCAAAAAAATCGGGAAAAAAATTTTTGGCCTTTATTTTCGGGCTTTGCAATAAGCTAATAAAAAAAAATCATGAAAAACGCCTATTACTGACGCAGTAAGAGACTTGAGGTATGGCCCTGCAAGAAGAAGAGTAACCTATGTGATGGTTCAGAGAACAGTGAAATATTTTAAGTATCTTCCATATCACGTTCTTCCAGTGCAGCATTTAACACGAGAACAAAAGGAACTTCGCTTTCAATTTGTTTCCCAAATTTTAATCCATAAACAAGTTAACGATCCTACCCTGTTTCAATCGATTCTTTGGACGGATGAAGCTACGTTCACTACAACGGGAATGTTTAACCGACGCAATACGCACCCCTGGGCAAGACAAAATCCCAGGAAATTTCAAGAGATTAAATACCAAGGGAGGTCTTCTCTTCATGTCTGGTGTAGTGTGCTTAACAATTGAATTGTCGGGCCAATATTCTATGAGGGGTCCTTAACTGGAGAAAGATATCTCAATCTTCTTGAAAACGATATTGAGGACATTTTAGAAGAATTACCACTCGAAACATATCGCAAGATAATTTGGCAACAAGACGGAGCGCCGCCCCATGCTGTCCATCAAGTTGGGCAGTATCTCAATCGCCGATACAATCAATGGATTGGACGTTATGGCACTATTAGATGGCCACCTAATAGTCCAGATATTACAATTTTGGACACTTCTCTATGGGATCATTTGAAGAATGTCGTTTACCAAAATGGGAACACAAACACAGAAGAAATGAGAGAAAAAATTGTAAATGAAATTAATCGTCTTAACCAAGAACCTCAAATAATATCGGCGAGCTTAGAAAGATCAAGGAGGGGTTATAGATCATGTTTCAAAAATAACGGGGGTCATATAGAACATTTAAATTTTTAGTAATATTATAATTTTTTGTTATAAGTGTTCTTATTACCACCATATTTTACCTCGTATTGTATTTTAATTTTTTCCGTTTATTGTAATTTTGCTGCTTGGTTTAGAAATTGATATATCATATCATTTTTAGCATATAATATAATTTGAAGCCGTTATTCTACTTATTATAAAACTACTCCAAGAAGTAATAAACCTATTCTTAGGAAATAAACCCAGCAACCCCTATATCACCGAATTCCTCGTGAAAATCTCTATCTATTGATATAAAAATATACGGGGTATTCCATTTAAAAAATACGTCACTCGTGCTGTAACTCTTTTGTTTTTGTTTTAAATGTTTTTCCGATTAGATTATTGAATTCTAGTGAAAAAAAAATACACAAAATGGCTATATTCGTTTTTTAAAAAACTACAGGGAAGTTCAAAACTAAAGACCGGTTTACTTTAAAATGAATAACCCTGTACTTGTTTTTAGGATACAGGGTGTCCGGTAAGTATATGGCATACTTTCAGGGGGAGGTCAAAATAAGCCTAATTTGTCATTAAAAAAATCCTTAAGTGTCCCCTAACGGAGATACAGAGTCCCAAGGGGGCACTAAGCCATTTACTTTTTTGGCTTTAACTTTTGAACCGACTTGTATAATTTAATGAAATGTTAATATGTTATAAAGGGATAAAGACTCATAAAACCATACTAGGGTAGATGGTTTACATCGTAAGGGAAGTCAGAAACGGACTTCCATCACCCTCGTTGAGCCATATTTTCGACAGGTGTCATTTTAAAGAGATACAAATTGGGTTTTATAAATACTTTGGTCATTTCTTTTTAAAAAAGGTACTCTACATTTGTTTCTATAAAATTAGCCGTTTTCGTAGGTCAAAAAAATTTGAAATTATTTACTAAACGCAAGTATGTTGAAAATGTGAAAGCTTTGCCTTTTTTTGGCTACTTGAGCTGATTTTTGAAATAGGCGCCCTGTACCTCTATACATTTCCTTATTCGACGGATGTTTTCTCGTTGTACTATAAACAATATTCCGATCGGCTCGAATTTCGTTGCAATGGTGTGTTATTCTTTATTTGTTTACTGACGAAGCCGGTTTCACCCGAGATAGTGTAGTGAATTGCCATAATATGCATATCTGGCATAAAGAAAATCCCCATGCAATGGTACAGACAAAGCACCAACAAGGATTCATTGGTTAACGCGGGGATTATTGGGAATCATCTTATTGGAGCCTTCTTTATTGAAGACAGATTAAATGGTGCCGTGCATTTGCAATTCTTGCAACAAAACTTAAACGGTTGATTAGACAATGTGCCCTTGCAAATTAGAAATCAGATGTGGTTTATGCACTACGGTGCACCGCCCCATTTTAGCAATTTGGTTCGTCAGTACTTATCAAATACTTTTGGTGATCGATGGATAGATCGAGGAGGGCTTATTTTTTGGCCACCGATGTCGCCCGACATGACTCCATTGGATTTCTTTTTCTGGGAAAATTTAAAGGGGCTTGTATTTTTAACACTAGATTACACCAGGAAAGACCTGATAGAAAGAATAACACACTATTGCAACGAAATTCGAGGCGATCCTGGAATGTCGTTTAGAGTACAACGGGAAATCATCCGTCGAATAAGGAAATGTATAGAGGTACCAAGTAGCCAAGAAAAGGCAAAGCTTTTACATTTTTAACATTCTTGCGTTTAATAAATGATTTCTAATTTTTTTGACCTGCTTAAAGATGTTATACAGAAATTTAATTTTTTCGAAAACGGCAAAAAAAAATAAGTGGTGTGTACTGGGTATCGGACTAAGATTTTCTGGCGTATTTTTTTCCTCTGAACACGCATCTGAAGTCGAAAATGAAAGCCAAACAGCAAAAACCCGATAAGGTACATTTGCTGGCTAAAACCTGTTATCACGGAATGTTTGTACTACGACTATATAAATTATAAGAGATAAACATTTTATAAAACAAAAAATGAACTTTCTAAATTGTCTATATAAAAAGTTATTTAAAGATTTTTGATAAGATAAATAATAAAGGAGATATAAACAAAAATGCAATTTTCGAAATTTACTACTTTTCTCGATTTTTTGCTGTTTGACCCCCAGTTTTGACTTTAGATTCGTGTTAAGCGGCAAAAAATCTTAGTCCGACACCCAAAACACACCACTTTTTTTGTGGACCTATGTAACACTTGCCAGAAAAAATAGCTTTATTTGATGTTGGTGATGCAAGTTACCAGACAATGTAAATGAAAATTTTTATCTAAATTTCATACAAAATATTGCAACTATTGTATAAGCATAGTGGTAACTCCATGGCTACTTTTTTTACCGGCTAAACCATGCAATTTTAAATATAACTAAGTCTACTTAAAATAATCCATTTGGACATCAAAAGCCTGTCATCAAAGTTATGCATAGATAATACGTATTTTTCGGACACTCTGTAAAGTGCGTTTTGATTGTACCTATTAAATAGGTTTGGTGACTATTTATCTTCGTTTAAGAAGACGAGAATATTAAATAATATTTAATAAAACGAATGTTGTGTGCGCATTTCGGGACACTCTGTACATGTGGCTGTTACAACATAAATTAGGTTATAATAAATAATAAAGTTATGTCAATATACATTGTTTCATTGCTTCAAATCATTTTCCACTTCCTCCTCCGCAATCGAAATATTTATTCGATCATCTAGCTACAATGCGTAAGCGGTTTTACACATACAAGAATTCTAGTGAAATTTAGGGCAAAAATAATCTCCAATATTTGCAAGAAATAAAAAAAATGTTTTTCTTAATTTTGTCAAAATTTTTTCAACTTGTTTTTAATGTTTGTTTAACAATATGTTTGTTATCAGGCTAAATTTATACTTAAAAATAATGGATAGCTTTTCTTAATGTGCTAACTTAAAAAAAAAAACAGTTTGATAATCAGATATATCGGGAAGTGCATCGTCGGGGGGGATATAGGAAATCCCATGTAATTTTTAACCGGGTCAATTATTGGCTCCCTTAATTCTTTTGGAGAAAAATTCTATTGAAGACCATGCAAATCTACGTTCAGGGTAAAAACTTTAGATTAATATATTTTTAAAAATTGTTACTTTATTATCGCCTCATATTTATGAACAACAATAAAAATACTAGCTAGTTCTGAATTATCGTTGTTATTTTAAAATTTAGTGGTTTATCATTATTAAAAAATCGTACAGCGAAAAGATTAACCATGAGTTACACTAGGTACTGAAGAGAATGTATTGATGATGAAATAATAATGAATAATGATAAAGCACTAAATTTCAAAATGACAATGTTAATGCACAAATAACTTTTATTTTTATTGTTCTTCATAAATTTGAGGCGATAATTAAAAATATATTAGCACCTAACTCGCAAACGGTGTAGCCGAAAAATCTAAGTTTTTACTAGGAACGCGCCTGCTTTACTTTTTTATTCTCAAATCCCTAAAAGATATATTCTTGAAAAAGAAGAAATTTTTCGATAACAACTAGCAACTCATTACTGGCAACATTTTTGCCGTTGAATTCTATTACCAACCAAAATTCTTAAAGTTAATAAAAAAATAAATGAAGAGTTCAAAAAATGTAAAAAAAAGTTAGAGAAGCCGTTCTTTATTTTGCCAGTTTGTAATAAATTTATATATAATATTGTAACTTTCGAATTATAGTATGCGAAAACAATAAACAGCTTTTTAAATTCCTATTAATAATTTTGAATAACCCCGTCCCGCCGCCCATGAAAAACAGTCTAGATATCACTGGAGAGTCTAGATAGCACTGGGTTCTATACTTCCAACTGTAACACAAAAAAAGTAAAGAGCAAACCCAATAAACCTTATTCAAATTAATTCATTTAAAACACTCAAAATCCGATCATAGGAACACAGCTCCGCAATTAATTTAACATCATTTCTTTATTTAACTTTTTTGTTACAATGTCGCCGGATTTAAAAATTTATCAGTAGGTCTAATATTACCGTTCTTACCGAGTTTTAAAGTAACATTTATTTTGTAAAGTTAATAAATATTTCTCTTAGTATAAATATCTATATAAATATCTTGAGATATAACAGCTGTATTTTATAAATTACCTGATGTTTTAGTACTGGCGAAATAATATCTTTTACATCAATTCGTATAAAAACCTGCTTAAAATTTGGCAACATGGGGTTCCAAGTTTCAGTTATGTTGGGGACACAAGCCCTTATGAGGCTTTATAGGCATGCAAATTCTAGGTATTTAGATTCTGACTTCGTTGCAAGTAATGATTATATCGCCGCTCCAGAATAATAGTAGGACAACTAAAAAAAGTCAGTTCTGTGATATTGGGCATTTAAATTAACGTATTTGGAAAGCCTTTAGAATTATAGAAAAGAAATTTATTGCATCTGAAGGTATGTACACACCGAAAAAACAAACAAAAACAAACATTCGTTCTTGTTCACTTTCTTTGTATGTGTTTTTTGTTTATTGTTCGCTTTTTCTGTCTACATAGCGCAACCAAAAGTTTGTTTCCTCTTGTTCGACTAGTTGGAATAGTTATGGATGACCATAAAAACAAAAATTCTCTTTGATGTACCGACGTCCACTGGAACATGTGCGAACAAGAACAAACAAATGTTTGTTCGCCGTTTTAACTGTCTACACTGAAGAAAAACGTTTGTTCAATGATGTTTGTTCTTGTTTGTGTTTTCGGTGTGTACATACCTTTTGATGTACCGACGACTCGAACATGTATGAACAAGAACAAACAAACGTTTGTTCGCTGATGTTTGTTCTTGTTTGTTTTTTCGGTGTGTACATACCTTTATAGGTATTTACAGATAGTACCAATATACTAAAAACTGTTATTCTAAAGGTATGTACACACGAAAAAACAAACAAGAACAAACATCAGCGAACAAACGTTTTCTTCAGTGTAGACATTAAACGGCGAACAAACGTTTGTTTGTTCTTGTTCCACATGTTCAGTGGACGCATCGATGTACATCAAAAAAGAATTTTGTTTTTATGGGTACATCATAACCATTCAACTAGTCGAAACAAGTAAACAAACATTTGGTTGCGCTATGTAGGCAGAAAAAGGGAACAATAAACAAAAACACATACAAAGAAAGTGAACAAGAACGAATGTTACATACACAAAACACAAAAAAACCTTAGGTTTACAATTTAACCTTTTTTTGTGTAAGTTGTTTTAGTATTTTAACACAGCAGTAAAGGCAATTAAAAATTATATTAGGATGTTATATTTTTACTTATAAAAAGTACAATTTTAATTAAAGAAAAAAATTAATAAACATTACCAGAAATATTTTGGACTTAGGGTTATTAAAAAAAGAAATATAGGCTTTATTAGCTATGAATTGGTAACTAAAAAAATGCCAATTTTTTGTAATTCTGAAAAATAACTATAAGAAAACTTTTGTAAATCCTTAATTTTAAAAACAAACTTTTTATTGCTAAAAATTATGATTGTCTAGTTATTATCTACTAATGGTGTTCATTTGGTATGTGCGTTAATAAAGTTAAATTTTTCTTTTTTCTTGTGGGTTATTTTTGTTTTTTCGAATAATCCTGCTGAGGGTGTGGACATTTATTTAGTTTCTTTTTTATTTTTATTTCTTTAAAAACATCGTTTTTATAACATTCTTTACAGTATATGACATCCGAGCAACTTAAAAATGAAGACAACTTAAAATGATTTTCTAAAGTTTTAGTGCAATACGAAAACATTTCAAAATGTCTTTGTATAAATTTTCTGGAAGATAAAAATTTGTCAAGTCCGTTTTAAAGGTATTTAGTGTTATCTCCGTATTATTCTGAATTTATGTCAAAGTTATTATACCAAGATAAACTCAATAGGAAAGTTATAAATAGCATTTCATCTTTTCCTAGTATATTATGAGAAAGAACGCAATAAACCTTATCAGTATATATAAAAAATGAAATTTTAAGTTGGCTTACTATTATTCTGAAGCGCCGATATATTCTAACGTGCACTTCAGTCCCTTGGGAATAAATGGATATATTTTAGTCCCGAAAGTATAAAAAATATTTTAGATGTCAGAGTCCAGATATTACTAGACAGTCTGGATAGCGCTGGGTTCTATATTTTCAACTGTAACACAGAAAGTGTAAAGAACAAACCCAGTAAACGTTATTCAAATTAATTTAAGGTAGTTCTTTCCCTACAGTCCAGTCACAAAGTTTTCGCTTACTACCCATATCATACGCACCATGGTTGCAGGTCAATATTTTTTAACATGACTGTACCCCTTACACTATCGCACTACGATAAATTAGCGTATATAAAAATCTGGCAACGTCGGATATTTATTTTCCTACTCGGCTTGTACAGTCCAGCTTCACTTATGACGAATTTGTTTAAACAACCAAAAGGTTGTTGCCAAATTTTGAACACTTTTAATTTATCATTTAAGTTTTAAGCACTTAATGCTTTCTTTTAATAAATATTACACCTATATTTTTTAAATACAGGTCTAATCTTTAGGTTTAATATGTCTTTATTTTTAAAATAATATATTATAGTGCCTTGAATCTTTTTTGTTTAAGTTAATTAAATTCATTGACGAATGCTCGTTTGAATTTGGCAATGCGGCAAATAAACGAAGCACGGCGGGGTCGGATACGTCAGGCGGGCGACGACAGTTTAGTTTTCATTTTATGAAGATAGCTTGCGCAAGTATGTAATTTTATTTGGTCGTCTATAAATTTTTTTGTTACACTTGCTAGGCTGATGTTTATTTTTATGGGCCAGTCATTAACGGCGTTAGGAGTATTTTTAGGGTTTTATGTTACTTACTGATAATACATATAATAATACCTACATAATTAATAAATTACCCTTGTATACTTGAGCCCACGGTGAAGTCTATTGAAAGCGCTGTGTTCTAAAAAAAACTGTGAAAACACAGTTCACAATGTTTTCACAGTGAAGTTTTTCCATAAGCACACCGTGTTTCCACAGTGGTTTTTACAAACCCACGGCGCTACACAGCAAATCCATGATGAATACATAGTAAGTATTCACCGCGATTACACAATGAATCCATGGTTTTAACATTTTAAATCAAGATGGATACAAAAGAAAACAATACATTAGAATTTTAATTTATAGTTATACACTATGTATACAATATAAACCTGGGAACAGTGGAATATATATATGATGTTTTCGGTGTGTTAGCCCACAGTGTTTCCATTGTGTATACACGTGGGCTAAGGATGCGACATATATTTTCGACCTTAGAATTATATGGCCAATTCTAAACATTTTTGTGTGAAAATACCTCATCACTCATCAATATTTCCCAGTTTTTAAAATAATGTTAGTTAAAAATTAACAATTTAGTCACTGTGACTGCTTACCAGCAAAAACTGCCTAAAATAGAAAAAAACAGATTTTACTTTCCTATTCTAAGTTTTTAAAAAGCTATCAGGTCCATGGTACCAATTACAGGTGGTACCAAGTGATACCACTCGTTTATGGGAGAATGATATGGCTTGACAAACATTACATGTTTATAAAATCTTAGCAAATAAAATCGAAATTTTTGACATTTGTCGATAACAGTAAACAGAAGGCTAATTTTTATAGGTATTATTTTTTATTGGTTAAAACGCCAGTTTTAAATTTTTTACGTTATTTTGATAGTGACTTTTTACGCATACTGTACGAGCTGTGCACTATGCTGCTACTTCCAGGAAGCTTTGTTTGAAATCTGTGCTCAGCGAGCATTGACAAATTTGCATCAATTTGACATAGACTTAATTATCTAGTCGCTTAGGAATGACGTTGGCGCTCGCCGAGCACGGATTTAAATAAAGCCCCTTAGGTATACTTAGTGCTTATAGGTGAAATCATTATGTTAGCAAATTATTACCCTATGGGACCTTCTAAAGTCTCAACGCCATAAAATCACCTCACAAAAAGTTAAAAATACGCTTTTGTTAATATAACTTTGGTAATGTAGGCTCTTAGAGATGATATATTAAATACATGTAGAATTTTTATGCAACTACGAAATAATATAAAGGATTTCTTAAGTATAATAAAACGAATTGGATGTAAGCCTTAGCAATACAAAACTACCGGTTACAATTTTTTTTTCTTAAACTGTTATAATGCCTGAGGTATAGCTGTCCCGCATTTTTTCTGTATAAACTCTTTAAATTTCATTTGCAATCGATGCGATGGATCTTAAAAACTATATTCTATAAATGAAGCAAGTTTCACTTGTTTATTTAACTGTTTTTTCACTTATTCTTCTTCATGCCGTTATTTTTTGTTATAGGAGCATAGTTCTTAAAAAGTAAGATAGGAATTGAAAAAAAAACTTTGCTATTTTTGAATAATTTGTGTCAGTAAATCGACAAATTTCGATGTAGGAGCATAAATAGCCAAATGCTACATTAGATACTTATTTACCTTGTGTGCCAGAAATTCCTTATCAGGTGCTGTTACTAAGAATTCTTTTACTTGATCCAAATCAGATCTTTGATTTTCAACTGGTCGATTTCTTCCCGAAATAGGCCAAGCCCCTTTTTTTACGTAATGTTTTTAACATTGCGGCTGGCGCCTTTTTCTCTTCGGAAAATTCCCTTTTCTTTAAATTTTTTCCTTATATCCATTACCACGGAATTGGGAAATTTTTTACAATTTCAGTTTAATAGCGTACGATTTTGTTTAGTATCATAGGAACACAGAAATTGTTTCTGGTGGTTTATCAATATCAAAAAATATAATAACCCCTGGCAGCCTCGCTTCCATCGATATGTTAAAGTACCTTAAAAAATTTTTTTTTTTTTTTTTTATCTAAAGTACATCAAATAGTATATAAACCTCGGAACTAAAAACGTCTTTTAATTCCTTTGCGAATTGTAACCCTCCCTACTGTCGGGGTAACAACCTTTCGCCGGGATTAAAAGTATCCCTTTAGTCCCTAATATAATGTACTAATTTAAAAAATCGTTAAAAAAATGGATTATAAAAAAATTGTTTGTATTTTGTTATATATATATATATATATATATATATATATATATATATATATATATATATATATATATATATATATATATATATATATATATATATATATATATATATATATATATATATATATATATATATATATATATATATATATATATATATATATATATATATATATATATATATATATATATATATATATATATATATATATATATATATATATATTAAATCATTTTAATTTGGATGTGGACGTTTTTAATTCATTTTATTAAAAATAATCTGCGTTTAAATTAATTTTATTTATCTTTATGCAATATGTGCAATAATTTTGTTTTGATGTGTTGACTATTATCTAAATAAATTAATTGAATTATCTTACAAGAGGTATGCAAAATTTGCGATATTGTGATAACATTACAATTGCGATCTCTGTATTATTTAATGAGCTCCACAAATACAATACTTCATTAAATATACAGTGTCCGAAAAAATATGAGAAATCTCCCGGATATAAAAAAACACGTAAAAAAATACAAATTTAAATAAACTTTTTTGTATAGACTCTCTTCGGAGATATTGGCTCCCAAAAAACTTCAATGGAATCATGTTTTTTAGACATAATTATTGAACCAGCAGGTATTTTATTTAAAAAAAATGTAATACCAAGTAAGACTATTCAAATTACTATTAAAAGAAAGTGATATGGTTTACTTACAGCTAAAGGGAGGGACGAGCTGTGACACTTATGACCCCTTTTTTTACGTCTTATATTGATAAGAACTTTGAACAACGTTTTTTACAAACCTTTAACTACTGACTAAAAATTAAGTACTCTTCATTCATGACGCTAATCCTAACCGTTTTCGAAGAAAAGTCACTTTATTTACACTGTTAGCCCAGTACTGCCGGTTGAATATGGAAAAGAGGAATTTTCTCCTATCACTAACATAATAAAGTCGGAATTATAGCCATTTGTAATGACGTCAATTTTGTTTATCTTTGTTTAGTATATTCCAAATAGCGGTGACAACAAACTTTTAAAAAAATCTGTGTCTGATGATTATTCATTTTTTATATTTTTGGTTATGTGTCACTGTCAACCAAAAACATTGGTGTGTCAACTTGTTGTCGAAAGTTATATCGAGAAGTTTTAAATAGTGCTGAGAAAAAAATATAATAGGTATAATGAACAATCGCAGCTGATAATTCTAAATATTTTTAGCGTTTTTTTTCAACTGAAAAAGGAACAAGTCCGAAACGGTATCGCACTTCAAACTAAGAATGTAATACAGCGAGCCGCAAATGCAACAAAATTGAGCCCAACAACGATGGCAAATATAAAGAATGAGATAAAATCAGACCAGGATTTCGCTTCCAAGCAAAAAACCGCACCATGTTTAAAAGAAATAGAGTTATCCTTTATTTGTTAAGGTCACCGTTATATTATTATATTGTGGTCCACGCCGGGACCAAGATGGCTTTATTAAGGGTGCGAATTTAATATTCAAAAGTGGATTAAAGATGGGGGATTATCAAAACAATATAAACAGAAAAACCTTCGTGGTTCCGCATCTTCCACCAAAGTCATTTATAATCATGGACAATGCAAGTTACCATTCTGGTTCATTAGAAAAAATTCCAAGAAAATCTTGGTCAAAGTAGAAACTGATCAAATGATTAAAGAAAAAGAAAATTGTCTTTCCAGAAAATGCCATGAAAGATCAAATATGGAATATTGCACGCAGAAACTGCCCTAGTGAAAAAATACTTCCTTGATGAATATGTTAAACCTTTACTACACCAAATTTTGCGACTGCCCTGTATGGTCGGCAAGTAAACGAAAAGCCGACAATATATTTTCAATCTTAAGGGGCCACCTTTAGAAGTTCTGGCTACATGGGAAAGGGTAATAAACGAATTTTTTTATAAATTATTGCCAAAAATATGTTATTTATACAGAAAAGGTTATTCAAGAGGTTAGGGAGGCAGTTTGTATGAGTTTGTATATTTCATTTTTTGGATTGGTAGTTTCATTTTGATGTGTTAAATTAAATTGTCAGTATTTTAATTTTTCTCTGCAAGTTATAATAATTTTATACCATTCTTCCTATTATTCACAATTTTTGGAGCTTGTTACATCTATTGCTTGTTGTATTACATTCTCAATTTGAAGTGCGATTCCTTTTTGAACTTGTTCCTCTTCTAGTTTAAAAAAAGCTAATATATTTAAAATTATCAACTACGTTTGTTTATTATTTACGATTAATCAGAATAATTGTTAATTGTTATTAGGTTTGTTAATAAATAAATAGTATAAGAATATTTTTTATTTTTTGAGATTGAAAGTATATTGGCACCGTGCACGATGACAACGACATCTGACGGCTGCATTAAATCATGCTTCAAAGCCATGGGAGAGGTGTAAGATTACTTATAATATTTATTTATTTTTCGTAAATTAATATACAATGTGTATCAGCCAATTGGAATAAATTCAATTATAAATAAACGGGGGCGTGTTCGAAAAAACACTCGGACACGTCTATCGGTATTTTTAGTTGCGCATTTTTTTCAATAAATACTTTTTATACAGGGTGTGTCATGTAATGGTGGCCAACACTAACTTTCCTAATTTAAATGCAACGCCCTGTATATTAGTCAATTTTTGGATTCTTCAGAACATTCTAGATATATTTCATGTACAATGTCCTATACCTATTTCTAACTGTTTCGGAAATATTAGGTGCTTTAAGATGTATTGTCTTTGCATACTTGCCACTTACTTAAGGGTTACTTTGCTAGCATATACCTAGGTAGCCTTGGGAACAAGCGTGCGAGAGAGAAGCAAGAATAGGTGAATTATCTCTCCTCTCTCTCTTAATTTGTCGGCGGTGTATACACCCCTCCCGCCAATTAATCGGCACGCGGAGCGAGAGAAATGTTATACAGCTATTCTTCTTACTCTCTCGCACGCTTGACCGCACAGCCGAGCGGCAAGGCTGCCTCTAGTAGGTATATGCACAAAAAGTAACCCTCAAGAAAGTGGCAAGCATGCAAAGGCAATAGATGCAATAAACCTGAAAACGCTTAATATTTACGAAACAGTTGAAGATAAGTATAGGACATTGTACATAAAATATGTCTAGAATGCTCTGAAAAAACAATTGGATAATATACAGGGTGTTGCATTTAAAATAAGAAAGTTGATATTGGCCACCGTCACTTGACACGCCCTGTATAAACAGTTTTAGTTGAAAAAAATGCGCAATTAATATTGAATTTATTCCATTGGGCTGATCCACACTGTATATAAACCTGTATAACATAGTAAAAGTGAAGTACAATATCAATGGTGAATAAACAATTTTAAAACTTAAAAAGTTAGTATAAAAAGTGTGTTTTTAATAAAAAAAAGTTCTTGGAGTTTTGTAGAATCGAACTCGGACCTTATTATTGGGGAATAAGGTTATCCGGTGTAATCAATGCAAATAACAGTTCAATAACATTACAAATGTCAGTATAAAAAATTTAAAAAATAAATAAAAATGTAGCATATTAAACAGGTTGTTTAAAAATAATATTTTATTTTCAATTGATAATTCGTTTTTTTATTAACCTTAGACAAAAATCGGCAATTGGTCCGATAAGTGAAAAATCACCAGACAAACTTACAAGTCTAGGGCTTTTTCAATATACTTAACACTAATATATACTTTACTTACTTTAAGGCTTTATAGCCATTTTCTCTATTCACAATCACAGGAGACTACACAGACACTACTCAGTCTATTAAAAAGAATCTTTTTCTTTTTAAAACTCGCAAATCATTAAAAAACTTCAGGAAAAGGCAGGAATAAACGGTACACGGCAAGAAACGATAAGTTTTTCTTCTTGTTACGTCAACTTTGAAAGTTCGGCTAACCTCGAAACCCGAATGTCATTTGGCTACTTACTTTTTTCTTTTAATTTGCATTTGTCCATTTTGACCTTTTTTCTAATTTCCAACTAGCAGTTGGAAATGTATAAAATTTGCAGTATCTATTTCTGCCAGTATTCTGATATTTAAGCACACAAAAACTAGTATGCACCATTTTTATTATTTTTATCTAATAGTTTACATTTGAATCAAGCATGATTTATCTAAAAATTTGACCACAGCGAGCGCTGCAGTCGATTCAGCTGTCCCCACCATATACTTCGCACCTTGCCAATAGACGTATGTAAAAATTAAAATATACTGCTAAATCATCATTTGTTAATTTCTGAACGCGATAGTAAATTTTCTAACCTTATATTGATTGACAAAAATATCTAATTATCTATTTACACCATACGTTTTTTCTCACCTGCATGACGTAATTACAAATGGGTATAATTCCGACTTTAGTTTCAATAAAAAGTTAAACTTTTAGTTAAAAACTTCGTAAGAGGGTTCAACATGAGCTCCGTCTGTCTGATACACTTCCGAGCACGACGAATTGAGAAAATTCCTGAAGGGACTGCTAAATTAAAACGTGATCGTTCAAGTGTATTAACATCAGAAATATTAGCAAAAAAACTGGATATGGTTTTGAAAGATTTTCGTCGTAAAGTTTTGAGATTCTGAAAGCTATGTGCCGCATTTCTAAGAATGAAACAAGAACACACTCAAATACGACTTTATCGGCAACATTTTTAGTGTTTTAGAAAATATAAAAGGATTTTAGCATCGTTTTACAGTTATGGATAGGACTTTGGTATACTTCCATGGTCCAATCAAAACAAGTGGCTTCGTAGCGAGTAGGTGCCCAGAAAACGGCCAAGAAGATGCATCAGTTTTCTTGGATGCAAAAGGAATTTTATTTGTGGATTACCTTCAAGTTGATAAAAGAATAACTTAATAAGTTTTATCAAGACAACAGGTAGCAATAGATATTAGGTAAAATAAATCAAGATCTAATGTACCTAAAGTTGCGCAAAAAAACCTCTAACAACTGTAACCCTATAAAAACTTACCTGTTTACTAAATGCATCACAGTAATTGGCACAATCGTTTACCCGTAAAAATTGCGCTACATCGAACACGTTCCACTCCTCCGGACACAGTTCTCCACCCGAGTCATTTGTACTACTTGAATTATCTATTAGTCTAGGAATTAGTTTTGGACTTGTACTACAGGATGACTGAAATGGAAAAAATGATTATTTTGTTGCCATTTGGGCCAGGTCTTAAAAAATTAACTCAAAATTATGAAATATTTTTTATATATACTCTAGATTGGTCACATATTGTTTGTTTGTTGTTTGTTTATACTCTTTATTTCAAATTACATTAAATCAATACAATAATATATAATGTACAGACAAAACACGAAATGAAATGACGTCAAAATAAAAAAATATCCCTAAAGATGATAACACACTAAAACTAAACTGTACAATTTCAAAATATCAGAATCACACACTCAAATACTCTTCCAAGCTATAAGGCTCCAAATCGATCAATAACGTTTTTAGTTTCTTTTTAAATACTTTTTCAATAGCTTGGTTTCTTATGTTTGTATCCAATTTATTGAAAAGTTTAATTCCACTGTAGTAGGGACTTTTTTCTGTTAAAGTTAATCGATGTATTGGATAACAAATATTACTTGTCCTTGTATTATAATGATGTTGCAAGTTCACTTTAAATAGGTGTTTATTTCTAACAACAAATAAAATGTTTTCATATACAGGGTGGTGCGATTTCTACTGTTTTAACAGGAAACTCGTATTTCCTGACCAGATAGAAAAAAATTGACATAGGTGTCTTGGGCTCGATTTTCGAAATTAGATGAATGGTGAAAACCGCATTCCGAAATCTCTATCGGTATCCGAGATATAGGGCGTTTTTAATTTTTTGGCCATTTTGAAAAAATTCGTAAGTCCGTCATTTTTGAAAACTTCCCAAAACGGTGTAAACATTCTTAAGGCACTTTTTTGAGTGGAATCCATTGGACTACTCAGATTTTTAAAATTATTTCTAGTTTCGTTGAAAATATATAAAGCTTAGTTTTTTTTTAAATATAAATCATAGTGGGCCATGGTCTCAAAAAATTGCTTATTTTTTGCTCTTTCCAATGAAATATTATTATTCATACTTATCTTTGAAATTGAGCAAGATATTTCAGTTTTTTAATTTTTACTATAGTAGGCCATGGAAAAAAATCGGCACTTGTCAAAGTCAGGTAAATAATTTATCATTTCTATCAGTAACTGATTGGAACTCTGTTTTATTTGAGAGGATTGCAAAAATGTATGAAAATTACGAGAAAGTTGACATGTTAAAGTGCTATTTCCTGCCTGGTGAAAATTCCGAGGCCAGCAAGTGAATTATATTTAAATCGATTTCCTGAACGTCGTCATTCAGATAAAAGACTCTTTCAAGTTCTAAAATCAAATTTAACAAATTACGGAAATTTCAAGAAGCCGAGGCCAAGAACGTATGCAGTTGATGAAAGTGAAATTCAGGAAATAAATATATTAGATGAGGTTTTAGACCATCCTAACACGTCTCATCGATCGGTAGCTGAGGTAACAGGTGTTGAGAAAACTAAAGTTTTAAAAACCCTTAAAAAGCACAAATTTAAACCGTACAGAGTAAGAAAAGTTCATCATCTTCAGAATGGGGATTTCCAAAGAAGGGTTACATTTTGTGAGTGGTATGTGAATCAGTGCAGATTGAACAATAGCTTCCATATGAACGTTATCTGGACAGATGAAGCCGAATAGATACTTCAGGGATATATGACAGATATAATTCATATTATTGGGCTACAGAAAACCCACATGTTATAGTGCCCGTAAACAGACAAGGACGGCAAGGTTTCAATATTTGGGTTGGGATTTTTGGTGGTCCATTTTTGGGTCCCCATTTTTTAAATGAAAGTTTAAGAGCACAAGATTATGTGAATATTTTACAAACATTTTTGGAAGATTTGCCATTAGCCCAGGCTCGAAATATCAATTATCAGCAAGATGGTTGCCCTCCGCATAACGCTCGAATTACAACTGATTTTTTTAATCAAGAATTTAAAGATAAATGGATTGGTACTAGAGGATCTATACTATGGCCTGCACTATTAGATTTTTTTTATGGGGAAGATTGAAGGATATAGTTTTTAAAGGAAGAACTATCGAAACACGGGAAGAGTTGCAAGTAGCGACTAGGCAAGTTTTTGGTGCGATTAGACCTGTTGTATTAATAAACGCTTGTAATGCAGTGAATAAAAGGTGTTCATTATGTATTAGGGAAGAAGGAGCCAACTTTGAACATCTACTAAACTCGTTTAATTTTTTAGGCAAATTTTTTTATTATAGTATGTTCATAAATATAAAGTTTGTAATTTAATTGCATTATTTTTTAGTCTGTGTTTGATAGTTGACATGTTTGCATGGCCTACTTTAGCAAAAATGAAACAACTGGTATGCTATTTAACTGACTACCATGGCCTACTATAGCAAAAATTAAAAAACTGAAATATCTCGCTCAATTTCAAAGATAAGTAAGAATAATAATATATCATTGGAAAGAGCAAAAATAAGCAACTTTTTGAGATCATGGCCAACTATGATTTATATTTAAAAAAACTAAGCTTCATATATTTTTAACGAAACTAGAATTAATTTTAAAAATCTAAGTAGTCCAATGGATTCCACTCAAAAAGTGCCTTAAGAATGTTTACACCGTTTTGGGAAGTTTTCAAAAATGACGGACGATTTTTTTTCAAAATGGCCAAAAAATGATAGAGATTTCGGGATGCGGTTTTCACCATTCATCTAATTTCGAAAATCGAGCCCAAGACACCTATGTGAATTTTTTTCTATCTGGTCAGGAAATACGAGTTTCCTGTTAGAACAGTCGAAATCGCACCACCCTGTACAGTATGTCCGCGGATGCAGTTAACAAGAGGACAAATGAACCAATAGATAAATTGTAAAAGATACAAAAAAGTATCATTCTTTGAATAAAAAATTTTTGCTTTCAAAAAAATAAATGTAACTACAATTTTTTTTATCAAGAAGTTCACTTTTTTTCGTATCTTTTTCAAGTTTTTTAAGTGTCCATTTGTCACTTTCTTTGTTAACTCGCATCTCGCGGACATACTGTATATACAAGCCATATATCGTAAGATATTTTTAAAAACTTTAAAAACCCCTCGACAAGATTGTAGATAAGGCTTTTTAAATAGTATTCTAATGATGCGCTTTTGAATTATAAAAATATTTTGAGCCCTAGAGTTTGATGCCCAAAAAAGTATACCATATCGAGCTGTTCCCTCAAAATTTGCAAAATACAGGGTTCTGCAAACTGCCTCATTTAAATATTTTGTAACGGTTCGTATACAAAAGCAAATTTGGTTTAGCTTTGTTGTTAGTTCTTCTATATGGCATGTCCAATCTAAAAACTCATTTATATAAATACCCGGAAATTTGGTGTTACTACTAAGAGTAAAATTATTATTTTTAGTTGAAACAGATGCTGGTTTGAGAGTTTTATTTAAGTTGGTTCGAAAGAGCAATTTGTTGGTTTTATCTATACTTAAACATAATTTATTTTTTTGAAACCAAATATTTATTAATGAAAATAAGCCTTCGGTATTTTTTGATATTTGAGATATATTTGCACCACCAGCTAATAAATTAGTATCATTAGCATATTCAGTTAAGCTGAGATAAGGGCTATTAATTTCAAAATTTATGTCGTTCATAAATATTATAATAAGACAGGTCCGAGTATACTTCCCTGAGGAGCACCTACTATATTTTTTTCCACCTATGACTTGTAACACATACCATCCTTATAAACTATTACTCTCTGAGTCCTATCAATTAAGTACGATTTAAACCACTCAAGGGCATGTCCTCTAATCTCATAAAGCGGTAATTTTCGAAGTAGCAAATTTCTGTCTAAGCAGTCAAAAGCTTTTGAAAGGTCCAAAAATAAGCCAAGCGCCTTGTCGCCCCCCTCCAAGTGTCCCAAAACTGCTTGTACAAATTCAAAAATTTCAGTTTAAGTTGACTTTTTCTTGAGATATCCATGTTGATTATGTGAAAAGATATTACATTCTTTCATAAATTCGACTAACCGTTTACACATAACTATTTCAAACAACTTTGAAAAAGCCGACAGTAGACTCATAGGCCTGTAGTTATTAATGTCATTAGCATCTCCTTTATTCTTATAAACAGGTCTTACTGCTGACAGCTTTAGGACTTCAGGAAAGATGTCCTCCCTAAGTGAATTATTTATTACATACACAATGCGATTAATAGTTTTGGAGAAATGCGTGGACAAATATACTTGTATACCTATAAAATGTTGTATATTTGTTTGGAAGCCATAATAGATTATCATATGTGAATATGTTGCAGTTCCAATAATAAGTCTATTTGTTGTTCAGAAATATTTTACACTATTTTACACTTTTCGTGCACACATAGTCCTAAAGTACCGGGTGTTCCACTAAGAGAGGTAGTCGGCTATATCTCAGAAACTACTAATAGTATAACTTTTGGGAAAAAATTTTTTAGATAAAAGCGACCAAGAGAAATTGCTGGAAATTATTGTCAAGTGTGTGGGATGGCCGCTAGGGGGCGTAAGGGTAACGTCAAAACATAAAAATATACATTTCTCAAAAAACTATCAAATAAAGTGTGTCAATAAGTGGTACTATTTTAATCTTTAATGTTTTCTAAACAAAGAAGCTTCAGGTGTAATTTTTGTCAGTTCTAAAATAAAGTGGTGGGGGAAGGTTAATGTTTAATTTATAAAAGTGCTAATAACTTCGGTTTGCTTTAACCGAATTTAGTGAACTTGGTCTCGTTTAGAAGAGCATTTTAAGCATTATTTTCAGGTTTATAAACTATTGCTACACTCATCTCACAAAGGCCGCTAGAGGGCGTCAAGGTAAAAACTAACTTATTTTACGAAATTTTTTGAAAAATTTAAATACAATGATATATACCTTTTTATATATTTATAAAGAGAAAAAAAATCCCAACAAAACGGCGAAAACCCCAATTTAATATCTCTTTTTAAACCGAATATATTAGCAAAAATATAAATACGACATAGAGACGTAATGCATTTAACGACGCAATGTTTTCTACTAGGCCGATTTCTTTAGGTAAAAATTAAATTTATAAATTTTTACTAAATTTAATGACATACTGCATGATTGCGATCCCGAAAATCTCGGGATCCCGGACAAAATTTAGTGTCCGAAAATCCCGGGATTCTACAGTTTAATCTCGGGAAAAAAAGGAATCACTAAAATTATTTTTTATACGACTGCTTTAGAAAATGGGGTTTTGCACACGTAAACAAGCTTGAAAATTGTATTTTAGCACTAATGTGCAAGGAAAATATTTTTGCACACGGTTCTGTCTTTCAATATGATTTATTATGGTTTTTATTGTTATTAAAATATAAAACTCAAAGTAGGCTTTATTCCATAGCAACCGTCTAGTTTTCTTGTTTTTGATTAGATACAATTTAGATACAAAATGTTTTTATTTGCGTCTATAAAAAGTATCGTAAAACTGTTAAAATTTACATGAGATTGCGACCTCGACTTGTCTCGGTCCATCAATTTGTTGTTAAAGAGTCTTTTTCAAACTTTGTTGTTTAATATACTATTAATCTCGAAATCGTAAACCCAAATAAATTTAAATCTAATACCAGAATAATTCATAATTAATTACCTACTCTTTTAAATTTAATAGTCGAAGCTATTAACTTATTATGTTTTTGCGCCATTAATTTCGAAAATAAATAATGTGCGTTTTTTTTAAATTTACAAAAAAATGGTATTTTATTTTGTTAAAATATTTCGGGATTTTCGGGATCAATCCCGGGATTCAATCTCTCAATCCCGAAATCCCGGGATCCAGAAAACCCTTCGGGATTGAAATCCCTAAAGTACACCTTTGATAAGAGCCCTTATGTTAAAAAAGTGTAAAATAGTGTACACTATGTCTAAATAACAAACAGACTAAATATTACATACATGTGTCGAATGGATAACTTTATATTTTTTTGGTTAAAAAACAAGTTATTTTTTAAAAGAATGCCGAGAACCGGCGATTAGTATATTTAGTCGAGCTCTTTTGTATGAAAGAAATAAATATACAGAATTTCCCACATTTTAAATATGACGTTATCGAATCTGAATTCAAGTTTTTTTAACTATATTTTTAAAGAGCATAGCAAGTTATACATAAATTCCTAATTTCAAAGATTTTTTTTAAATTGGAAACGACTGTTGGTGGCTGGTGTACAAAAATGGACATTTTTTATGATTTTTTTTTTCCAAAAAACGCAACAATTGTACAAAGTTGTTTAATTAAAGCAAATCATCAATATATTGCTCAGGTTGCCAATTGCCAATATAAAATTGTTGGAAGTAACATTTGGATCAGAAAATAAACTGGGAGAGCCACAATAAAGGTTTAACAACAAAATTAACTAAATCTTTTTGATTCGATACTTAAATGTATCTGTTTTACCAAATGTGTTAAAATTGGCATAATAAAACAGTTTAGTTCAGTCGAATATATTATATGAATTAATATTTTAAGGAGATTCATCATATGTTAATAGAGCCTTTGTTTTGCACAAAACGATTGTTAGATGTATTTTAGGTCTGCCACCGGGTGCCCACTGCCGACAACCATTTGTGTATTTGGAAATTTTTACTCTTCCGTCCCTCTATATATACCTGCTTATAATACATGTAAGACAGAATGGGGCTGAATTTAAAAGGAACTCTGATATCCATAATTATAATACAAGAACTCATAACCACCTACAATTTTCATATTCTCCTTTGAGTGTCGGTTAGAGTCCAACATTTCAGGGAATTATTTTTTTTTTAAGTTTCTACCATTTTTTGGTAATATTGAAAGGTCTAAAATCCTCATGAGTGCTTTGGAAAATTTCTTAATGTGAAAGGCCTTTTATGATGTGCATGAATGCCTGTCAATGAAATTAAAATAGTGACTGAGTTGTATCGTTAATATTTTGTGTTTATGACGTGATCAACATGTTTTAAAACAAACAATTTGTTTTAAAAATTAAGGTTATAAATAAATTTAACAGATGTCAAAACTGTTCATGTTTTTTTTTTAATATTATCTGAGTAAAAGCCTAAAAGCAGAAGTAAATGTAAAAATAAGTCTTAAATAAAAACGGCGATCTTATAGTTATTTTATATTTGATGTTTTAAAAAAAATCAATATAATTAAAATTTTGCTACTTACACTAACATAGGTTGATGGTTTCCTCTCAGAAGGAGGCTCACTACTAACATTTGGAGTATTATTAATAATGGCAGATGCTTCACTACTGGCAACAGGTAAACTTTGGTCTGGCCCCGCAGGTTCTTCCCCTAAAAATGTTTTCATCATTTATATTTACCTTTAAAAAATTGTTCCTTATTGTGCACAATAAGCCAGTGAGCTACAGTGCAAATATGGGCACGCGACCAATCCCACTTAAATCAATCAACTAACCAACATTTATATCTTATTTTTAGCCCTGGAATCCCCCATTGACGGTTGTCCCATGTTTTTTGAAAGACCCTGAATGGTATAAATATTTTTAAAATGTTTATTTTAACTTTTAATATGATGTATATTAGCTATTCTGGTCTAGAGGCATAAATTTTAATCGTTTTTCAAATCGATAAAAAAAAAAAAAATTAAATTAAAAAACTTAAAAAGTTGTCGGTTGATAAAGTGGGGGGTTAAAAAAGAGGGTTGTCCTGGCGTGCAGGATTCCAACCCTTCTGGTCATCTGAAATAAAAAAATAGAACGGATTCTTAATCAGTAAAGATGTCGCTACCTCCTCAAGCTCGAAGAAGTCAAAAAAAATTTTGTCACAAAATGGCGACCATTTGAAAAAAATCTATTTTTTTTCACCTTTTTTTTAGCAGTTCCTAATTTTTTAAAAACAGTAAAAATCAAAATTTTTAATTTAATCTGCTTGGTGATATAAAGGAATGTATAGAGAAGCTTGTCACAAAATTTCAAATAAATCGGTTCAGTAGAACTTGAGATATCATGCGCGCCAGCTTAAAAAAAGTAGTTTCAAGAAAAACGCTTATTGTTCGATTTATTCTAATAGAATCAGCTTAGTCGCCGCGTCATCAAAATCGCTGTAGCTCGGTAAATAATTCAAACCTTGAAAAATCTTTTTAAGGACCTATTAATTTTTAACTAACTTAACTTTTTACCTTGACATATGTCAGTACTGGCAATGTTTTCACCATCTTAAAATCCGTTTTCAAAGCAGATAATTAATTATTTGGTAGATATACAAAGTCCAAAATTTGAGCCTCATCACTTGGATCTCGGAAACCTGAGGAGGTGTTTATTATCTAAAGTGACAGACAGATATGTCATTCCCGTTAGATACTCAATTCAATTGTTGTCGATCAAGTCAGTTTACAAAACGTATTATTAAATAATACAACCTAATAGAAAGAGATAAAATGACATTGAAGTGCCGTACAATACATGCTTTAATATATATTTTTTTAACAAACGAATACAGCAACTGTTCAATCAACCTTGAATAGCACAACGTTGCCAGTGCAATCAAATTTTAGAACTGTCATATCAATAAATGTTTATATTTAAATCGATGTTGCCTATAGTAACACAAAAACCAATATTTTTGAATAATTTCATTACATTTTCAAGATAATTTCCTGATTTTGATTTTTGAGATCTGGCATTTTGTTTACGTTTTCCCAAAACAAAAACAAAAGATCACTATACCAAACACCCTATCATTTCATTTTTATTTTTTTTATGACTTTATTTCACTGGATATAACAAAATAAATTTCACATTTACATTGCTACTTTTTCTGTCCCACAAAACAGTTAGATTTACACGCCGACGTTTCGTCTTTGAGCTGCCATCCTTAACATGTTTTTTTTTTTAAATACGGTCCCTGATTTTTTATTACGGATTTTATGAGGTTTTAAGGTCCCAAAATCAATGCTGTATCGTACTTATTCAAAAAAGCACTTTAATAATTTCCTGGTAAGATCTATCCAAAAATCTATTCTCTGTCACTCTCTAACACATGATTTCTTATGGAAATTGCCATTAATATAAATTTTACGAATTAATGCGATACATCATTGGTTTTGGGACCTTAAAAACTCATAAAGTACATATTAAAAAAACCAAGACCGTATTAAAAAAAAAAAAAAGTTGATGATGGCAGCTCAAAGACGAAACGTTCGTGCGTAAATATAATAACACTGTCTTGTAGAACAGAAAAAGTAGCATTGAGAATGTGAAATTTATTTTGTTATATCTAATCAAATAGAGTGATAAAAAATAAAAATAAAATCGCGAATATTCGTTTTTTTCCAAAAGTCTTCGAAGGTATTCGAAATTTTTAAACCTTTAAAGTGCCATTTTGATCAGCGTCAAATTGCGCAACTTTGCGCACATTTAACCGCCCTCGAATCTGTTCAGGTTTTCGAGATCGGAATGATGAGGTTCGAATTTGGGACACCCTGTACATTATTTGTCAAGAAAACCTTTACAGTATTCGTTTTAAAATTCCAGACTCTGATCCTTCGTCACCTCGTCCGTAAACATCTTACTCATACTGTAAAAGTTCATTTTCCGGATTTAAACCGTAAATATCTATTATTATTTATTTCTAAATTAAAAATCGACTGTTAATATTTAGGTTAAAAAAATATTAGAACTAAAAATAAATAATAAGTAAACAGTAATTTACCCGCTTCTGGCCCATGATTGTCTTCACTAATCTCACTTTTTACATCCATACTCGCAGACTGGTCATCAGCATCTATTTCTTCATCTTCGTGGTATTGCTGTTCAGGTTCATAAGGTTCATGAGGTTCAGTCTAAAAATACAAAACCTTAGCAAGTGAAACCCAGTTGAATAATTTAATTTTTTTTAATAAGCCTGCATTTGGACTATAATTTTATTTAATGTATACTTGATAAACTCTGCTATGTTCTCAAACTAAATAAACATGACAAGAAACCATCTATTATATTGTGATTTAAATTTTTCTGAAGAGTCACTTTTTTTTCCACATTAAACAAAATTTTTCGTTACAAAAACATTGTATAATTACATCATTTGGTCTTTAAATAATCTAATTTACTCCTAATAAAAAATACTGGGCTCAAAAATAAGGATTATAGATTATATGTATAATATTATATTATCAATACTGGGCCCATTTTGTTCCTGCTTTATGTGAACAGTCTTTCTGGCGTGTATACCTCGGGTCATGTGTGTCAGTATGCTGATGATACATCGGTTGTATTGGCGAGCGGGTGCTTGGGGACCCTATCTGGGACGTGTTCGGGTGCATCAGAGCAGATGAGGAAAAATTATTTAAGATTAAACGCAGATAAGACTGGACTAATAACATTGAAAAGTCTTTAACACGAAGTCATTCCCTTTATGCTAAGATGAATGGTAAATCCATCCCAGTAGTCAACAACATTAAATTTCTAGGAGTTATAGTTGACTTAAACTTAAGTTGGAAAGATCATATTCACTCCCTGCAATCTAAATTAAACAGTATGTGTGCATTAATATGAAGACTGAGAGATTCACTTTTTGTAGACAGTATTCGTAGTTTCTATTTTGCTTGTGCAAAAAAAAATTATAAGTTATGGGATTCTGTTTTGGTGGTCTTCCACACATGCGATTAATATCTTTAAAACTCAAAAGCGTATAATCAGATGCATACTTAAAATTCATCCTCAATCCTCTTGTAAACCGCATTTTAATAGTCTGGGTTTTTTAGCTGTTTCTAGTCTTTATTTCTTAGCCTTAGTAATGTTTGTTAAAAAAAATCCTCATTTATTCAGTGTAAACTCTGATTTTTACTCCAACTCCATGACAATTGTCACTAGAGGCAGGGGTGGTCTTAGTATTCCTTCTCACAACTCAACGTTTTTTGAGAGGGGACCTTATTATCGTGCAGTGAAGGCTTATAAATCTTTGCCCTCTAACTTGAGTGAAATAGAGAACAAGGATAAATTTCGAAAGGCTGTGATGCAGTTTTTGCAGAGTAAATGTTTCTACTCTTTCAACTCTGATTATTAATTAAATTGTTTTTTATGTACATGTAAAAGTGTTTCATCTTGATTGTTATTGTGTTATACTTTTTATGATTTTAATATGTTAGTAATTATATGTATTTTAAATATATTGTTTGACGTTTCTTTGTCATTGTAAATGATTTTGTTGGAAATAAAGGATATTATTATTATATTTACCTTGGGCGTTTTAACAGAGTGTGATGTAGATGAAGAGCTACCAAATGAACTATTCTTTGAACTTTCCTTGTTTTTCTTTTTTCGACTTTTTCTTTTTACTGTAACAAGAACAATGTGTTTAAAATGTGGTAAAAATGGAAAAAACACAGGGTTAAACTAAAAGCAAATATTTAAAGAAAGTATACAAACATTTTTTGGTATTAGTATTATAGTTTTTCATAAATAAATAAAAAAATATATTTTTTTGGAATTTTTTTAGGTTAAATGAAATAATACAAATATTGCATTCTTTTACCTTTTGGACTTTTTATGGTTGGTGCATTGGGCTTATTATGGACAGGTGGGCCCTCTAGCTTATGCCCTACACTTTGACACCATCCAACCGGATAAATATCAGAACTTTCACAGTCCAACCACTGGTCGAACTCTTCCTCCCAGCCATCAAAATGAACCTAAACAAAACAAATATTTAATAAAATGCTAATTTTAAGTAAATTCTAACGACTTAAAAAAAAATTAACTCAAAATTAATTATAATTTTTATGTATATTTTAAATTAACCTACAGAAACGAAAACAAAAGTAGATACGAAACAAATTATGTACGACTCAAATAACAACACACAAATACCATATTGAAAATTATTTAAAAAATTTTAATTACTATTATGTAGGGATAATTTGGACAAATTCAAAAGTTCTCAGTTTTGGTCGGTCATGGCGACTTTTTATTTTTCCCAATTATATTTCAGACTTGATAAAGGGGCCGTTCAAGTATTATGTAAGTAGATTTATTACAATTTTTTAACCCCCCTCCCCCATGTCAGCAAAAATAAGCAATGCTCTTCCCCTCCAATGCTTACGTAAACATTGATATATGCATTTTACTTTTAATTGTGGGAATCTCCGTGCTTACGTAATACTTGAACGGCCCCAAATCACTATAAGTAGAAACGGTAAACTTTTCCGTTTAGGTAAATAGTTAAAAAATATATTATTATTAAATTATTTTTATTTTACTATCTCTATGATCCAAATAAATATTTTATATTTCTGCATCTTATACAGGGTGATTCATGAGGAAATGTCAATACTTCAGGTACGTAGTCAGGGTCCAAAAAGAAACATAAAAGTCTATACAAATATGGGTCCGCAAGGCCTTCGTTTCTGAAATGCAGGGTTTTAAGTTTTTAGTTATTTTTCCTATTTTTTTAATCAAATCCATGATAATGTAAATATTGAAGTGAAAATTGGTATCCAGGGGTTTTTGGGTATGGCGGATTTAAATCTAATCTTAGTACGGCTCTTACTTGTAGGGGGAGCCACCTCCACGTCTTTTTACTATTTTGAACAATGGCAACTTTTTGATACAGCCCTGTATTACATTTTTAAGTAAATTAAATAATTGTTTTGTCATTTTTACGTTAAAAAGATATATGTACTTGTTAAAAGTTGATATGAGCAACCGTTTTCGAGATATTTGGATTTAAAAAAATTACGACCCATCTGATTTTATTATAGCAAAATTTTAAAAAATAAAACAAAATATATAATTAAATAATATGTGTTTTAATTTTTAATAAAATTATTGTTCTTTAATTATACTCAGCAAAACATAAGCTAGATTTTAAAATTTTCAAAAAAATGTTTTTCTTGTCAAAAAAAAACTTTCAACACCCTGTATATCGGAAACGAAGGCCTTGCGGACTCATATTTAAATAGACTTTTATGTTTATTTTTGGACCCTGAACACGTACCTAAAGTTTTGACATTTCCTCATGAATCACCCTGTAATGAGCAATAAATATTTTGATATTTAGTTATAAAATTAGTTTTAATTTATTTTACCATATTTTATGAACCATCAGAGACAGGAACCTACCTCAGTTTTTGATGTACAAAACAAGATGTCGAAAACTGAATAATTATTTTGTGTACAAAATAAGAATATTTAGGGGAATTTTTTGAGGTGTACAAAAGGCGAGTGTACAAAACAAGAATAAATCGAATTTAATTTTAGATTCTGCAGATTGAAGATATTGGTGGTAAACAGTTGATATACAATGGTTTCCTCAGAAGTAAAATGATTGTTTGTACCCTATAAAATTTTATTCTGTAGTATATCTGTAGTAAATAAAAAAAAACTCCTACCTTTAATAACCTTCCTACAACTTTTGCTATAGTGGCAATGCACACTAGTCTAGGATCCATTAAGTCAGCCGCCTCTATTTTCATACCCGGGACAAATCCATGCAACGGTACATAAGTATTGAACAGAGATGGATCTGCGGGAATGTTACGCGTTTCGATGAGATACGTGTTCCAGTCAAAAGTGGCCTAAAGAAAAGACAACTTTCATTAGAAATCAAACAAGCATGAATGCATTGATTCTGTACGCATGCAAATTGTCTTTTTAGAATAAAATATAAAGGGTGTTCCATTAAAAAAAAATTTATTTGATTTTACCATTTTAAGTTCGACCCAAAAAGAGCACATGACGCCCATATTAGTTTTTTGATAGCACTAACAATTACGGAGATACCCCGTACAATCTCGTGTCAATGTATTTCTGGGGTTTTTATTGCTTAAGTAATCAGATGTTCCCATAGTGACCTATAGCCGCAATATTAAAAAATGTATATTTACATGTATACTTACCTGATCGTATCCTTTGGGTGGAGTCAGTGGGATGTTGTGTTTGTGGCAGAATCCTACAGGAAAGATGCACGGAGATTTAACATGATAGCAAAACCAATCAGCACCTATTGAAGCAAAAAAAAACGTTATAAGAAAAAAAACAAAGACGTTATAAACTACAGACAAAATCACATTTAAAAAATTATGAAGATTTAGCATTGCAAGTTTTGGCATTAAATATAAGTAAATTTTAGGTCCGTTTTTCGAATACACCCAGTATAGTTCGGAAAAATGTACCAAATAAAGGTTGTTTGTCTTGATTTCAGAAATAATATATTTAAATTTAAAGAAAATTCAGGTGTGCTAATTGATTTTAGGAATTACAGCACTTAAAAATAAGGCTAAAATTACACTTCGCGGCGCCGTGCTGATATCTATGAAGCTTGATTCATCATCTAGATTCTAGATTATGTAGCATCATTCGTAACGTAGTTACCATTTGTAGGAATAAAAACTAAATATGATTCAGATTCCTGACTCAATAAACAGGAATTAATTCCACGGATTTGATTCTTTTTTTTTTAAGTTCTGGTCATTACCTTCCATGGAATTTTAAAAATTTTAAATTAGGTTGCACTATTGAATTAGAACACTGTGATTTAAGACGAATTTACTTCTTACCCGTACCTGTCGCATCCGAATCATAGGTGTCAATTCGAATCATAATATAGCCGTAGTTTAAAACATCCATGACGGTTGCAACACAAATGGATGAAAGGTTTAATGGATCGATAGCTTCTAGTTTCATTCCAATAGCGAAACCTAAAAATAAAATAAAAACATCGTTATTTGCAAAATTAGTTTTACAGATCAAATTTAATAAATTCAAAAACAAGATTATTATACGCTTAAAATAAATAATTCCTGGAACAAAGTAACGAAATCTGCATTTATTAAAATAAAAGAATAAATAAAAATAACAAAAATACCAAATCCAACATTACTTTGGCATGGGTAACAAGATACTGTACCATTCCTTTTTGTCCATTACAATGTAATGTACGAAAACCAATCAATGCTTTATAATCTTTATCATTTCTTTTAAATTTCAAATAAGCCAATAGTCAATTAAGATTTTATAATTTCTAATTATTTGAATAGTTTCCATTTCGTAAAAATTTGACAATTCCAGTTCAGGCAAATAGATGGCGCTGTATAGGATGCCCTACCTCTAAAGTATGGTTGGTTGCATACCCTTGTATAAGTAATTGTTTAACTAAAATTGGTTAACAATGTTTTTTTTAATAAATTATTTTTATAATTGTATTTTCTAAAAATTTTAACAAACAATGTTTTTAAATTCTGACACTAATTTAATTTAAATTAAAAAATAATTATTTTAATTAAATTTAGTGGAATAATAATTTAAGCGGTAATTTTTTTTTAGATTTTTTTTTAAACCGTAATAATGGGGTGATAACTTCAGCTTAAACTTTGACAGTTGATATAAAAATTTATTGTTTTGTTTAAAAAAAAAAAACAATAAATTAGTGATAGTACTTTAAAAGGTAACAAATTATATTTTAAAATATGTTTAATGTAGTGTTTTTTTTATATAGTGTATGTATTTCGATTTTTTTGGACAATAACTTGACTTGTGTAACATTTCGTGATATCCGTTCTCTTTTTTCATGTGACAGATTATATAAGCAAGAAAACTTTAGTAATTTGGTCATTTTTTAACTTAAAAGCCCAATATAAACTAATTTGCTAAATTAAAGGTAAAAAGTAAATCTGTGATCTTTCAGTTCAAAATAAGTCATCTGTAACATCACACTTGGTTTTTTTCTTTAGACTGCTTCCTTAAGCTTTGCTTAGAAGCCTAGACGGTTTTGTTAAACATCCTAATTTTATGGGGATATAGTTGCTGACTAATCTTAGCATATTATTGTTTTGGGCTTTAGTGTTCTGCTGCTTGGCTGAACTGCGCAAGTTGAGGCGGTCTCAAGGCAGTTAGTTTTGGATTTGGTTTGCAGTCAGTCAAGTTGATGTGTACAGTGTTTTAAGATTTTTAATACAAGTTAGAGTGAGGAAAAGTCCTTAAAACAAAAGTGGTGTAAGCTTAGTTTGGGTAATAGACCTTAACAAATATTAAAAATTTGTTTAATTACAGGTTTACTCAGTGGAGAATTTAAGGGGGGGCTGAAGGGGCTACAGTCCAGGGCGGCAAATTTTACCTTTTTGACGTGATAACGTCTAGTAAATCGAGAAACACTGGCAGCACATACGAGGAAGTGTAACGTTCCGTCTGAGCCTGCGCGTGCAAGCGAGAGCGCGGCGGTGACTTCGTTAACAATTATGTCCATTGCTGTTTTTGCGTGCATCTTTTAATAAATTTACGATGAAAAGAAGCGATGAACAGAAAACACGATATTGATTACAGTTTTATCGTACTAGCGTGGTCAATGTTTTATTCAGTCTCGACTGGGCGAGCGCAGAGGATAGTCGTGGTATGTTTCTTTATGACGTTATCACTTAAAACTATCGTCCGTAAACCGACTTAGAAAAAAGAAAGAATTCGTATGACGAGATAAATCCACTGTTTGGCTTCCTAGTCAAAAGCGATGCTTTGTGCATTGATATGAAAAAACTTATTGATCAGAGTAGCAGATTGTGCAATTTTTATAACAAAGACCTTCCCAAACCAGAGGAATTTGCCAATGAGGCTTTACATTTTTTTGGATTTTTAAACCAATTTAATGAAAAGGAACGACCAAAAACTCTTCTGAGACTGTATGAGATCTTGCATGAAAACAACCTGCTAGACATATACCCTTACATAGATATTACGTTGAGGCTATTTTTGACCATCCGAGCTACTAATTGTTCAGCAGAAAGGTCATTTTCTGTTCTGAAACGGATACAAGATTATTCCCGCTTTAAAATGCGTGAAACACGTCTTTAAAATGTAGCAGTCCTAAGCATTGAACATGCGATAACTAAGAATGTGGACTTCAAAGACGTTATTGACGCTTTTTCGAACACCAAATCTCGAAGATTTCGAAGAAAACAATTGTAATTTTCTTTTGAACAATTCTTCACCAGAAGCATGATTTTATGTTTATTAGTATTGTACTTTAAGCGTGTCAATCGTTTCTAAAGTAAGTTTACATTTTTGTTATTTGGATCAACGAAATATTAGATTTATATCTTATTAAATTTTTACCTAAATGTTGACTTTAAAAAAATAATTGAATCATACTATCCTTAGTATTATTATTAAATAAGAAATAGCTAAAGTAAATAACAATGAAGAGTGTGTGTCTGACCTTTTTTGCTAAGAATATATTAAAATAGAGTAAACATAGAAGAAAATTTAAGACACGAATAACCTATTATCAACCGGCGCTATACTGGTGGACGTGGACCGCGGGGGTGGCTGGGGTTGTGGCGGGCGGGGCGGCAATACGCTATCAGTCCCTAGGCGGCAAATATCTAAATCCGCCTCTGGGTTTACTCTATTAAGTCAATCCAAAGGTAGTACAAGATATTGAATATAATTTATAATCTAATGTCTTATTTTTCTTGTACTGGCGCCATTTTAACATTAAATATTAACAGATTATAGATTATAGTTCCTGACTAGGCAGATTGGCATATTTTAGCATTCACATAGAGAGTTTTAATAACCTGCCTGTATCTTGTGGCTTGAGTTAAGTTAGGTTTGGCATAATCTTTAACAACTAATAAGTTTATTGAAGGTAACAGAAAGTTCTATTATTCTGACTTTTTTATCTTTACAATACCTAATAAAATTATTTGGAAATTTGTGGAATATTTAAATTCGGTTCACAGATTAAATGGCTAGTTGTTCATGGTCAAAATATAACACTACCGTTTATCGGTAATAAATACAAGGTAGCTAATTTCAAAACAGATGCTGAGTTCGCTTTGAGGCTCGGTAGAGCAGGCAGGGCAGGTATCCAGCAGGTAAAGTCATCCACAAGGCACTATGGATAATCCGAAGGCGATAGAAAAGACAACTGACCAAGAATGTAATCTAACCTAATCTTTATTTACGTGTGTGCCTATGCATGGGTTTTAAGCTATAGATTGTAAAATTAGCACCAAAAAACACCGAGAAAATCGGGCGCGCTTTTGTTATCCGCCCGATGACAATGCGAACGCAACCAAGCATGCTCCTAGCTTCAAATAAAACGCAGCGATTGCGTTTGGAACATCCCGAGCGCCAAACGAACTTTCCCAGAATTTACCAAACTCCTGCTTCAACTGATGTGACGTCAGATTTAAAGGGTCAGGCAGAAGTGGTTCTTAAATAGGCAAAGGAAGTGATTTAACGTGTTTTTGATTCAAAATAAATCAAACTGACATAAGTACATATTTACTTGGATTTGAGCTTAGAAATTTAATTTTTTCATGTTTTGTGCTAGTTATTTTTTTGGGATTTTTTAAAATTTATTTTGCAAAATAGAGTAAATAATAAGTACCGAAAGTATAAAAAATCTACAAAAAGTATTTGGAAGAAACCCGAAAAAGATCATAATGATTTACGTCAAAATCATCGGATCAAATCCGGATTACTTTTGATCTTTTTTTGTGGCATAAACGACTGTTGATTGAAATTTGTGACTGAGGGTTTTGATGAAAGCTACATCTGATCGACCTTATGGACAAATAGATGTATTAGTTTACTAAATAATGTATAAAATTAGCTGACTTATTATATCTGGTTGTGTAAGCGTTTTGTAGTTTGACTTTTGCTTGTTGACTGCTCTCTAAAAATATTTTGTTTGTTGCTTTTACTTTCATGTACATCTTATTTTAAATTATACTTATCAGTTTAATTGCATATTTTATGATAGGTATTATCCATATGACTTTGTCCAAGATATTTTTGTGTCATTAATGTTATGTTTAGTGGAGCGTAACAAAAAACTTATAATTACCAGAATTAGAATAATCGGCGCAGCCAACTTGGATAGGATTAAACAGTTCTTCAGTGGCATCGTCGTCGTCAAAGATACCTTGACTTACACGTTCTATGTAATTTATTGGCGCTACCATATGATGTCCCACCTGAAAATGAGAAGTGCTGGTGACATTGCTAAAGATTTTATCTTCAGTGGCGTAGCAATCGGAGGTCTAGGCGGTGCAGTGCACCGGAGCCCCCAAGCTCATGGGGGCCCTCGATCCCTTAAGCGACCTTCGAAAAAGTTAAATAAATATTGTAATCACATGAAGAATATTCATTCACAATAAATTACAATAAGAAGTTAACATATCCTTTCTTTACGGTCGCTACAAAATAAAAAGTAAAACATAACTTGGTGTATAATGGTCGAAACATTAAAATAATAACTAGGAAATTATTGGGTTTTAAATTAAAACATTGTTTTAATGAGCCTGTTATTAAATATAAGTATGACGGTACATATCTCAAATATGTTTTAGTATGGATTCCATAGTAAAATGCAGTTTTACTTCCTACAAAACATCTCAAGGCATGGATTCATAGATTAAGTTTTATTCCACATAATTACTTTAATTGAAATCAATTTTCATTCGTCAAAAAAGTTCCAAAAAAATGCATATTCTAATTAATTTATTTTTTAATTTATTTGGGCAAACTATGTGCAAATATTTTCAGATTACGTTAGGATTTACTTTTAGTGCTACATAATGTAGACATTTACAGTATCCCTGTTGCAAAGTAGTTTTTTTTTAAATCTTTGCTATAAGTTGTGTTATTTTTATTTATATAAACTGCACTACAGCTGACGATAATGATCTTAAAATAAAGTAGGTCTGCACCTTTAAAGTATTTATACTTTAACCAGTATAGATAGGGCCCCAGTTGCCACAGGGTCCTTGGTTACGTAGCTACGCCACTGCTTATCTTAATTTAAATTTATATGTAACCAAAACACACACAAATTTTGCTGTATTGCTTGACCTGGTCCATGATAAATGAGTAGAGCAAATTACCTAAGGATTCTATATAAAAGCATACACATAACATAATAGATGACTTACTTTCCTGGCCCATCCTACAGGATGAAGGAGAGGTGAATCTTCATGGCACCAAAATCCAGCATCTTCGGGCGGAACGTCGTAATACTTAACGTTAAGGCGTTTACCTATAATTTTATGTATAATGGCAACTTTCACTTGGGAAATGTGATTTTTGTCGACTACTTCAAGATTAATGCCAACATCAAACCTGAAAAAGGAAACAAAAAATATACTTAATTATGGAATCCCAATAGTACCAATAAGAAAACATTTTGATGAACCTATGAAACAATTTTCTATTTGTTTAAAGAATAAAATGTGCATATACTCGTATATATGAGAGTAGAAGAAATACACTGCTTAAAAAAATTACCGGAACACCTCTTAGTTCACTTGTAATTTTAACGGCCGCATGATGATCGCGTTGTTAAATTTAGCAATAGACTTAGCAATTGTTAACAGCGGTTTAGAATGTTTAACAAAACGTCATTGTCAGTGTTATTCAATGATTTTAGTAGGTAACCTGTCAAAATCTGACATTTTGTTAAACATTCTAAACCGTTGTTAACTTTTAACAATTGCTAAGTCCATTGCTAAATTTAACAACGCGATCATCACTCGCCCGTAAAGGCGTTAATTACATTCAGATCAAGCTTACATATTTCAAAAGACACACATTTTCTCACAATAAATCAAAGAATGTGTCATTTGATTAATCATTTATTCCTAAGAAAAAACTTACAAATTAAATATAATATATCTCCTTAATTATTCATCCTATTAAAATTATTTATATAGACAATTTAGAAAGCTGTATTTTTAGTTCCATTAAATTTTTTGTACCTTATGGTTTTTGAGATATTAACGATTATTTTTAAAATTTAAAACGTCAATATCTCAAAAAGTATAAAAGCTACAAGAAATTTTATCTGACATGAAGTATGTATTTTTACAAGACCTTTAATTTAAGCTACATAACTTATTTGTCTAAAAATACCAAGCTAATATTTTACAAAAAGTGTTTTGTTAATTTTTTTGAGCAGTGTATAAATGAATCTTTTATTTTTGCCACTGTGCTTCAGCACATTGACAATAATCAAAATATCACTTTTTTATTAGGCCGTTTAAAATAGCAAGCCTTTATAGAGAAATGTTTGAACCGTAAAAATTTGTATACAAATAACTTTTATTGCAAAAGATTAAGAAAGATTCAGCAATGTTTATGTGATATTTTGTCGTTGTTTTAAAGAATTACACACCGTTTTGGTAGTGGCTAATTTATTTAGTGATATTTTATAACGTATTTTTAGTATAGTATCTGATCTTACCTTGACTTAAGACTCTCACTAGCTTTATTGCTATAATTGGAAGGCAGTGTTCTAGCACCAGTCAATCTTTTTCTTAGAAAATCTTTCCAATCACTATACTTATCTTCTATGGTTTTTGGCGGTATGAGCGGTTTTCCTCTGGTAGCACACCAACCAACCGGATGAACCTAATGGGTAATATGAAACAAAAAAAAAATAATAAAAATAACCCATTGCATAAAAACACAAACTAAAAGAAACTAAAACATATTTTTTCTTTTTTTAAACTTAAAATAGAGGTTTCTAACATTTTTTGGACCTTCTAATCTAATTGAATGCTGCAATAAAATAAGAAAGCAAGATTTTTTGCACCCAAATGCTGATGATGAATAACGCAATGTACCAAAATTATACAATGAGAAATAAAAAGGCCGATATTTGTGGCTTTCCTAACCCTTTTTAAAAAAAAGAAGCAGCCATCTTGTGTATTTTTAAAATTTTAAAGGATACTTAAGAAAAAGATTTGAAATTAAACAAAGAAGATATAACATAAAATTAACATTTTCTTAATGAGAAACCTCAATTATTGGTTTAATTTTAAAGGTTTTTTTTATTTGTTTTAATAAAAAGGATTTCATATTCATTTTTAGCAACAACAGTAGTTTATATGACAAATGAGAAAGCAACAGCGATGACTTATAAAAAAAAATATATAATGAAATGGAAACAAACAAAAACAAATTCTATAAAATTTTTATAAGTTTTTGGTGCCAAATTTGAACAAAAACTGAATATTCGCATCCGCGAATGTCGGTACCAAATATTCGCATTCGCGAATGTTCCAAAAATGACATTCGTTACATCACTAGTAAGGGGGACCCAAATTCGAGCCTCATCATGGGGATCTCAGAAACTTATGAAGATACGGGGTCGATTAAATGAAGGCAAAGATTTTTCCATATTAAAAATGGGGAAAAGCTAAAGTATGTACAGAGTGTTCCAAATTTGATTCTCATAATTGGGATCTCGGAAACTTAAAGAGATAGGAGGTCGATTAAATGGAGGCAAAGTTGCGCAATTTGATCCTGATCAAAATGCCACCATAAAAGTTTAAAAATTTCGAATACTTCCGAAGACTTTTGGAAAAAAAACGAATATTTGCGATTTCATTTTTAGTCTTTTATGGCTCTATTTGTATAGAACAGAATGCATTTCATAGTCTGATTGCTACTTTTTCTGTTCTACAAGACAGTATTAGATTTACACACCGACGTTTCGTTATTGAGATGCCATCATTAACTTCGTTTTTTTAAATACGATTTTGGATCTTTTATTACGGATTTTAAAAGCTTTTAGTATCCCAAAACCAAAGATGTATCACACTTATTTGGAAAAATCGTTTTAATGTTATCCTACCAAAAATCTTTCTCTCTCTAACACATGATTTTTTATGGAAATTGCCATTTATATGAAGCTCGTAAAATCCAAAATAAAAAATCCAGAAATGTATTTAAAAAAAAAACAAAGTTAATGATGGCAGCTCAAAAACGAAACGTCGGTGTGTAAATTTAATAACACTATCTTATAGAACAGAAAAAGTAGTAACGGGAATGTGAAATTTATTTTGTTACATCTATTCAAATAGTCATGAAAAAAATTAAAATGAAATCGCGAATATTCAGTTTTTTTAAAAGTCTTCGGAAGTATTCGAAATTATTAAATTTTAAGGTGACATTTTAATTAGCATCAAATTTCGCAACTTTGCCTCCATTTAACTGACCTTGTATCTCTTCAGGTTTCCGAGATCCCAATGATGAGGCTCGAATTTGGGACACCCTGTAGCATTTTTAGTGTACAGCAAGTGTCCCATTTTTGACACTTTTATAGGGTATCTCTGTAATTGTTAGTGTTATCAAAAAAGTAGTATACACAACACCAAAATTAATATGTAAAATTGAAATTGACGTTAAATGTTAATAACAACTAGAATGTCATCATAGTTTCGTTTTTAGGATATCTGCTTTTGTTTGATAGCCTACTGTGGTTTAAAGTTTTAAAATTTAAATAAATCGCATAGAAAACCAATATTCTCCATGGTGTATTATATATTTTAAAGAAGAATGTAATATGCTATTCTTTTAGATTAAAATATACAAGGTGTTTCATTAAAAAAAAATGAGGTTAAGTCAAATAATTGTTTTACCTGACTACATATACCTATTTTAAAAAGAGCAGATTATTCAACAACCATTATAAAGAAACTTTTGTATAAAACATTGTTCTGTATCACTTTTAACTAAAAAAATTAAGGGTCATTCTAAAATTGATAATTTTTTAATTTGAACGCGTATTTCTTAAATGGCCAAAAATTTTCAAGTTTTGATTTTACCATTTTAAATTTGACCCAAAAAGAGCACAGCCGTCTATATTACTTTTTTGATAGCAGTAACAATTACAGAGATACCCTATAAGTGTTGAAAATGGGACACCCTGTACATAAAATAAATAAATAAACCAAAAAATAATAATTTCAGAAACAGATTTAAAAAATTATTGATGGCGGCCCCCATTTGTCTGTGGGCTTGCTACCGCCCTCGTAAAATTCTAGAGCCCACAGGGGGTACATCTTCCCCATCAAAAACCCATGATTTAAATGTTTAGAATGTGATAAAAGAACAAAATTACTCCAAGACAAAAAGTAACATTTACCTGATTTGAGCATAGACTGACCCAAAAATCTTTAGAGTCGTTGGCTCCGAACCCTTCATACCTCAGTTGTGCTTTATAACCAACAATACGCATTACTGTGGCGACCCAGAAAGAATCTGGGAAGGCATCAGAGACATTATCACAGTCAGTATTTTCAACCTCCACCTAAAAATAGGATAAATAGGTAAATAAAGGCTTTAATTATTCTAATGTAAAATTAGAAAAAGGTAAGGTAAAACTAAGAACATTAACAAAATTGTGGTCATAACTTTTTTTTTAATTGAGTGATCCTTGCGATTCAGGAAGCCCTTTTTTTCTGGTTTTACTCATTTTACTGACTCCCTCTATTATAAAAGATGATAATATAACACCATACTCTCATCCTTGGTTACAAATCAGTGTAAAAATTGTACACAAATCTAAAAACTTTTTGCATCATTCCACTCTTACAAAAGAGTTAATTTTTTAAGTTTTTTTCTTTCTTAAATTTTTATGTTGAAATAAAATTAAAAGGAGGTTGGTAAAGATCGGCCTTTTTCAATTTAGGCCATTTTATTATATTTATGATAAGTCCAAGTATTTTTATTTATATCTACAATGAATTGGTTAAAAACTCAGAATGGTAAGTAGCAAAAAACCCTTTAAACTTGGTAAATTTTGCCATTTTACACGTTAAATGAAGGCTAGTTTATAAGCTTATTAGGTGTAATATTAAAGATAAAAAATTATGTTGGTGCACAAAGTGCATCATATAATTTTTTAAAATAAAAGGCCAAAAAACGAGCAACATGGCATTTTTTTTTATAAAAATGGCAAATTTGAAGGGTTAAACAAAGGGAAATACAGATACTTGAACTTATTACAAATATAATAAAATGGCCTAAATTAAAACTTTTGACTTTTTATGAATATGATGGACGAAAAAAGGCCCATTTTTACCCACCTCCTTTGTCAAATTTTCTTGCAATAGACGGCCATTTGTACATCTTTCTTATAAGTTATGTTGTATTTATGCTAATGATGACAATCTCTATGGCAGAAATATATTCCTAACTCCAAAGAGGTCTATGACCCATCAATAAAACAACTTATGTAGTAAAAGACAGTGTTTTATTTTATTTTATACCATAACACAAAATATAAACTATTTCCTCAACTTTGAAATGTTATATCTCGGTTACTTTTAACTCTACATACTTTAACCAGGCACCATATTAAAGGTCATCAAATGGATTTTCTTTTTCATGTCATATTGTCTATACCAAAATCACAGGAAAAAAATTATAGGACAAAGTCTAAAGAAAAATATTAAAAATAAAAAAAAACACATGTGAACGGCCGAATTAAAAAAAAATCATCTTGGTTACCACAAATCCTAAAAAAATTACCCTAAACCGTTTTAAAGAACACGGTAACTGCTTCTTTTTATTTGAAGCAATACCTATACCAAAATTTACGTGGGAAAAAGATATGGGCCAACATTTTAAAAAAATTAAAAAATTGCATTTTTGGCTTTTTTTTTGTTGCATGTTTGTCAAAAAAAAAAATAATTTTGCCCTAATTATTTGGCATTATGATAGAAAATTTAATTTTGACCAACTTTTCCGTTAACAAATGTGTACAATTAGTGTATAGAATTTAAGTTAAAATTAAAAAACTGAAAAGTGGACAAATTCACCTCTTAAAATGGTAGCACGCCGAGGTTTTTTCATTTTTTAGGAACAATTAAACCTACAAAACTCCTTTAGCGCTGTAGTTCCTTTTACCCCTCTTTTTTTTTGACATAGTCAATAGTCTCTAACGCACAGATAGTAATAAGGAATGAGACGAATTTATTACTCGACAAGTAACAAAGATTAACAGAGTCTGCAAAACATCAACTATTGGCAGGGAGTGGAGTGTATGATGGAGACAGCTGAATCGATTGCAGCGCTGTGGTCAAATTTTCGTTAAATCGTGGTTGATTTAAATGTAAACAATTAGATAAAAATATTAAAAATGGTGCATAATAGTTGTTATGTAGCTGAATGTAAGAATACTGGGAGAACTAGTAACTGCAAATTTTATACATTTCCAACTACTAGTTGGAAATTAGAAAAAAGGAAAATATGGATAATTGCATGCAGACAAAAGATGTTGAATTCAAATTTCCCGCTTAGTCGAACGACTTTCGGGTTTCGGGCTTAGCCGAACAACCTAACTGACTTTTCCTAAAGTTTTTTTAATGATTTGCAAGTTTTAAAAAGAAAAAGATCTGTGTAGTCTTCTGTGATTGTGTATGGGGAAAATGGCTATAAGGCCTTCAAGTAATTAAATTATATATTAGTGTTAAGTATATTGGAAAAGCCCTTGACTCAGAAGTTTGTCAGGTGATTTTTTAGTTATCGGGCCAATTGTCGATTTTTGTCGGAGCCCGCTAGTTTTTGAGCTATGACGCCCTGAAAATTGCATAAACATTCCAAAATTCCGCCGATCTTCACCTAGTCATTTACAGTCCTGACCAGGTTAATATATATTTATTTACAAAAAATAAATAAATTTTATAATCTTATACCCACGGCTTTAAAGCGTGATTTTACGCAGCCGTCAGATGTCGTTTTCATCGCTCACCGTGCCAATAAAAAATAATATAATACTACTTACTTTCATTCCGACCATAATATTTTCCCATATGTCAGCCATGGGAGCATGTTTAAAGCATGTCACAGGTGCGGCAACAAAATATCTATCGCTGAGCTGAGAGTCCCAACTAAAAGAATTCGCTAATTCGGATGGTTTTCTTCGCACCAGGGGAACAGTGTCATCTACTGGAGGCAAAGCAGGCTTTTCAATTTGAGGTAGTCTAAAGATAAAATAGAAAACATATAATAAAAGCTGTGACGTCCAAAACAGAAATAAAATGTTAACGAAAAGGAGAAAGTATCTTTCTATTTGAAGAGTCGGCGGGACAAAAGATGAATATCGCAAAATAGATAATTTGAGATATAGCGTTTTTTATATTTCAAACTTATACAGATGGCTTAATGTATGTTCTAAAAGAATAAAATTTATATGGCAGCAAGCTACATATAGATATTTATGTTATAAGGATCATAATAACGATCATTATGGTACTAACCGTGAAAAAGATGATGATCCGGCGTGTGCCATAATGTGTTTATGATCGGAATTTCGTACAAAATTTTATATTCCGACGATTTCTTTAAAAATTAATTGCATTGTATTTGAGTATGAAAGTTAAAAAATGTTAATGTTAAAAATATTGCGCACAAAAAGGTACTTTTAGCTTATTTCAAAAAACAACCAGTGATGTTGCGAAGCACATTGTCAATTTTAAAAAATGTGGACATAAGTAAGTTTAGCCCCAGAATTTTGACTAAAAAAAATATTGTAAAGTTTTTACAAGAGGCGGAGAATGAAAAATATTTGCTCTTGCTATTGTATAATGCTATATTGGGTAATGCTTATGAATGGATAAAGTCATACCTTTCAGAGCGAACACAAAGGGTAGTGGTGCAGTATAATAATAAGGAAATTAAATCAAATATAGAGGAAAAACAGTATTGGTATAGCTCAGGGCAGTATTCTTGGACCTATATTATTTGTAATCTTTTTAAATGATATTGCGCATGTTAATGGTGGGTTAACATTAACAAACTATGCTGATGACACAAATCTCCTGGTTTCCGGATCAAATATACAGAGTCTTGTTTTAAATGCAGAATCAGCTTTTAACATTACAAGTAACTGGTTTTCACAAAATAAATTACTGTTAAATAATGATAAAACAAAGCTACTTTTATTCTGAACCAAACAAACCAAAGTAGAAAAACCGGAAAATATTACTTTATGTGGAAAAAAAATTACATTAGATGCAAACACCAAGTTTTTAGGGTTAACTATAGAATAATTTTTGTCATGGAGCAGTCATATAAACAGTCTATGTCTAAAACTAAGTAGTATAGGTTATGGGATAAAAGTTGTATCCAACTACATGAATTTAAAGACATTAAAAATTCTATACCACGCTAACTTTGAATCTGTACTGAGATATGGAATACTGTTTTGGGGAAGTAGCTCAGAGCTACAGAGAGTTTTTGTTATTCAAAAAAGAATAATAAGGACAATTAATAAAATGAACTTCTTGGACTTTTGTAGAGGAATATTTAAAAAGTTAAATGTATTGACAGTATATGCTGTTTATATCTTTGAGTGTCTAATGTTTTTGTTTAAAAATAGAGATAAGTTTGAATCTGTAAATATAACTAATACGAGGGCAAATAACTTGATATATCTACGACATCGGCTAACTATTACAGAAAAAAGTCCTTATTATATGTGTATCAAGCTGTTTAATGGTTTACCAAATACAATGAAGACTATTAATAGTGTGTCAAAGTGGAAAAAGACATTAAAAAAAGTGTTAATAGAGACCGAACCATATAGCCTAAAAGACTTTTTAGATAAGGAATGGTAGCCAAAGTGCTACCTTATTGACGTCATTTCATTTTATGTTAACCTGTTAATTATAATTTGAAATAAAGAAGTATTATTATTATTATTATTATTATCCGATGAATATTAACTTAAAACTAAAAATCATAAACAGTTCTACAGGAATTGTGCAACTCCAGGACGGGTAGATCATCAGCGGTAAAATTGGAACCTCAGCATTATTCCCACTTAGGTTCCGCCAGCGGCATTATTGATTAAGGGGGTAATTTAGTCTATAAAGATGAAAAAATCTAATTTTTTTATATTTCGATAGTTTAGATATCAAAGAATATCTCCCTAAAGGATTTTTTGAAATTCGAATTATCTTAAAAGTAATAGCTAAAGTTATTTGATCGGCGCAATGAAGCTGGAATCAAAAGTTAAGACTTTAAACGCGTTTTTTTCGAAACTACTTTTTTCGAAACGTTTGTCACAAAATCTCAAGTTCTAATAGACTGATTTTCTTGAAAGTTAGCATGAATTTTCGTTATATAATCCTCTATGGCAGAAACCACTAAAAAATCAAAATTTTCAATTTTTATTATTTTTGAAAATTCGGAAAAATAAAAAAATAACTGAAAAAAACCTACCTCATTTTTTGAGAAACCGCCATTTTGCGAGAATTTTTTTTATTTTGCTTGGTTCCTATCATGACGACATTTGTACTGATAAATAATCTACCATTTTTCTTATTTTTTAAATGACCAAAAGAGGGGGAATCATGACAAGATAGACACGTTCTTTGTTTTCCCCTCTACTTCAACAGCGTGTAACTTTGTGAAACCCACCGCTGTGTTCGCACGTCGATGTCGTGGTTGGGCTCAGTAGGATCGTTTGGAACATGCGCTAGAGTTGCCGGTTATCGGCCACTCCTGTTGCTAGCGTATCGAAGGGGATCCGAAGCTAAGACGAACACAAGGCTTATTCAAGGTGTAAGCATACATCAGTGCTGATGAGTGAATGACATCCTGTGCCTTAAACAGGTGTCTCCAATGGTACCTCTGAGATACAGGGCGACCTCTCAGAGTATCTAGCCTTACTGCGGTAATGCGGGGCTCTGCCGTGGTGGACTACTACTTCTCTAGCTCCAAACAGAAAGCGGCTTTAAACAGAAAGTGGATAGAACCGTTTTCATAGGGAAAGATCGGAGATACGGCCTCAGAAGGAACATCTGGTTCCTGTAACAAGGACCTGGTAGCTACCTACGTCACTATACCGGGAGAGGAGGGCATGACTGTTCTAATCGTCAGCTCGTCATAGTTTCCAGGAATTCTTAAAATATAAATAAATAAATGATAAAAAAAATGGATAGCCAAAATATTATTTTTTTTTATCGACCGTCAAAAAAGCCCAAAATTCGGGCTTCTAGACTCTAGACTAAAATATCTCCTTAACTTATTTTGGCCCAAATTTAAACTCTCATGGTTTTTCCCGCCGACTCTTGTTCTTTCTTAATTTTCTTTTTTAGTCTGATCGCTTCTGCTATCTACTATCTATAAAACCTAATATTGTAACATACCTTGGATCTATGTAACTATCCTGGAAATCGTCTTCATACTTCATAGAAAACCGATACTTGGCATAGTGATGTTTGGAATCGGGCGTATCTTGATTGGCTTGGGGCAGGGGTTCGGGGATCAAACCACTGTAACCTCGCGCGCAGGCCATAGAGCAGAAACGTCGTTCTCGCGTGTAGAACGCATGTTTTACACCAATTGCTCCACATTTTTCACATACCGCTGCAAAAAAAAACGCTATATTACTTACACATACAAGAATTTTAGTAAAATTTATTTGTGAAAATTATGTCCAAAATTTTGACAGAAGTTCGCATAGGATTTTTTGTAATGGTACAGGGTGTACCATTTTTGACACTTTTATAGGGTATCTCTGTAATTGTTAGTGCTTTTAAAATAGTAATTTAGGTATTGTGCTCTTTTTTTTGCTCCCTTAGGAGATACGGAGGAAAATCAAAACATTGTCGATGTCAGAATGACCCTATATTTTCTTAGTTAAAAGGAATACAGAAAAATGTTTTATACAAGTTTCTTTATAATGATTGTTGAATAATCTGACGTTTTCAGAATATGTATACGGGGTCTAGTAAAAAAGTTATCCTCATTTTTTTAAATGGAACACTCTGTACATTTTAATTCTAAAAGATAGCATATTAAATTCTCTTTTCAAAAATATTACACACCATGAATGATATTAGTTTTCTATGCGAGTGTAAAAAAACGTGATTTTTTTAAAAAATGGCGGCCCTGCAGAATTTTTCTTCAAGCGTCTGCTCCGAGTCATTGAAAACTGCTGCAGCTGTCAAAATTTTTCTATTTATCCAAAATAAAAAAGGTTTTTTTTGTTCAATTACTTGTATGTTAAAGGGAAGGATAAACCTATAAAATAATAAAAAAGGTAAATATGAAATTTATATCGGCTCTTCAATGGAAGGTCCAAATTTGGTATCCTTTTTTAGGCAGTTCTGACCAAAAAAAAAAAAATATTACCCCGGTATCTTTAAACTTTTAGGTACATCCTTCCAATAGTACTATAAAGAGAACCCCTGAAAATTTCAGCCTAATCGATCAATAACTTTTTAAGTTACAGCACGGGCAGTTTTTAAAAAGACAGTTTCATGATAATCACGTTTAAAGATTCGTTACGCACCGACTACCTGATTAGTGACGGTATGCGGACGCTGACGTTTTTGACAATATTTTTATAAATATTTAATATTTTACTTTTTCCTTTTTACTATATACATATATTTAACATATTATACATTCAAAATATGAAAAAAAAATTTTTTTTTGGATATTCTAAACGTATCGCCCCCTAAACTTTATTACTTTAAATCACAATAAGTGAAAACTCCTTTAGGCGAGTTTAGCATTTTTATGGGTACAAAATATAAATTTTGCGCCTTTTCTTCGTTTTTTTTTCCACTTTTTATTATGAACTGATATCATATTAAATTTTTCAAAATGTTTATAAGTGATTTTAACAATTTAATATGTAAAAAATTAAATTGAGATTAAATATTATTAGCAAAGGAGATGTCAACATAGTTTTGTTTCTAGGATATAGTAATGAGCAAAGCAAGACCAAGACCAAGACCGGGCTAGTCTTGGTCTTGGTCTTGCACCACCCAGTCTTGGTCTTGCTGCAAGAGTCTTGCTGTTCTTGCTGTTTTTGGTAGTAATAATTTAAACTAAGTAATCTTAGATAAAATATATTTTTTTAACATAAATTAAGATGGAGACTATATTTTCTGCATTAAAATTATAAAATATACCAATTTTAACCCTACATGTACGTTTGAATTATTTGATTAAAAAGCATATTTTAAATGTAGGGGTTTATTTATTTATGCTTCATTTTTAGTTGAATTGAGACACAACCTGTTTGGCACATAGAAACATTTTAGTGATAAGAATTATTTAATTTTCTTTGAAGAAGCATATAAAATTAAAAGAACTACAAAACTACGTACTGGGTGAGCGAAAAAAAAACTTTTAATTTCAACCAGATGTGAAATTTCCGTAAAAATGATTCTAATATGTAAACATTGGTTTCTAATTCAAAAAAAAGTTCGTCAGAAAGCTTTTTAGTTCATATGAACTTTTTATCCTTAAATTAGTCAAACATTTGTCGTACAAAGTTTGTACAAATACTTTATAAACATTCTGCATATACAAGGTGGCTTAATAGTGTGACCAGGGTTGCAAGGATTTAAATCAGTTGATTTTAATCACGATTTAAATCACTTGATTTTTTTAAATTTAAATCATGATTAAAATCAAAAATAAAAATTATAAAAAAAATAATTTGGGTTATGAAGAAAAATCGAAACAAAAATAAATTACGTTAGTATAGTAAATAAATTTATTACAAGAACACAAGAACACATAGATAGAAGTATTATTGCAGAAAATATTCAAAACAAAAAACAAATTTAATTGTAATATTTGTAAAGAAACACTAGTTTGGCAGCTTTTTCAGTACCTAATCGATTGCATAGTTTAGAGTGCACTAAACCAAATGTTGAGAATATCCTCTCTACTGATGCAGACGAAGCAGCTGCACAGAGCAGTTGTGTAATTATGGGAAGTTCTTTTTCAATAATATCTGCGTTTCGTTGTGATTTCCATCAGTCAATAGGTTTTACGCTTTTCAGGATATCATCTTGAAACATAATATCGTTAAAAGGCTCTGATTTGGCAAAAAAACTTGATGATTAGTGGTAATAAACCACTATCTGGATACAGTTCTTTTGCAGTTTGTAATGCAATATTTTTCTCAGTATATTTCAAACTTTGTTTTTGTTGGGTCGATAAGAAATGCGAGCAAATGATACGGGGTCATACACATATTATATCGATTTTTAAATTTTTGCAGTTGATGTGATGTCAGATTAGTTTCTTCAAAGTAATCTTCTAATATTTTAAATTGCTCTACAACATCTGAAATAGTGGGGTCGGTCTTTTGCAACCTATCTATGGCAATGGAAATTGGCTTAAGAATTTTGAGATAATCTTCAGCACTTCTCTTTAAATGAATGTTTGAATTTTTTTTCCTGATAATACTGTCAATCTTTTCTTTTTGTTCTTCACTGATTCTAAAAAGTATGGGCTATGATTCGGTAAATACTTGCAAGCAGTCTGCAAGCGAGTTCCATCGAACATCACTAGGTATGACTAGTTTTTTGCCTCCTTCTTTGGCATATGTTGCAGATGCAAAATGATTGTTCCTAAAGTACTTTACGATTTGGACTACATGCTCTTTAATATCAACGATTTCCAAATCTTTACATAATAAATTTAGTATATGTGTAGCACAGCCATATGCTATTACATTGAATTTATCAGATGCCTTTATTTCATTTCGCATTGCAGACATGTTAGCTGCATTATCTGTCACGAAACTACTCACTGTACAATCATACTCGGTTTTTAGTTTGTTTATAAGGGTTGCTGCAATTTCTGTTAGGTAGTCGGATGTATGTGGATGCCCAGTTGTATCTACAGTGTCGAATAGAAAGGAGGAGCCATTTTCTGCAGTAACTGTTGCAATACTGTGGGTTCATTATGCACATTAGACCATCCATCGAGTGAAAGACAAACGTTACTTCTAGACAACCCCTTAAAGCATTTGCTTCTTTCTTCGGTATATATTTGATCAAGCAGTCTGCCTGACACATCGTTTCGACTGGGCGGTACATATCCAGGTCGCAGTAGTGCTATAGCTTTCTTAACTTCGGATTGCTCCAGGCAGATGAAACTGCTATTAGTTGCATAGAGGGCTCTGGCAATCTGCTTATCAATTTCATTTTTGGCAGGCTTACTAGTACGTACAACAAAAGACATCAGAGATCCAGAAGAAGTTGTGTCAGTAATGCCAGTATTGTCAGTATTACATTCTTTTCTTTTTTTGTTTACTGGGATTGAAGGGGAAACTGAGTGCGACGTACTTGCTTGCTGAAAGTTTTGTTCAGTTTGAATTTGTGACGTATTTATGCTTGAAGTACTTTGTACCTGCAATTAAAAAAAAAATATATATGAGGCTTCAATTGTCCATAGATGATAGATGTATGTAAAGTATCTAAGAAAACACATTGAGTCTGGTGTGCTTTATGTGTCACGGAATTTTATAATTTTTCTATTTTGTTTTGAGAGAGCCCATCAAATAGAATCGATTTAATTTAAAGCAAAAAATAAAAAATCGTTAAATGAGTCACTTTTTTGAGAAATAAAAGGTGTTGTGTTGTCATAGTTACATACCTTAATAGTTACTAGGATAAAAAATAAAAAAAATTGTATTTTTTTCAGAAAATATTGTTCATCCAAGAATTTTTTGTTGCAAATAGTGTTTAGTGTTAAAAAAACGTATCAATTCCAAAGCATTTTCAAAAATTGTGAAATTCCGTGACACATAAAGTGCACCAGAAACCAACACACATTGTTGTAAAAATAAGTTTTTAAAAATTTCCAAACATGGAAAATTGGAAAAATATTTCAACACCATTTTTAAAAATTAACAAATAATAAAAAGGTACTTACAGTTAAAACTGATTGTGATTGTGATAACGTTGACGAGAATGACGAGTCACTATAAGTATCGATAGTATCGATGTCTTCATTATTTACATTTTTACATTTTTCCCAGTGCTTTTTCATCCTCTCCACCAATCCTTGCATTTCCAAATTACATTTTTTACATGTAGCGCGACATCCCGGTTTTCCCTCCGCTTTCCCGATTTTTCTTTGAAAAACTGCCAGATAAGGTCTTTCTTTCTACCACTTCTTCGAAACGACATATTCAAAAAACTATATTTTATATTTTACACAATATCAAAATTTTCAGTTAGCCGTAAAAATAATGCTCGCGCGCACATATCTTAACTAGGAAACGACGCCCGTCCGCGTTCCTCCCCTTTATGTAGACCGGTAAATCTGCGTGTTCTGACAGGAATTTTCAAGAAAGTGCAAGTGCTCTCTCGCGGTAAATATTTAATATAAGAGTTTATAAAAACGAAAAATATTAGGATATAGGAGAATGTTTAAGAATAAGGACACGTTACAAACTTCGATTGTGCTATTTACAAAAAAAAATCAAAAAAATCATGATTTTTTTTTTAAATCGCGATTTTTGATTTTTTTTTTAAATCATGATTTTTTACAACCCTGAGTGTGACAAAGCTCGATATCTCCAAAACCGTTCAGTATGGTGAAAAACTGAATATTATACAAAAATTATAGAAAAAAGGTCCTAAAATGGGATTTTTTTTATTCCAGAATTTTCCAAAGAATCCACTGCCACTCAAGAAAACTGCCTTATTTTTAGCTTTAAACCTAAAATAAAAAATGTATGGCAAAAAATCTATTTAACAGAAGCACCGCATATTATGCTGTAAAATTGTTAAACTATCATATAGAAACGTAGATGGTTTTTAAATACAATTTTCGATTTTGACAGAAATGACGTCATTATTAATCTTTTAGCATTGTTTTGCCTTTTCCGTCAAGTCAAGTCCGAAGTGATATGTTAAATCCATTTGTATAAAAATTATTCCTATATTTATATCTTAGTTTTAAGAAGCAATCTAATGGCACCACTTCTTACAGTGTGGAACAAAAATAATGTTTTTTCTGGATTTTGAAAATTTTTGATCCACCCTTTAAGTGGCATCACTAGATAGCTAATTTTAAAAAAGACATTAGGAATATGAAAGTTCTTTTCAGCTTCTATAACTCTGTCGTGAACGGTTTCGGAGATATCGTGCTTTGTCGGACCATTGAGTACCAATCGTATTATTTTTAAACATGTTACTGAATTTACTCATTATCGTTGTTAAAAAACTGTATAAAATAACAAAGTAATCCATTTAATTATTATTTTATTAAAGAAGGCTGTTACTCATTAAATAATTGCCTTTTTTGGCACTTCTCGCCACATTTTTTATCATTTCTGTATGAAATACCTCTGTATATTGAATATAAAAATTGAATATTATAATATATTAAAAAAAGTTGCAGAAGTGCAAGAGTCTTGCAGGTCAGTCTTGGTCTTGCACTCCTTCGGTCTTGGTCTTGGTCTTGCATACCCCGGTCTTGGTATTGCAAGCAAAAAGGCGGTCTTGGTCCTGGTCTCGGTCTTGGTCTTGCTGCAAGACCAAGACCAAGACCAGTCTCACTCATCACTACTAGGATATAAGTTTTTGTTTCATAGCCTATTGTAGTTTAAAGTAATAAAGTTTAAATAATTCAGCATAGAACACCAATATTATCCATGGTGTCTTATATTTTTAATAAGAAAATTTAATAGGCTATCTTTTTAGATTAAAATATACAGGGGGTTTCATTTAAAAAAATGAGGTTAGGTCCGATTATTTTTTTTTACTTGATCTTGTATAAAACATTTTTCTGTATCTCCTTCAGCTAAGAAAATATAGTTTCATTCTGACAAATTTTTTGATCTTCCCTTGTATCTCTTAAAAGAGCAAAAATTTTTAAATTTTAATTTTACCATTTTAAGTTTGACCCAAAAAGAGCACATGACGCCTATATATATATTTTTTTTTTTTGATAGCACTAACAATTACGGAGATGTCCTATAAGTGTGGAAAATGGGACACTGTGTATATAATATGTACTATCACAAAGGAAAGGCCTTCTGGACCAAAATTATGTTATATCGAGGTTTTTAAATATTTTATAATATAGTATTTTTTATTACTTTACTAACAAACGGAACAAAAAACTATCTTACCAATTCCATCCTTCTGAATAGGAATAACAGAGGGATCAGTATTGCCTTGATAGGCAATGGGTGTTTTCAAAACCAAGCCAGGATGCTTGACAGGTTTAATTTTTCTTGTGGGACAAGGCAAAGTCTGAGTTGCGGTGGTAATCATATATACAGGTTGAGAATTGTCATCCTCGAGGTAGCTTGAATCATTGCTTTCGTTTTTCATGTCTATAAAGTGCATCATGTCGTAGCTTTCAACGGTATCCTGTAAATTAGGTAAGAAAATAGGAGGAAAAATAATCATTTGTCAAAGTTTTCATGTGTTTTTAGTTTTATTTGTGCTAAAAATCATATAAAGCATATCTTACGCCCGTGGGATTTTCACTGCAGGAGTTTTAAAAAAAGAAATTTACCTTATTGAAATATATGCAACTGAAGAAATGTAAAACTTTAAACATTACTGTGTGGCAAAAAAAAAGTTTAGAGAGCCAAATTTGGATTCGTCAAGAATAAATAAATATACAAGCCAGGGGCAACTCAAGCATCTGTCATAATAGCTAAAAAAACCAAACCTTATCAGTTTCTGATTAGATCAATGATTTCCAAAGTGGTCCAGGTGGACCTGCAGGGGTCCACGGGAGACTCGACGGGGGTCTACGTTAGCGTGATAAAAATATGGGGGTTCACAAGTTGTAAGTGGGGGTCAACGAAAATTCATCTGATTTCGATAGTAAACAACAAAAATGTTAGCTTGGCTTTACCTATCATTGTAGGCAGATAATACACTACTTAAAAAAAATAAGGGAGCAAACAAAAATTCAATTTTTTTGATGACTTCTTACAGGACCTTCATTTGACGTACTCAAAAGAATTATTTTGTGTAACAACACTGTACTAAAAGGTGTTGATGAATTGAGCTCCGATATTGACAGCTTCTTGTGTAATTATCTGCAAACACTCATTTTTCTATTTAACTGGACGAGTCAACTTTACCTAGTCATGAAGCATTATTAATGGCATATTTTCGATTACCTATGGACAAGAAATCCATGAAAAGCTGCTATTGGCGAAAAAATCATTCCATTTATAAACATAATTTCGGTGGCAGCAGGTGAAGCTCCTGTCATGTTCGGGCAATATTGTGGGTTTAGAAGCCATCTTAAAAGAATTATATCAGGAGTAACTGCAATTCACTGTGTCATCTACCAACAACACCTTGTAGCGAATAATTTCAGTGATAGATAGAAATAATTGCTTCAATTTGTGATTAAAGCAGTTAACAAAATGAGAAGCAATGCGTTGAATAACCGTGTATTTGCACAATTGTATGACCAAAATGAAAAAGACTTCCAACAATAGCTCTTACTGAAGTACGCTGGTTACTGAAAGGTGCCTGTCTAACAAAATTTTATTCACTTTTTGAATCAGTTTTAGAGTTTCTGGAAAGTAAAGATCCAGATTTAAAAGAAATCCTGATGAAACTGAAAGCAGACATCGCGTATTTGACTGATTTGTTTAAAAAATTTAATGACCTTAACTTGCAGTTACAAGGGGACAGCCTAAATTTAATAGAAACAAAGGGTGTAATTTCGGCTATTCCTAGAAAATTGAAATTTATGAAGCAAAATATTAGTCGGCGCGAATTCTCCCAGTTTCCAAACTTGTTACATGCAGAATGTCTTTATGAGGATATTTAGACATAATATGTTCAACATTTAAATGCCCTCCATGATGACTTCAAAAAGATTTGAAGATATTCTGACGATGGAAATACCACCATGGATCAGGCAGAAATACCTGAAAAATATTCTGGGCTGTAGGAAATTGCAAGAAAACTTTTGATAGTGTTTCCCTTGTCATACCCTGTCGAAAAATATTTTTGTGTCGTTACAAATCTATTAACAAAAAAAGGGAGCAGATTAAAAATCAAAGAACGGGGAGATTTGCAGGTATTCTATTAAGTCTGTACCATATTATTTTAATAGTAATAATAATGATAATAATGATAATAATAATTTATTGGTGCTCATACAAAATAGTATTTACACAAATCACTAATTAAGAAACAAAATAGTATTAAAAAACATAGTACAAACTAAAAATTTTAAAAAATGGCTTTAAACAAAAAAAAACGTTAAACCAATTACAAAAGGAAAACAACGTAACTACCTTTCAGCGTAGACAAACAATATGTTAAAAACGGTAATCCAAAAATTCTTTGTAATCGTAGAATTAAAACTGACTGATAAGGAAATCTTTTATTTTTTCTTTGTACTGCCTGCCTGGCAGATTTTTTATGTAAACGGGAAGTTTATTATAAAATTTGATGGTCAGATATCCCGGACCATCCTGACACCTCTTTAGACGCCAAAGTGCCAGTACCAAACTCCGCGAACTGCGCGCATTGTAGAAGTGTACTTCTTCATGTCGGGTGTATTCTTTGAGATGCTGTTTGACGAATATAAGATTTTTCAGTATGAAAAGTGATGGCAGAGTTAGTACCTTAAGGTTTACAAAAGCACCCCTACAATCAGCCCTATATGGCAAGCCAGCAACAATCCGAACAGCTCTTCTCTGCATCCGGAAAACCCCTGCAGCACCGGAGCTAAGCCACCACACAATAATGGCGTAATTTATTAAAGAGTGAAACAGTGAAAAATAGGCCTGCCTCAAAACATCCTGAGTCACAAAATCCGCAAGGCCACGCAGCAGAAACGCACCCGATGCCAACCGTTTGCAGCAATAATCGGTGTGTGCATCCCAACGAAGCCCTGAATCGAGGTATACAGCAAGGAACTTGACATTTGCCTCAGTTAAATATTTCGGCATGTCACGCAACGAAAGAACTAAGGCTTGCGTCTTTGTGACATTAAAATAAGGTTGTTACATGTAAACAAGGATTCGGCCCTCAAAAGTGCCTCACCGCAAGAGGTACACTGCAGGGGCCTCAAAGTACAACCCCTCTGGCGCAGGAAAAAGTTTTGTCATCCGCAAACAGCCAAATGGATCTCTGCTTTTGTTATTTTTTAGGCTGTTAATAATATCCCTTATTTCATTAAAAGTAGCATCTGTCATGGCAAACCTGTCAGATGGCAATCCACGGATATTCTCAACCGGATCCAGCGTCGACCCACCAATCCGTGCTTGCAAGTCCATGGCCACACTTACAAAGAAATCATTAAACTGATCTGATGTCAGATTAGTTTTTGTATCATCCTCCATTTTGACACCGTGATACTCGTTCAGTATTTTCCACATACAACGAGCAGAATTTGAGGAGTTCCTTATCGATAAATCATTCGCTGATTTCTTTGCTCCCTTTATAGCTCTTCGATAAATAATTTTATGTGATCTTATTACGTGCTTCAGGTACCCTGAGGGCCGTTGTCCTTGTAAGTCACTCAAGAAATGTAATGTGTCACGCATATCTCTCAGTTCATTCGTAAACAAATTTACTGTGCGATTCTGATCATTTCTCTTATAATATGTTTTCTCCGGAAAGGACTTATCATAAGCGAGTGAGATCCTTTCACAAAACAGAGAGAATCTGTCATCGACCGTCGATAATAGAACACAAGATATACAATTTTACTTTTTATTTTACCACTCAGAAATAAGGTTAAAACTCAGTCCCAATGCAAATTTCCACCGTCAGACATAATCTTCACGTTTTTTAAAGGGTTTGGGGAATATGATAGAAATGTAGCAGCATGGGTTTACCGAAACTAGTAAAAGTGTGAAAGGGGTCTAAAAGAAAAAAAAGTTTGGGAACCTCTGGATTAGATGTACAGGATGACATAATTTTGCCGGTTCTTATCAGTATTTATTATACTCAGGGCTTTTATTGCAAAAGAAAGCAGTTTAATAAATTTGTAAAGCTGCGTCCAGAGACTCATGTAAACCATTATTTACATCAAAAAAATTTTAACACTTACTTCTAACTATAGTTTAGAAGTATCTTTAATATACAAAATATTGGTTTAATAATACTAAAAATTCTTCGCACAATACTAGAAAAAATCTATAATAGATTTATTGTATAGAACCATTATATTGTCTTTTTTCCTCATATCACATTATTAATTATTCTTTATTATTATCATGGTTTTATTTTATTCTGCTTTGTTAAAAAGATGTATAATCTTATATGACAATAAAGCAATATAATAATTATTTTTATTATTACTTCTATAATTAAAAATTTAATATATTCAAAGTAAAACAGCTCACATCAAAATGTAGTTTTAAAAATAACTTACCATATGAGAACTCTGCATGGTGCTATGCAAATCATCCATGGACTGGCTGGACATACTGTGATGGGAAGGGGTATAATACATATTTTCATGGTGATCCAACAGCATTTCATTTCCCTCGTTGGCCATCAGACCTATAGGTACTTCCCCACCGGCCTGTTGGGATCCCATCCAGACCATACCCATTTCGTCCATGGGTGGCATTGAATTGTACACTAAATTATTAAAAAATTACCGTTAAGGTAAGTATGACTAAAACATTTTTTGATAACTTGGGCAGATCTCGTCATGATATTGGTCAAAGAAATAAAATATTTATTTACAGTAAAAAATCAAAAAACATGTGAAAAGAATACTACAAGATCTTATAAACTTTTTTCGTATAGGCCTGCTCTTTAGAGATATTGGCTCTCGAAGAGCTCCAATGAAATCAAGTTTTTTAGATGTAATTTTTAAACCACCAAGTATATTCCAATTTTAGTTTAATAAGAAATAATACCAAGTATTTCTTCAAATTATTATCACATAAATTAAAATTATATTTCTAAGAAGTCTTCATAAAAATTAAGGATATTCTAAGATATTTTTTATCATAATAAACCTTTAGTTTAGTGAAGGTATATAGATGATATTTTTTCTATTTATCAACATAACGAACAATGTCTAACTAATTTTTTTACACACATTAATACTCAAGAATCCACTATTTATTTCATTTTAGAAAAGAAAAAAACTCTTCAATTCTTTTTCTTGATATTCTGATAAAAAGAGATGTAAATAATTTTGAAACTAAAATTTACAGAAAGCCTACACATACAAACAAATACCTAACTTTTATAAGTGAAACTTCCAGACCATATGACAAATGCATAAAAAAACATAGAACATACATAAAAAACACAAAATTCCACAAAACAAAAATCTGTCAACACGCATCTGATAACAACCACATAATAAACTGGTATGCTTCTAGTATCTTAGCAAAGAAAACTTGTTAAAAAATGTAAAATTAAAAAAAGGACATTTATATTATTAAATAAAGATAAATGTGTAAAGTCGGAATTATACCCATTTGTAATGACGTCATTTTTGTTTAGTATATAATATCAAACAACGGTGACAACAAACTTTAAAAAAAATTATATCTGATAATTATTCATTTTTTATATTTTTGGTTGGGTGAAGTATCGGTCACTGTCAATAAAAAAACATTGGTGTGTCAGCTGGTTGTCAAAAGTTGTTTCGAAAAGTTTTAAATAATGCCAAGGAAAAGAGAGGTAATAGGTATAATAAACCGTCACAGCTGATAATCTTAAATATCTTGTTTTTTTTTTTAACTGAAAAGGAACAAGTCCAAAACAGAATCGCACTGGCAATTAAGAATGTAATACAGCAAGCCTCAGATGTAACAAAATCACACCAGGAATAGGTTTTTACGTCTTTCAAGCAAAAGACAGCGAAAACCAAACTTTAAACATATTTGAAAAATATAATTCGGGCACAATTAAGTACTTGTGTCTTTACCAGAAATTGTATTAACTTTTACACTGTGTATTTTTTTATATACATATATTGTTTGACTTTTATACATTGTGTACTTTTTCTTTTTGTAAATTCTTAGTTCTTAGGTTGTCTTAGTAAGTAATGAAAAATTTGTTTTGTCGATTTTATTAAGATCTCTTTATGACGTATGTAAATACTCTCGTAAATACTATTGTATATTAATTGTAATTAAATTGAAAAGTGAAATTGAAGTGTGGGATTCTGTTTTGAGGGTCTTTCACGGATGTAATCAATATCTTTAGAACCCAAAAGCGTATTATCAGATGCATACTTAAAATGCATCCTCGATCCTCTTGTAAACCGCATTTAAAGAGTCTAGGTTTTTTAACTGTTCCTAGTCTTTATTTTTTGGCCTTAGCAATGTCTGTTAAAAAAAAACACACTTTATTTAGTGTAAACTCTGATTTTTACTTTAACTCCATGACAATAATTGTCATCAAGTGACAATTATTGTCACTAGAGGCAGGGGTGATCTTAGTATTCCTTCTCATAACTCAACGTTTTTTGAGAGAGGACCTTATTATCGTGCAGTCAAGACTTATAAATCTTTGCCACCTAACTTGAGTGAAATAGAGAACAAGAATAAATTTGGAAAGGCTGTGATGCAGTTTTTGCAGAGTAAATGTTTCTACTCTTTTAACTCAATTATTTTTATGTATGTGTAAAAGTGTTTCATTTTAATTGTCCTTGTGCACACAGATTAAATTGGCTTTAATTAATTTTTTTTATTTTTTTTACGCTTTTAATATGTTTATATAATTATTTTATTGTAAATATATTATTATTATGCATTGCACATACTTTGTGACATTTTTTTTTTTATGAACAAGTTAATTAAATTGCCATTTTTTAAATTCTTCTCTGTAAGTTAAAATAATTTCATACCATTCTTCCTATTATTCACAATTTTTGTAAACTCAGTTTTGTTACATCTACTGCTCGTTGTATTACATTCTCAGTTTAAGGTGCAATTCCGTTTCGACTTGCTTTGTTTATTATTAATAATTGTTATTATGTTTGTCATAAATCATAAATAAACACTACAAGTTTATTTTTATTTTTTTTGAGATTGAAAGTGTATAGATCAGGATTTCCCAACCAGGGGTGTACGCCCCCTAGGGGGCGTAGAAAAATTTCAGGGGGATCGTAATAGGTACATTTGCATTTCCGAAAAAAAAATCTATTTAATGTCCGACTGGTATATTATTTGACAAATAATAATATTATGTCAAAGTCAGTTAAATACGAAATATTACCCCCCGAATACTGATCCACAGAAGCGACACGAAGCGTCGGCACCTTTGATCTCCGCGGGTCAGATTTCGTAACCTTTAAAAAAATACAGTTACACTAAAGTTAACAAATCATATTAAAAAAAAATTTTGATGTACACAATGAAAAATCATTTTAAGAATTTTAAGTAGGGCTTTTTAGTAAATATTGCTTGTTTGGAGACTGGCTTACTTTCACGATAATGTAGTCTCTATATTGTTTCCCTGAATTTTTTGTTTGCTAAAATGATTGAAGTTATAAATTTAACTTCTAAATTCGTTGAAACAATGTTTTTAAATATGGGATAATAATTAAAATCAATGGTGCGGATTCGTTTTGACTAAAATTGCCCAACAGGAAAATAGTAGAGGTTGGATTTTTAAATTTCTTTTATGTCAATTGTTCTAAGTAGATAAATTGAAACTTGTACAGAATCGTATGCATCCTTTATTTTTAAATATAGGTAATGGCAGGGTTTCGGGGTTAGGGAACACGTTTTTCATTAGTTTATTTATTTCGTCATATGCAATATGAACAACGACTTAAGAATCTTATTTGCATGTCATCATTTTATATTCATATATTTATTCTTTCAGCATATATGATATACTATTGAAGTTACGATTGCGTTGACCAGAAATATTTTTCCCTATTAAATTTTGCTGGTCAAGTAAATAATCTAAAAATACTGCATTAATTGTTTAATTATTGTTATATTTTTATGTATTACTCTAAGTATTTAAAGAAAATAAAATAATGATTAAAAATTTAACAAGTAATTATATATATTGTAGCTTATTTAATATCAAGGCAAATATTTTTTTAAATACTTACAAACCTTTTTAAAAAAAAAAAATTAGAACTAAAAATATCTACACAAATAACTAATAAAAAACATAAAACAGAAAAATTTAGAATAATACACGATATCTAGTAAAGTGTGGACTTGTTAAAAATACTATTATACCTAAAAACTATGTGGATTATACAATGGATAAAAATCCTCAGGAAAAACCTATAAAAGGAACAAGTGGACCAGAATGGATGTTGTATAGGGACCAAACTTCTGTTTCTGGTTTGGCAGTCTCGTCGAGGCAACTTTACAGAATGTTTATAATATGTTATTAATCTGTAAACTTTGGCGTTGAGGAATATAAATAAAAACTAGAAACACATTTTTTTCACACACACACACACAAATTTTTTCATAAATTTAGAGACGTATAATATATTTGTAGGAGTTCCCCAAAGTAACAATTATACCCAAGGCTTATTAATAAAGCAATATTCTTGACAAAATGGTGGCTCTTAATATTTTGATAAAATTTAATGGATTACATTGTTGCAATTTACTGAAAACTTTTCTTTAAAATGCGACTTAGGTCAATAAATAAAATTTTTGTCCTAGAATAATTTAAAACTTTCAAAAGAAAACAGTCTTATAAGATGGCACCAAGTTTCCATATTTAAAATCATACTTGTTTGTAGCTTATAATTTACTTTTTATGATAAAGTGCCAACCAGACACATTTCTTGATAATTTAAAGTTTTATTTTTGTTTTATCAAAATTTTTTGTAGCTCTTTAAAATATTATTAATTTTCGTTTAAAATTTGGTTATTTAAATCCTAAACTATCTAAGTTGAAAAATCTTCTTTTTTTAAAGGAGTCAATGCTTGGGGAAAAATTACAATTTTAAACATATTTTTTAAAATAAACATCAATTATCAATTCTTTTTTTTAGCTTTCTGTTAGCACCATAAAGGCAATTTAAAATAAACCCAAAAATGTACATACATATTTGTATATTAATACATATTATAAATATAAAATAAAATACATTTTAAAAAGCAGTCGGAGTTCTCTTGTTCCTGTAAATCCTTAATTCTTCTGATAAAAACTGCATCTTGCTTTACTTGGAACATCCATGGTATGTTGGTGCTAAAAAAATCTAGTTACCCCAGGGAAAATGATTTAAAAAAAAAACAAATTATAATGTGTTATTAAAAACAATATTTAGCATATTTTACATTTTTATGATACATCTCATAAATTTTTAGAGATATTTCAAAAACATTCTATTTGAAATTTGTGCATGGTGTTTTATAATTGATATCTATAAAAAAAAGATTACAATAAATCTATTGGGCTTCATTATTTTGTGAGTTGTAAATACTACTGTGAATGATCTTTCTGGAGCTTAAGACAGTTTTTCAAAAGTACTGGGGTCTTTTTATGCATATTTTATTTGCTTTTGAAGACAAAAAAGCCTATTCTTCAAACTAAGAAATTCTTAGTAAACTTTTTTAAAAGCATTTGTTTGCAAAATTCCTTAAAACAATTCTGACAAATACCAGAATACTGTTTACATTTTTTATTTTAAGCAAAAATTTTAATACAATATTTGTCACATACCAAAATTAATTTTATTTAGGGTACCACTTACATGCATACTTTCACAGTGCAACTAAAGAAATGGTTAAAAATAGGCCCAAAGCAATAATACCAAGCCAAAGCTATAGCAATTTGAATGGTTTCAATAAGTTTATTACAAGTAATAACTAGACTTTTTATTTAATTGGCACTTTTTATATCAGTTACATTTATTACAATGCTCTAAGATGATATGACAAATATGCCCTTTTAAACATCGCATTTATTTAAACAATTTAAAGGGAATATTAAACCCATATTATTATTTTCTCACATACTATTTTGACTCGTACTACATTTTCCGATACATACTGGAAGAAAGTTGTTTTACCTCTGTAACAAATTTGGCTAGATATTTTTCCATTTATCCATAGAATAGTTGAAAACTACAAAAAATTTTTTGGCAGCTTAAAATTTAAAGGGAGATAAAATTAAACTTTTTGTCGAGTTTTTTCTCAAGCAATGTATCAAGTATGTTTTAGACAAGACAAACAATTTAAAAATATGGTCATTCATACCTTTCGATTGGATTGAAGTTGTCTGTCCCATGATCACAAAAATCTTAGCAAGTGGCTTCAGATTTGTATATTTCAAAAACGATCTTTTCGGCAAATGGCTAAACAAAGTTGTGACGGGTTTGGGGAAATAAATTTCACTACCTTAAGCACCTTTATTTATGTACTTATTTATCTTCAGTGTTTTTAAATATTTTATGGTATTTATGTAAAATTGCAGGCCTTGTCAAACAAGTCTTCTTTATTGCAACCTTTGCCCAAATTACACATCTAAAACAAAATCATTGGCCCCTTGAAGTTGAACTTAATTACTAATCTTCTAACCCCAAACTTGTATTTTTTAATAAATTTAAGATATTTAATACATTTTATTATATAATTTTTACATTTAAAAATTCTACCTAAAATTTAAAAAAAGGAGTTCAAAAGGCGTACAAGTTAATAATTTATATTGCTATTTCAATTTAGTATTGGTACAACTAGATTCATGTTTTGGAAAAGCAAAATGTGATATTTCTTGATCCTCGAAATTACACAGAGTATATACAACAATATCCACTGCTTTTATTAGTCATTATTTATGTGGGTATTAGTTTTTATTTATCAAAAACTTAAAACACAATAAAATTAAGTTGGTCGTCGAATGTAAACAATTTTTTTGCTTTTGTCAGTAAGAACTGTCAATTGAACTTTAAACATATTCTTAATGGACGACGTAGTATATGCAACCATAATTACAAAACCCTCAAAATTCGTCCGTGTCGCTTCTGTATGGATCAGTATTCTGGGATATTACCTTAGGGCGTTATTAAAAAATAACGCCCTAGGCCTAAAATTTACCAATAAATAAACAATAAATTATCTTCATTTAAGCATTTATTACGAAAATACAAACATACTTACACAATATATTTATCCTAATAAAAATTATTTTTTAAAGTAAAACGTACAATTTTCAAACTGACCGGAAAATTCCACATTTCCATACCCCACCGCAGTTGCTGTGTTATTTGAAGTAATACTTTTCCCAACTACAAGGGAAGCATTAGCCAATTTGGAGCTTTCACTATCATTCACGTACCCTCGTGCTACCGAAGAACTCTTCCAGCCTCCTAACCTCATTAAGCTCTCGGAACTACCTCCCGCATCAGAACGAATTGTTGCCGTTGTACGTCTTAAACAATGACCTGTGTACGCCTTAGCATCAGGTAAACCCAAATATGTAGCAATCTTAAAGGGTATATTTCCAAATGTATTTTTACCTATAGGCTGCACAGTACATCGTTCGTCACGATAGCACAAAAAAACCTATCAATAGGTGCACTTTTAGGTCGCAAAGACACATAGTCCCAAATTAACTTTGTTGCGCACATTTCACTGTCATCAATAACCAAAAAGCTCCTTGCTTGCCCATTTTTACTTTGTGGAATGTCAATAAATATATGCTGACCCATATCACGCACATCGGAAAATCAGCCAAAAACGTCAGAACCTTCGACTTTTTAGGCTGATAATTTCTCCCAAGTTGCTTTAGGAACTGTTGCAGAGAAATAAACTTTTCATTACTTCTTATCTTCTTATGAACTATTAATTCTTTACGTAACATTAAAAACTTTGTCCAAAGGGAATTTGGAGAATATGACTCTGACAAATCTTGAAAATAAGCCATCAAAACGGTTTCGTCCACACGGTCCACGCAGTGTTCCGTCAGCCAGGCCCCAAAATGGAAATATTCTTTCTCGTAAATTTGTATAGTTTTTTCTGACACAAGCGCATGCTCAGCTTTAGCAGCTTTCACTAAAATATCTTGGGGGAGATGGGTATTTTCCACTACTTCGGACATTTTTATGCCTCAATCGCAAAATTATTTTTTGTGCTGTCTTATTGACAAATAACTTACAACCATGGTTACCACAATTACGTTTCGACTATTTTTTCAGGTAAATGCTAGTACTTGATTTGGTTTAAACTAATACATTCAAAATTCATTCAAATTTTTCTCATATATAAAGAATATTTAGTCGGACATTAAACGTTGAAGGCACCACGGGTATTAAGGATAATAACGCCTTCGGTCAACGTATATCCCTCGGGCCAAAGGCCCTCGGGAAACACACCATCGACCTCAAGCGTTATTATCCTTATAATACCCTTGATACCTTAATAACTATAACGCTTACCTACGCGTTATTTAACTGTTCCGAATTGCCATTCAATCCCTGCTATAGTCGGTTATTTACTTTACTTTGTGAGGACCTCAATTCTGATCATAAGGTCCTCCTATTCCACACAAAAGTGCGTTGGTTATCAAAAGGCAACATGTTAGCTCGCCTTTATGAATTAAGAAAAGAGGACATCCTCTTTTTTGAATTCAAAGAAAATAATCATTTTAGGCGACTATTCAAAAATGAAAAATTTCTGTGAAAGCCTAGCCTATTTGGCTGATATATTTGAAGCCCTAAATTGGCTAAACTTGAAACTTCAGGACAGAAATGGCACTTTCATTAGTAACTATGATCATATTCAAGGTTTCATATAAGAGCTTCAACTTTGGAAAAATAAGTATCTGCTGAAAATATATTTCCTTTTTCACGTCTATCCGAAGCAATTAATATTCAAAAACTGGATAAAGATTTAAAATCTAAAATAGAAACTCATTTACCAGTGTTGGAAAACGACTTTCACCAATACTATCGAGATGTTAATTCCGAGTCACCAATATGGCATATGACCAGAAACCCATTTGTTGTCGATATCTTACAATTACCTGAAGAAGTTCAGGAAGAATTTCTAGAAATTAATGCTGACCCGACCATGAAAGACGACTTTGTCGTTAGAGAAATATGGATCAAACGATTCCTTGTTAATCCGAAAGTTGCTTCTCTTGCTTTGAAAAGACTTATTCCATTATCGTCCACGTTATGCGAAACAGGTTTTCCAGCTCTAGTTTACCTCGCCTTGCCGTCGATAGCGATTTAACCATAGCTCTAGCAAAGACTAAACCCACAATCGACCAACTGGCACAGAGCATGCAAGCTCAAGTATCTCATTAGTACTTTAAAAGTTTGTATTTATTTGTTCTAAAATTACTTTAAAAGTTGTTAGTCAATATCTAATTATAAAAAAATAATTTAAATAAATAACAAATAATATTTGAATAATATGTATAATTAAAAGAAACTAAGCAATGTAAAAGTAATTAATGATTAAAAATGTACAGGGTCTTTGATTATGTTTACGTGGCTTCTGGGGGCCTTTATTTCTGAAAACAGAAAAAAATGTTTTATATAAATATTGTAGGATTTTTTCCATATTATCTTTTGAAATTATCAGTCAAAAAATATCGCAATAAAAAAATGGAAAAATATAGGCAACTTCAACTTTTTTAAATGGAACACCCTGTATATTATGCGCTACAACAAAAGATCTTTATTTTCTGATTTCAAATATATATACATTGATGATATTTGGATAAACCATTTTTAAGATATTTTCGGTTAAATTATTAATAAATTATAAAAAAATTCCATATTAGTATCAAGAAAGCCATGGAAACAATAAAATTGTTATGTTGCTGAATTTGGTGAGGGTTTTCTTTGGACCAATAATGTTTATTTTTGTGATTAAACATACCTGCTAAAGTGAAGGAAGACTTGTCGGTGAATAGAATTTTATATAAAAACTTTGGTTCCTGCTGCATAAACCTAGCTATTTCCAATGCATACTTAGGTCGGTCCTGCATGTTTTTTCAGGAAGATTCTGAACGGACATAAATATATAAGGATAAAATTTGTAATCTGTTTTATTAAGTTCAGATGTCGCATCCGAGATTAAAATTTCAGGATTTTCTAAAATTATTAAAAGTATTTAGTGGTAGTCCAATGGAAAAAGTATAATAATTATCCTGAAAAAACGAGGATATCCAAAACTTTGTTTTCATTTCGTGCTGCAGTTCTTTTCTTCCTTTTAAAGCTTTTTCGTTTAATAAACTTTCTTACTATGTATTTAATAGTATCTGTAGATGGTACCCGTTGTTAAGGATATAATAAGTTATTTTCCCTTTGCACTGTCGTCACATTATTATTGTTACCATAAAAAAGACGCATAATAGCGATTTTTTGTTCTTCTGAATAGCCCATCGACAAAAAGGCAATACAAACTACTTTTAATAGTTAAAATGATAAATTTCAACTTTTTACAATATCAATACGTCAAATTTATTAAAACAATTTTATTGTTTTCATAGCTTTCTTGATAGGTACCAATATGAGTTTTGTTTCAATTTATTTATATTTTAAGCTTAAATATCTCAAAAATGGTTCATCCAAATATCATCAATGTATATTTATTTAAAATCAGAAAAAAAGATCTTTCATTGAAGCGCATAATATACAGGGTGTCCCATTTAAAAAAATTAAAGTTGCCTATATTTTTCCATTTTTTATTGCGATATTTTTTTACTAATAATTTCAAAAGATAATATGGAAAAAAACTAATAAAAAAGTCACTTCTGCGGGGGCTGAGCACCTGCCGGACGCGTCTCCAGGTGGCGGATGGGAGAACGGCCAGGTCTTCTCTGAAGGACTTGATTAATGGCGGGCATACGTAGGGTGCGAGGGATTAAAATCCCTCCAAAGCCTTTGCGAAACTCGTCGTCGCGGACCAACTCCCCAAGCCAAGGTGAAACAGCATAAGCCGAGGGCTGCATGATTGAGGGGGAGCTCAATCGTTATTATGCGAACTCTGGGAACCGGGCGAAACCCAGTTTAAATTTAGCCTTCTCCTGGCATGCGGGGCTCTGCCAGGAGTGACGGGTTACTTCCCTAGCTACTCGTGGGACAGCCATGGAAAAAGTAGACAAAAACGAAAACAAATCTGAGGATGGACGGCAACGCTCACCTCAAACAACCAAGCACCGCCGCGGTAAACGAATCTGCGGTGCTGAAACGAAAAGAAGGAGGAAGGTGCGTGTAGAACGGGAAAAGGCTACTCCAGCAGCCGCCGGTTCATCACAACCTTCCACTTCAAAACTAATGTCTAAGGGCAGCGACGCTGATTCCTCCTTCAAAAGAGGCACGGAACGCGTCACACCCACTGACAAAAAAAGACACCGGTCGGGTTCGTCCACGGAGGTAACTCCTTCAAAAATAAAGGCTCTAGAAGCCACGTACATATAATCAAAGACCCTGTACAGGGGGTCCGGTTATAAATGTAACCCAAAATTAACTTTTTTATTTGACGTTTAGGAAAAACAAGTTTAGTATAAAAACTTAGTAGTTTAAACTAACTTTTTTAAAAAACCTCCTGTCACCTATACAGGGTGTTTCAGAAAATCTGGACGTGGTCCTACAATCTTATTTTATATGAGTCCCCTATTTTTTTTGAGATTTGCATTCTTCTTGAAATTCTAAACATATTTTATGTAGCATACCCTATGCCTGACTTTAATGGTTACATCGCAAAAAGCAAAAAACTATAAGTCTTATTATTATCACTATCATGCTATATTGCTATGTTTATTCATTTCATTAATTAGCCATGAAGTTTGACATATCCGTCAAATGACTTTCTTTAACAATGACATTAGTTTTAAATCAAATCAAATCAAATAAAGCTTTATTGTGTAAAGAATATAAAATTCTCATTCACAAAGCAAAGTTCTTATCTAAATTTAAAATAAAAATAATAAAAATAAATTGCTCTAAAATATTTAAACATTAGTCTTAAAAGAGATCATATTAATTTTTAATAAGCTATACCTATAACTAATTCCTAAAATTAAACTAAAAGTAAAAAAACACATAAATAAAATACGTATAAAAAATAATAAAATTTGTCAGGTACTAGGTTAATATGACAAACAATTTAGAAAAGGACAAACAACACTAACTCAATATATATTGTCATAAAATTCTCTAGTATCATAATAGGCTTTCTCAACCAACAGCTTCTTAACCTCTCTACGAAATATTTTCTCCTCAGTAATCTGTCTTAGTCGCACAGGAAGGTGGTTAAACAGCTTTCTACTGTTATAAACTATAGAGTTTTTAGTTAGCGAAGTAGAAGGGATCGGAAGCGCGATAGTATTTATTCTACGCGAGGAATAAACAGATGCGGACGTTAAACTATTTTTATGCTTCCTGTGCATAAGACAAACTGACTCCAATATAAAAATGCAGGAGAGTGTCAAAATTCTATGAGTTAGTACATGATTCTAAGAGCTCTTTTTTGCAACACAAAAACTGATCTAAACAGGGTATCGGAGCATGAGCCCCAAAAACAAATACCATACCGCAAATGTGAAACTATAAGCGCAAAATACACATTTCTAACTAAGCTTACATCTAGTTCCTCTGCAACCACCCTTAAGGCACATCAATCAGATGACAGCTTTCTGTTTAAGCTTGCAATGTGACTCTTAAACTTTAACCTTTCATCTATTTAGAGTCCTGGATACTTGTTAACCTGTGGATTGTTGATATTCACATTATCAAGCAGTACTGCATTAAGCTGACACTTAAAAGTTAAAATATTGGTCTTAGAAATGTTAAAAGAAAGATAATTTGCATCACACCACTTTTTAATTTTAAAAATATCTTTATTAACGTTATATTACAAATTATCGTTGTCCCTGTGGTGCCAAAATAGTGTGATGTCGTCAGCAAACATTGTAACTGAACCTGTAATATCAAATTTTGGTCATTTACATATAGAAGAAATAACAAGGGGCCAAGAACCGAGCCTTGGGGCACCCCTAAGGTTATCGGATTAATCGCAGAATGCTCATTTTTGAAAAATACTGTCTGGCAACGGCCGGACAAATATGACTTAAACCACTTTAATGACGTGCCTCTAAAACCATATATTTCCAGTTTTCGAAGCAATGTTTCATGATTCACACAATCAAAAGCCTTTGACAAATCACAAAACACTACAGCTGCCCCGTCTCCATCATTAAGCCTCAGATACATGTCCTCAAAAAGCGAAAAAATGGCATTAGAGCAATTAGTGCTCAAATCCTGCTGATATGCAAATTGCCTAATACTAAGAAGTTTATGCTTGGTCAAAAAGCTTAACATACGCTTCTTGACAATAATTAATTAATTATTTGGTAAAATATTATTTAACTATGGGTTATTCTGAACAAGAAAGGAAAGACATTTTTAAATTTTATGTAAAGAATAATATAATCAAAAAAGGGCTCAAAGGGAATATAGGCGTGAGTATGGCTGCTAAAGAGTTGTAACTAAATTAGTTATTAGGTAAATTTTGACTAAATGTATTTATTTGACAGATATGTCAATAATCATAAGCTTACGGATTTTTGCATTTTGTGATGAAACTATTAAAATCAGATGCTACATTAAAAATGTTTAGAATTTTAAGGACAATGCAAATCTCAAATAAAAAAATAGGGGACTTATTTAAAATAAAAAAGTAGGACCACGTCCAGACTTTCTGAAACACCCTGTATAGGTGAAACGAAGTTTTTTTAAACATATTTTAAAACATTAACCTTTAACACTAAACTTATTTTTCCCAAACGTCAAATAAAAAAGTTAATGGGGGATTACATTTATAACCGGACACCCTGTACCTACTCTTCTATTAAAGACCCATAACAAATAAATATATTCTATCTGCATTGTACCTATTTAAAATTCAAATAAATAATTTAGTTAATATAAAAAAATGTATTCCTTATTTTTGTTGAAACTTAATTAAGGGGGGCATAAAAATATTTTTGATTGGTTCAGGGAGGCTCGGCGAAATAAAGGTTGGGAAATCCTGGTATAGATGAATGTAAAAACTATAATATACTGCTATACCATTTGCTAATTTTGAAATATGTAAAAAACATAACAGACTTTTAATTTCTGAACACGATAGTAATTTTTCTAACCTAATATTGCTTGACAAAAATATCTAATTTTCTATTTACGCCATATGTTTTTTCTCAATTGGATGACTTAACTACAAATGGGTATAATTCCGACTTCAGCATCAATTGGCGGGTGGCACAAAGGCTAACAACGGTTTAGAATGTTTAACGAAATGTCAGATTTTGACAGGTTGCCTACTAAAACCATTGAATAATACTGACATAACGTTTTGTTAAACATTCAGATTTTTCGGGTCGTCGCGAAATACGTACGGCAGATTTTGTTTACTCCGTAAAATCGTGAATTTTCAGTGAATAAACTTAGTGTATTTAAATCAATTTTATACAGTTGACGTGTCAGGAACGGAGATGGCGAGTGAAAGTGATGGTCCTGAAAAAACTTCAGGAAATTTAGGAAATAAAAAGCATTTTTCATTAAGCTCAATGTCAAAGCAGGAAATTGCAAAAGTTATCGGCTGCGAGGTCGCAAAAAAAAGTACCGAGATAAGGACGCATCTTGATAAAAAAACAGGAGTTTATAAATACTTCAGATTTAAAGGTGCAATTACAGGGGTCATCTCAAAAGTTCAATTCGGAAATAAACGATATTGAGCTAGAAAACCATGATGATTTGGTCTTTAAACCAAAGCAGTCTTTAATTAGAACACCACCAAAACAGCTGGATAAGTCGGTACAACAAAAGACCCAGTTAGAATCTGAAAAGAAGACAGTTGCAAAGCGCCCTAAATCTGAGTCTAGCCCAGGCCAGTTAGATCGCCAGAAAATACCTAGGAATGTGGACAAGTTGGAGGACGAAGTCTTCACATGTCTTGCGGAACAAAGAATTTTAATTGATGATTTTGAAGACGAGGAAAGAAATGGGTATTTAGTAGCCGTGATGCTGGAGTCAACAATAAATGCCCTAGAAACTATTAATGAATATTCAGAAAGTGATTATGTACCCAAAGAAGATGGAAAAACCATAAGATGTTCTACATTAACTGTGATTCACAAAAAGTTAACTTTACTAACAAAAAAGATAGTACAAGTACAAATTGAAAATACTAGTCTTAAGCATTCAAAAAATAGACAGGAAAGTAATATTACTAAACGAACCGCAAAAATGCCAAGTCAGAAAACATACAGTGAAATAGCACGAAAGGCAAAGGAAGTTGCGGAACATAACAACGCGGAGTGGAAGACTCCACCTCAGCCACAAAAACATGAAAGCATTGCAGCAACAACAGAATTTGAAAAAAATGTATGAATGGTAAAGAGGAATTTACAGTTAAAGATACACAAAACACTGACCCAATGCTAATGATTACTGGTATCATGAAAGGACTTTCTTCAGAGAAATTTATTAATTAATTATTATGGGAGAACTCAGAACTTAAGGAATCTTTTGGGAATGACGTTTCTAAAGACATGAAGGTCATCACAAAAAAAGTTTGTCGAAATCCCAGAAAAGAGAACTGGGTATTACAAATGAAACCGGAAGTATTTAAATGGTTTATTAAAAGGGAGAAAATTGGATTCGACCTAACGACTGTATATTGCCAGGAATACAATAATGTAACTATGTGTTTTAAATGTTGTAATTTTGGCCATGTGGCTAAATATTGTAAAAACAATAATTGTTGCCATAAATGTGGGGAAAATCATGAAAGTCAACATTGTAAAGCTCTTACCTTAGACTGCCCAAACTGTAAGAAGGTTGGTTTAGCTGTAAGAGCTCACTCTGCCCGTGATCAAAAATGCCCAGTATTTATCAATATACTAAATAGATACAGACAACACATAAATTATTCAAGTGCTCAAAAAAAGAGTTTTTTAGTCTAAGTTCAGCAATACAGGCACCACTTCCAGCTTGCGGATCTTCACAATCCAGACCTCCTAATGCAAAAAGCTCTAGAATTAAAGTTCCTTTATACAAACTTGGCCTCGCTGATGTCAAAATTCAATGAGTTACTTCTGGTTATAAACTCTGTTAAACCTACAGTGATATTAATTTCTGAATCTTGGTTATCTTCCTCAATACCAGACAACTTAGTGAGTATCCCAGATTTTAACCTTTTTAGAAGTGATAGGGCTTCAGGAAGAGGAGGTGGGACCTGTATTTATGTAAAAAAAAGATGTAGGTGGCATGCCAACTATAGTAAAAAAGAATAACAGAATAAATTTAGACCCAATCGAATCAACATGGCTGGAGGTACAAGTAAGAGATTTACACCTAAATATTGCATGTATTTATCGACACCAAATTTGAGAAGCGAACATGACGAACCACTATTGAACACAATAACACAGATCAGTTCAAACTTAGAAATCTTTTTAATTTTGGTGACTTTAATTACCCTGGATTAAATTGGAAAAAATCCTCTTACTCAGAGAATAAATCTGCTGGAGATGCTTTGATGAACACATTCTTATCAACAAGCTTAATTCAACATATCCAACAACCTACTAGATTTCGCAATAATAATAGACCATCTACACTGGACCTGGTGTTCACCTCCGATGCTGACCTTGTTTCTGAAATATCTTTTGAGCCACCCATAGGCCTTAGTAACCACCTGGTTATCATAGCCACATCCCAATTGTTCTGTAATACAACATATTCAAAATCAATAATGATGAAAAATTTCAAAAACGCGAAATATGATATTAACAAGCACTTGCAATATGTAATGTGGTCTTCTGCTGAAGTAAATCAATTATGGAAGCAATTCTCAAGGGAAGTTGGCAAATGTGTCGATTCATTTATTCCTGAATACAAAGCGAAAACTTCAAGAAGTGAACCGTGGATTACAACTGAGGTTCAGAAACAAATAAACAGGAAAAGAAAACACTGGCATATTTACAAGAGATTCAATTGCAGTGATGATTATCAAATTTACAGAAACACCTGTAATAATGTCTCATATCAAATCCGAAAGGCCAAGGAAAATTATAAACATAATCTTACAGAAAGTAAAAGTACCAAACGATTTTACAAATATATCAAAAGTATATTAAGCTCGAAAGTCTCTACTGCCATACTTAGAAACAGGAACAACACCTTGAAGGGAATCCCTACAGAAGTAGCAAATTTTTTTGCAGATTATTTTGAGGGCACATACATCTTGGAATCCACAAATAGCTTTCCTATCTTAGAACCGTTAAACCAAGTTTAAAGTTCACTGACATCCATAACCATTAACAGAGAAAAGATAATAACAGCCATAAACAATTTAAAGGCAGATTGTAGTCCTGGGCTTGACAACATACATCCTCTGTTTCTGAAAAATGTGTTTTCTATCGTTGATGTGTTACAAAAACTTATGCAAACATCTCTTAATGAGGGAAGAATTCCCCAAAAATAGTGATTTCTATTTATAAACAGGGTTATAAATTCGAAGCTAAGTATTATAGGCAAGTAAGTATTACATTCATTTCATGCAAGATAATGGAAAAACTAGTTGCTGATAAATTAACCATCTTTTTATTAAACAATGGCGTTTTAACTGACAACCAACATGGGTTTTTACGAGGTAGATCAACTTTTTCTAACCTGTTAAAATGTGTAAACGATTGGACAAAACTGCAAGATCAGAGCCAGCCAGTTGACATTATTTATATTTAGATTTTAGTCAAGCTTGTGACCAAGTATCTCACAAAAGGCTGCTTCAAAAATTGGAACATTTTGGCATATGGGGAAATTTACTTAATTGGATCAAGGACTTTTTATTAGACAGGACATGTCGTGTCAGAATAAATGGCGAACTTTCCCATCCATACAGAGTTACTAGCGGAGTGCCACAGGGTTCTGTTCTGGGACCAATCCTGTTCAATATTTTTATTTGTGATCTTGCATAGGGAATAACGTCTCCATGTATGCTAATGACTCCAAGTTCCCCAAGTTGTATAATAATCCAATAACAAACTACAAGGTACTAGTAAATGACCTAAAAACAATAGAAGAATGGTGTTCTACATGGTCTTTGCAGCTCAATAAAGAAAAGTGTTTAGTATTGCATTTAGGCTCTAACAATACTTGTTTAGAGTACACTCTTGGAGAGGTCACGTTTAAAACACTATCCAATCATGAAGATTTAGGAATTCTGATCTCTAATAATCTTAAATGGGAGCTTCATATAGGAAAGATTGTGTAAAAAGCCAACACTATTTCATACATGGTTTAAAAGGCATTTAAGAACATCTCACCAGAATTTTTAAAAAGAATTTATAAGACACATATACGCCCTATACTTGAATATGGAGCCTCAGTATGGAACCCATATTTTGTTAACGATATACATGCATTATAACAAACCCAACGAAGAATCACCAAAATGTGTCCAAGTATCCGTAATTTATCTTATGAGAAAAGAATGAATGTTTTAAACTTAACAACTTTGTTAGAGACCTTATAGAGACCTTTAAAATATTGCATGGGCATTATTCTGTCAGCTTGAACTTCTTCCAGTTAAACAGAATGGACAGATTAAGAGGGCAAACATACAAGTTAAAACAAGAGCGTTTTTATAAGCTCTGTCGTCAACACTTTCTATCAAATAGAATAGTCAGGAGGTGGAATAATTTACCGAATAGTTGTGTTTGTGCGGAGACAGTAAACTCATTTAAAAACATGTATGACAGTCTCAATTTGAATACAAGTTTGAAAGGCTGTAGCCACCTAACTACTTGACCCACTAATAATAATTCTAAACAGTTGTTAACTTTTGTGCAATGTATTTTGGAGAGGTCTTTTCTTTTCTCTGATTCAGGTGATCTGCCAGTTTATAAGGGTTAATAGGACTGAGCACACTCAGTTTGCTATACCCCAGGACCAAAGTGGTCCCATTGCCATGAAACTTTTCAGGTACATAATCCCAGCAAGAACAATATTAATATTACCACCCTAAACTTTGCTGCCTATACAATTTACATGACTGAAAATAGGCAATGTTTAAATAAAAATACTTTGTTTTTCTGAATCCTGCAACTCTTATTACCCTAGCTGATATTCATTTAACATTTTTATGTAAATGTTACTTTGGACGCCGGTATGGTTTCAAATTCAGGACTCCAAATACATCTATTTCCAACTGGTTAACACCTATGTTCTTAGATAAAAGTCTGATCCATATACCAAACTAGCAAAATCAATACCCTTATATGTAAAATATATATAGACATACAGTAAAAGTAGTCTAAAGAAGAAAATACGGAATTTTATCCTAAATAATCGCATATTGCACATGCATTTTAAAAGGAAATAAATACAAAACAATCAACAAAACTCAAGACAGAATTGGAAACAAAAGGGCGCGTTTTCTACACACTGTAAAACTACTAAATTACATACCGTTCATTTTTGTAGTTTATCGGAAATTTCTGGTGTTTGTGAAAATAAAGCAATTGAACATTTTCAGTGAAAATTTTATATTTTTCCCAGAAAAAAATCATTCACAATTTTGAGATTCCACAAACTTCAGCGTTTGGTGACTTGTTTTGTTGTGTCAAAAATCCAGGCTAGCCCAACATTTTATACGAACAAAACTCCCCAATATTTTCGGCTCTGTCTTTTGAAAAATAATTTAATTTAAGTAAAGGTTAATGTTTTAGAACTTATTTGTTTCTGTTAATTATATTAAATGGAAGATATCTTACATTTCTGAAAAGTTTTTTAAGTATTTTAAATAAACGTAGGGATTTTCTTTAGGTTGGTGTTTGATACCCAGAAAAAAGATTACGGTTTTACCAACTATATTTTCTAGTCACATATAGATGTCGCCTGTATAGTTAGCGCGGTTTTAAACCAAATATTTTATAGAAACCTGCACCTGGACTCCTTGTACTGTAGAATTCTATAAATCGACTCCTTCTAATACCTGGTAAAGTTGGTAAAGGCCAAGGGTAGTAAAGGTTTATTACCCTTGGGTAAAGGCAGCCTTATTGCTTGGTTGTGCAAACAAGCCAACGAGGTTAGACAACAAGCGTACTCTCGTGCTGATTGGTTGTCAAGGATTGATCCATCAGCACGTTCGAGGGAGAGAGTACGCTTGTTCGCACAAACAAGCGATAAGGCTGCCTCTAGCAAGTATATGCTCGAAGTGTCAAACTAAATTTATCGTTAATAATTTAGTGGTTTTATTTTTTATTATTCCATTATCGCTTTTACCGACACGTTTTTTGGCTAACGTTACCGGAAACCGATAAACAACGCGTACCTAGGGAAAATACCTAGGTGGATAAAGAATGCCTTTTTTCGCCCATCCTATTTGTGAAAATTTAGAGATTCAATTTAAGTCATTTTATTATATGTATTTACAATAAGTTTAAGTATCTTTATTTACGGCTACATTGAACTGGTATTAAAAAAAACGGAATTGCAAATAAGTACCAAAAAAACCTCCATGCCATGTTTATTGAATTTTGCCATTTTTAGACATTTCTTAATCTTTTGTTATAAAAAATTTCATAAGTTGCGCTTAAACAAACAACTTACCTTGCGTTTCAAATATTTACTTCCCAATTTTTATTTTCATGAATGGTTTAACATATCATTTTAATAAATTTTAATAAAAACAAATCAAAACATTTGACAAGTTTATAAATCCAGGGCCAGAATCGCTTCGTCGCCCTCTTCTTTAGAATATTGATCTCATGTCTGGGCAATGGTATTTCCTTCAACTCTTATCATTCTTGATTCCATTAAAGAAAAATCTGTTCGTCCTATGATTGATCCCACGCTTACAGAAAAACTTCCTTCTCTTTCCCACCGACGGGCTGGAGGGGATATGTTGCATTTTTATAGGTATAATTCCTCTGACAGCTTCCAACAGAGCAACACGTAGTGCCACTTTTATGCATCCTTTTACAGTCCAACTTAAGGGGCCCCGAACTTCCCACTTTCTTTGTTCCATTATCCCCAGAGTGTCTAGACTGGAATCTGCTACCCGCAGAAGTTTTCCCTTCTCCAAATATTCAGGTCTGGTGTAGATGAACTTCCCTTTACCACACTTAACGGTACGTTAGTATTAAAGCCTCAGCCTTGGTGGACTGTCTGACAATATAAAAAAAATTCTTATGTAAAATATTCTATACTTCTTGTTCAATTTGTTTATGTTATCTGCATAAGGTAACACTATTTTATTGTACTTTTATACAAATTATAAATTTATAAAATATTGTATTACCTTAAAACACAAACAACCAGTTCAAATTATAGTAAGTTTTTACTTTTCTTGTCCCTTGCCGATTTCGATGATTTTTTGCATTCAGAGGCGCTGATTGCAAATCTAAAGTGTTTTTCGTCAATGTTTTATTTTTCAGACATCGATCCTTAAATATGAATATTAGATTAAACTCATTTACACTATCTTGCCCTTCTTTTATCACAAAATTCGTTATAAGTACATGAAACTATCATACAATGTTTGAAATTTATTGTAAAAAACCGCGTTGTCAATTATTTTATCAAGATTTTTGGTAAAAATACAAATCTCCCAAAATGATCAACCATTTAAATAGAAGGCTGTGAAGTGGCGCCATCAGTTCTTTTCATGTTAAATCAGATGATATAAATTGGTAACAACAACAAGGAAAACTATAACACCTGGGTGTACCCTAATATAATAACTTTCCTCATAACTCAGTAAGAATTCATGTGATTGTGTGTGAGCGCACAATTTTTTTTGTTATTCTTCTTTAGTTATGAAGAGAGTTATATTAGTCTACACAGGAATTTTTTGGACACTCTGTACAAATGTTGGATTTTAAGCTTAGCACAAGTTTAAAGAAGCCTTTAAGGCAGATTTTAGTTAAAACCAAAATGAAACCGCCCAAATTATTACTGATTTATGGAGAGAGTTATGTTATTAGGTTACAAAGATACTTTTTGGACCCTGTACAAATGTTTGACTTTAAGCTTAGCAGTTTTCAGTTAAAACCGTAATCAAATCACCTGAATTTTTACTTAGTTATGAAGGAAATTATATTAGGGTACCCAGGTAATTTTTGGACACCCTGTAGAAGTGATTGCCTTTAAACTTGATATACACTTGGAGGGACTATAAAAGCAAGTTTAAGTTTGAAAATAACTTACATACCACGCACTCTTATAGAGTTTTGTATAAGTTATTGTATAATTTTATTAATTGTATCCAAGAATTTGTACGGACTCCCTATATAAATTTATGACTTCAAGACAAGCCTTTATGTAAAAAAGTCTTCACTAACCTACTTTAAATCATTTTTTGTATATCTTAGAAACTTTCTCAATAGGATTCACATAGGAAAAGTTATTAGCCTTGCCGATCACGTGAGATTTTCCTTCTGAAGTATACGACTTTTCAACGAAATCTTGCTAGCGATCGCGATCCGTTGTTCCAGACGTAGAATTAATGCATTCGCTACCTCTGTTTCGACTTTTCGACTTCTTCAGAATCACACCTAAAATTAATACAAACAATTTAAGAGCACCAGGGCTGGGACTCTGTAAAAATATAAGGAAAGAGAATGTCAAAATAGGGATCACATGTTCTTGTTGCATTTAAAGGTAACTCATAAGTTTGTCACTGTTTTGAAAGAGATAGAGAAAAGGAATGTCAAAAAATTTGCTTACAGGATCGGGCCTCAGTGCTCTTTCAAAATCTTCTCTATCTACCGCCGCTTTTATGTTCTATGACGAACAACCAGGCTAAAATAGCTCAAATACCGTCCTTTTCACAAACGTGCTAAAAATGAAACATTTCTCTTTTTTAGCAAGTTTGGATTTATAACAGTATATACCTATATACCCATGGACGTAGCCAGGATTGTATACAGGGGGCAGACAGAAGAAATCCTAGATTATATTGTTTGTTTTGATCGTTATTTTTACCATATGAGAGTTCCACATAGCAGTGGAGGTAGTAATTAAAAAAATATATAAAAATCAGAAATGGCTTGAATGATCAGTTGCCTCCCCTCTCACCCTCATCCTGACCACTCGCTCCGCTCCCATGTCTATTTTAGTTAGGGTCCTTTTATTACTTTTTTTAAAGTTCTTTTGGGTCTTCAAAAATTTTTTTAAAATTTTTTAAACAAAAATGATTTCGTTATGTATTTTTTTGGCAAAAAATATTAAAAAAATATTTTAAATTTCCCCCTAAAAATTTTTAAACCCAGCCTTAATTGTAAAAAATTTAACGGTTTTTTAATATTCCCTTTGGAAATTCAGAATTTTATTTTCCATGGGTTTTCCCAAATTCTTAAACCCCCCAAAAGAAAAAAGAAAAAATTGCCCCTTAAACCCAATCCCTTAAAATAATTAAAGAGTTTTTGTTTTTTTTTTTTTTAAATTTTTTTTTAATAAGACTTAAAAATCCAATAAAAAAGCAAATATTTTAAAAAAATAAACCTTTTTGTTTCCAATTTTTGTTGCCCCCAAAATTAATTTTTTTATTGCCAATAAATGCAAAAAATTCGCCAAAAGGAATTTGACTTCACTTTTTATAATTTTCCCCTTCAAACAGTTTCAAACCCAAAAATTTTTTTCCCCCGGATTGTCAATATAAAAATTCCCCAAAAAATTGAAAAAACTCCCGTTGTCGTAAACTGCAAATTTTGGGAAATTAGTGCATTTTCTAAAAAATAAATCTTTTAAAACAAAAAAATTAAATTAATTCAAATAAACTTACTTATTTAAACAGTTTTTTTAAAATTTCACTTTTAAACCCAACTTTTTTTTTTTTTCCTTTGGGCCCTTAAATTTTTTCTTCCAAATTTAAAAATTTTCTTTTTTATTTATCCGAATTTAATTAACATTTCTAAAACCTTTGGTGTATATTTTTTAAAATCAAATTTTAATTAAAAACCAATATTCAACAAAATTCCCAAAAAATTTTTAAAAAAGGTAATTTAAATTTATTTTTAAAAATTAGCTTAAACTTAACGACAATTCGTTAAATCACCCACCCGTTAACGGCTTTTCAAGTCCTTTAAGATATCAGGGAACTCGTTATAATTTACAACCGGCCTTAAGTCTGTTAGTTTCTTATGTCTTATAAGAAGCGTCGCAAGTTATGAAGCTCGTTAGAATTACAGTTGAAGAGGTAAGTGGATAAAGGTGTTATGCGACATTATCTAAATTTCTAATATTTATACTAAAAAAGGTGATATTTGCCTATTCTAATGTATATCTTTCTTTCAGGAATTATCGATAGTTACCAAATTCTCGGAATGTAGCTATCGATAATTCCTGAAAGAAATATACAAGTTAGAATAGGAAGGTAGATATCACCTTCTTAAGATATAAATATCGAAAATTTCATATCAATATCAATCACATAACACCTTCATCCACTTACCTCTTCAGTTGTATATGACACGCTCTAAAGGGGGCAGCTGCCCTCCTGCCCGTACCTCGCTACGCCCATGTATATACCTACATATTTACCTTTAATTTGCTAAGTTGATTTTTTATTAATTTCATTATAACAACGACTTAATATTTAAAAATTTTTTACTTACACACAAAATAAATACAAATAGCACCAGAAAAAATTTTTTGTATTGGTCTACCATCACGGGATCGTTTACTGTGGTATAAAATTATTTTTATTCCCTCTTTCGGGGGTAGCTAAAATATTATTTTTGTCAGCCTGGTCATCTAGCGTTGGGTGAACAAATTCGATTTAAAAAACAGATTTTTGTTTTGGGGTTTTAAAATTAAAAAAAAGTCAGTTGACTTTTTTTTTCTTTACGTCATAATAAATCTATCTCATCAAAAAAATATTCTCCTTGTTTTCAGCACTGTCATGTATAAAAAACCAAAATAACGAATGTATAGGCGTGTTGTTAAATTCATCGATGAATCGTGCGCACTTATCGCTGTTTCATCAAGCCGTTTTTAAATTAATTGATGGAAAAGCGCTAAAGGAAGATGGCCGTTGTTTTAGTAGTATATGGACAAGGATAAAACTAGCGGTAATCTAGTGTGACGTCACGATAGATTTCACCGCTAAACCATCTGATGAATTTAAAAACACACCTTATATTAAAGTAAATTTTAAAAATTCATGAAAATAGTCCGACGACGTCTGAAAATTTCTTATTTATTAAAAACGCATTGGCAGTGCGACGAAGCGATCCTGATCCCGGATTTATAAACTTGTCGTTGGCGCCAACGTCGGCGTTGAAGTCGGAGCTGGTCTTTATATTGTTCAATTTATAAACTTGATTTACCACGAGCGCTAAGCAAACATTGGCGCCGTTGTTGTTGAACTTAAATTATCTGCATCGACAGGTTCAGCGCCAACGCAGGTCAACGCCGTTTTATAAATGAACACTTTATTTAACATGGAACGCCAGCGACAAGTTTAAAAATTAATCTTTATGACTTTTAATTTCTAGTTCCCTAAGTACTAATCTTGACTCAGCTGAAAACAAAATGCAAATTTTCTTATTCTAGAAAACCGTCTTATCATTTTTACAACATAGATTTCAGTTTGACTTGGTTCCTGATAAAAAGAAAAATCCAAAGTTTTGTTAGCCTTATTTATTTCAAAAATATAAAGGGTTATTAGTATTTAGTATAGAAAAAAAGTTTTAATTTTTAATCTCGGTTTTCGCTCAGGTATTATGGCGAATGCGCTGGATTTTCATTTTGACAAAAAATATAGAGTGATTCATGAGAAAATGTCAATACTTCAGGTACGTAGTCAGGGTTCAAAAATAAACATAAAAGCCTATACAAATATGGGTCCGCAAGGCCTTCGTTTTCGAAATACAGGGTGTTAAAATTTGTATTTAATTTTTCTATTTTATAAATAAAATCTATGATAATGTAAATATTGGAGTGAAAATTGGAACCGGGGGTTTTTTGGTATGTCGGATTCAAATCTAACTTTATTACGGCTCTTACTTGTTGGGGGAGCCACCTACACGTCTTTTTACTATTTTGAACAATCACAACTTTTTGGTAAGGCCCTGTATTACATTTTTAAGTAAATTAAATGATTGTTTTGTCATTTTTCCGTCAAAAAGGTATACTTGTTAAAAGTTGATATGAACAACCGTTTTCGAGATATTTGGATTTAAAAAAATTACGACGCATCTGATTTTATTATAGCAAAATTTAAAAAAAAAATAAAACAAAATGTATAATTAAACAGTATGCATTTTAATTTTCAATTAAATTATTGTTCTTAAATTATGTTCGGCAAAACATAAGCTAGGTTTTAAAATTTTTAAAAATTCCACCAGATTTAGATTTACTTCTAAGCACATGTCAGCTCTGTGGTGAACATCCTGTATTTCGGAAACGAAGGCCTTGTGGACCCATATTTGTAAAGACTTTGGATCTGTACAAATTAAATAAAACGCAGTATTACTAAAACAACATTTTTATTACCTAATTTTTAAAACTAAACAAATCTAGAAGCTATACCCAATACTTTGGTATAATCAGCACTTTGGCATTGTGTCTTTTCTTTAAAATTGTTCTTAAAATTGTAGGAATAGGGACATGAATTCTCGTACCCAACGGTGTACCAGTATCGTCGATTAGCACTATATTATTACTGTCGAATTTGGGAACTTTTGGTTTCTGGTCTTGTTTTAGGCCTACAAGTATTGCCTTTTTCTTTTCACCTTTTATTGCCACTAAAACTTTGTCACCTAAAATATATAAATTAAAAAACTAGTGGTTTGCTATTACTTTGCAATGTCTTGCAATGCCATGCACAGGGTTTATAAAAATCATGATTAAAAAAAAAAACAAAATCGATTTTTTTTAAAGTCGTGATTTTTTTAATTTATGAAAAAAATACCAGCTTTTACAAATATTATTATTTAAAACATTTCTAACTGCTTATATTTTGTTTTGTTAAGTAAACAAATACAGATACGAAGCAAAACTAGATAAGTTTTAACATGCAAATTTCGTTCGCGTAGTTTGTCGCCTTTGTCGAAACTGGTATTTACGTGAAAATTTCGTCCGCGCAGTATTGCAAGTTTGCAAGGATGTAGAGCAGTATGTAAAAAGTGTGGTTAAGAATTGCAAGGTCTAGTGGACAGACTAAAAAGTCATTGGGAAACCTGCAAAAGTGAAAGTAGTGATATCATCATTGATCTTGAAACACTTCGTGGTAATTGTCAGTCACAGCCTGAAACTAGCCAGAGGAAATTATCCAGTTGGCAAAGAAACAGAAACAGTTTTAGAGCTATAGAAAATAAGGAGGGTCGAAAGGCCATAGAAATGCTACCTTTCACCATTTAGATTTCAGTTATCATCAACGCTTTTTAATAAAATATTTGAAGAAAATATAATGTTTTAATAAGTTATCTAAATAATCTTTTTGCATTCTTGATGATGGTCCAGTATGCATAATGAGGCGATAATCTGTATCGTTTTGACTGCAGAGGATGGAAACAGTGTTCTTTTAAAGCACAGATACATCTGGTCATCCCCATACAGCTGACTATCTTGCCAAATTAGCTGTTAACTCAAGAAATAAGTGCAAAAATGATTATAACTTTAAAATTACAAGTATTGTTACAGAGCACCATGGTCAGTATGAAGAAAACAATTACCGAATCGTCCAATTACCCTATAATATAATAGGTAGGTAGGTTTTAAGTGATTGGGTATAACCCCTTCCACCGCGACCGATCGGTCTATTGGCTCGAACCCTTTTATATTCCTCCCCCAGGTCCAGACTCCTAATAAATCTGATGATCCTGTTAGAGAGAGATCTTTCACCCCCCCCGGCAATAAGGTGTCATTGCCGAGGATGACGAATCTTAGTCTTGCCATTGCTGGGCACGAACACGTATGTGTTCTGCCGATTCATCCCCTCCATGCACATGCGGCACTCGGCGTCTTCCGCTAGGCCGATCTTGTGCATGTGGTATTTCAATCTGCAGTGTCCGTGTACAGTCCCACTAGAGTTTTAAGGTGTACCCTTGATTGCTCCAGTAGTTTGACAGTAGAGATCGAACGCTGTTAGAACAACACCGATACGTCACGGTTTTATATCAGTTTGCCATATGAGACCGTGACGTATGTGTTGTTAAGTGTTCGATCTCTATTGGTTCGGTGGGCTTATGAAGGCCTTCAAGTGTCTGAGACCCGGAAGTCCATGCCAGTACGAAGGTTTTTTCTTTGTGTCCAAGCTGATATAATATAATATAATAACATATAGTTGTTAGGACACTTACTTAGTTGCTCTCCAAAGATTTAGAAGCATCGAAGATAAAAGAATATATAGTACATATTGTCAAATACTTCAGAAATACCCATTTGCCAAATGCTTGGTATAAAGGACAAGGGGCACGAAATTGGTCCTACCTCAGGATGTTCGATGGAATACACTTTCAAATTGTCTTAAGATCTATGTAAATGAGTGACTAAAATTGTTATTAATATATGAAGAGCATAAAGATCAAATTGATCCAGTGATTTTTAAAAAAGTTTTAAATATATGTAATAAAAGGATGGCTGAAGATTTTGTACAGTTGCTAAAACCAATTTCTATAGCATTGGATGCTATGCAACAAAAAGGTGCAATTTTATCTCAAGCAGTTTACATATGGAAAAAGTAACTGGTTATTCTTGTCAGCTTTAAATTTGAAGAAGAAATTATTAATTAAGTTGGAAGCTAAGTCGGACCCTTTTCACAAAACTCTATTTTTAAAGAAAATAATCAAAAATGTAACAGCAGTACAGTGGTGAAGATTTCAAGAAGATGTTTTAGAAACTAAGCAAGTGCTCCCTATAGTGATTTTTGTTTTGTGTGCCTGTACATCCTCTGGTGATATCGAAAGGATATATACTTATGGACTTGTACATTCAGATATAATAAACAGACTTGGCAGTGACAAACCAGCTACATAGTATTCTATTTAAGCATTATAACACTTAGGTTTTTATATATTTATTTAGTTTTAATTTTTATTTATTTATTTTTTTTAATTAATTTTGTAATAACCGGCTGTTCTTTTGATTTTTATAATAAAATAATAAATAACACCACATAAAAATGCGTCTGGGTTTTATTTTTAAATGAACAAATACATTTAAAGTTAAAATTTCAAAACTTTTTTAAAATTATTTTAAAAACAATCATACTGATTAAAATCATGATTTTTAATTAATTGGTTTAATCATCTCAATCCTATGGTCAGGGCGCCGCAAGTAGTGATAGTCATAATGCATTATTTTAAGAATTAAATTTTTGCATTTGAATTATTACAATAACCAGATTGTCTTAATACGAATTATATAATTTAATTTTTCTTAATAATTTTAAATTCCTGATAGAATATGTAACTGGAAACCGATATAACTAAACACTATAACTATCGGTTGATGTGGATAATTGCCATAATTGGAAATCATCGTGCGATATAAATTCCGATTCTGATAATAATTTAATACATTTTCGCGGCTTGCTTTAATTATTATAATTTGAATAGTTTCTTTTATTCGTTGTCGTGAAACGTAAAACGGAAAACGACATGAAAAAAGAATGATAAGATAATGCTGAGTTCAACAGCGGGCATTCTAATTAACTGATTATTTACCTATTATTTTAGATTTTAGTGACATGAATGATTTTACGATCTTCTCTCTTTTCTTTTTGAAAAGTCTCGCCATTGTGCGACGCGGGTTTATTCTAAGGGAAACTGAATATTTTTCATAATTCAAATTGAATCTTAATAATCGAATGATAGCGATTATTTCAATAATCGAATTATCCCCTCCCACCCGCAATGCATTGCACAGTAATGAATGCAGATAAAATAGTATTCAAAACCATTTTCTTATTAAAAAATAAGGCCCACCAGTACACTTGTCCTTCTACTCTAATAAACTTTAACTGGTGGTTGAATCTATCCATTAAACATGTATCGCTGTTTAATTGAACAATATAACTGCAATGCACTATGCCCGGCAATTAGAAAACCATCATACTAAGTTCCCTCAACTGTGCCTAAGAGACTAAATTACTAATAATGTGACTAAGTTATGAAATGATTAATTACCTACCTATTTTTTCCCAAATTTCCCGTTTTATTATAAACATGAATGCATTTTGGTGGTTTGCCTTCTGCCATAGCTTGTTTTCCTATAGAACTGTTGTCCACTACTCGAAGTTTGGTCATTCTTTGTATTTCATAGGTTATCCTGGATGTGTGAAAACTACATTGTGAGGTTCGTGCTATATTCGGTGCTTGTAAAAATATGTTTTTTACAAACATTTGCTGGATATTTAGCCAAATAAAATATTTTCAATATTAAAAAAATTGCTGGTTAAATTTGAGGTTATTCGTTATATAGAGCTGATCTTTTAATTCCGCGTCCTAGATGGCACGACAAACGCTTTAGTTCAAAATATCTCTGGTTAAAGGTTTTTTTGTGTAAGGGTTTTTTCTAGATTATCGGCACTGAACAGTATGGTCACCGATTCATAGATGTCCGCACCAGACTAGTTTCCGTGATTCTTTATCCAACTTGCAGAATTTTGTGAACATTCTAAATTGATTATATTGTTCTACTTGTTCATAGAGGTCGGTATAGTGGGTTTGTGGCAAAATGTTTCG
>JAHBCN010000431.1:195704-216882 GCA_019359885.1 Listronotus oregonensis | reverse complement strand
ACCGGCCAATAAAGAACAGATAAACTAACCCATAAAACCTAGCCTGGTTTATTCTATTAAAACTTGACCTAAATAGAGTTGGTCAACCCTAGTTGATTCAATGCTGGCTTCGAATAAGGGGACTCTATTCGAATTAAATACCCATGACTTCACATGGTATTTAAACCAGCGTCTGTCTGAATGTGGTACAAAGACAACTAACACCACACAAGAGGAGCGTAAAGCAATTAGGGAGTTACGAAAGGACGAGAATATCAAAATTCTCCTTTTGTGCAAATGTATTTTTTAAATAAATGCCCAAGTACAAAAAAATCAAGTGGTATTGTATTTAGTGTTCTCTTATTTAAAATGTTTTTTAACCAAAGAGAAATGTTAATTAAACTGCACTAAACCAAAAAGAAATTACAAGCTTTTTATCTTTATTACAATTTAAAAAGTCGCTCCTGTAGAATTGGTAGTTTTTGAACTGTGCCAGTATCAAAGCAAAGCAGCGATATATAGCTCCCTTGTATACTTTTTTGTGCTAGTTTAAACCCACAACCTTTCATTGTAAAAAAATAGTTCATAGACAATTAATAGTTATCTTAACCGCACTGAACGGTTAAAACCAAAAGCCAAAAAAATCGTAATTAAAACCCCATTTATTTAACATCTGCAAAGATGTAGATTTTTAAACAATAACCTAACATTTAAATTTTCCTCTACAACATCCTCCACTGAAATTGCAGAAGATTTCGAACTGTATAAACACTTAATATACAAATTTAGGTAAGGTTGCGGATATGAGCTTCCTGAATTCGTTCGGAATTAGCAGTTTCCGTCTTGTTTGCAGAATTTAAATTTTACCCGAGTTATCTTGTTATACTTTAAATTAACTGAACATATATTATTATTAATAATTTAAAATATTCTTAAAGACAATTAAGACATTGTGTTATAAATGATGTTACTTTGATGACCTTTTTCACTCGCACTTTGGATGCTGACCAGAACAGGTAAACTATGAAACGCGCTGGTGAAATATGTAAAAATGCACTGCCTCAAAGCTCGTAGCTTTATGTAGAGTAATCCAATCTGCCGTAATTTATACACTTCGTTTAAGAAACAAGGAAATTATATAATTTTTTTTTTGGGAATATAGGAATATATATTCCCAAAAAAAATTTGCAATATATAGCGGTAAGTCAAAATGGTATATGAAGAAAATTACAATAAACTTTTGCAAAATTAATCTAATTTAAAAAACACTATGGCCAGTCCCTCCAACATAGAGAAAAACCTTTAATATGTTGTTTCCTGATTGAACGGTTACTTGTAGCTTAGGTTATCTATGGTAGCAATATATGTATTAAGGGTGATTATTCCTTTCTATCACATTTATACCAAAAAAAGTATATATTGGCATCCTCAAATTTTAAACTGAAATTTTATTTGGGGACGTTCTCAAGCAAATATGTTTTAAGCACGCATCAGCACTGACGGCAATACTGAAACATTTTTTCTTTGAGTGCTGTTAAGAACTATTATTTAATACAGCAGCATTTTATAAGTTTTTTACCGAAGCAACGTCTCTTTAATTGTTAATTGTAGTTAAAAATAAAAGCCGTTTCTTTAACTAAAATAGAATTTACACCTTAATAATATGAACCTATTAAAAACTAAGATAATTAAAAAGACAATACAAAAAATAGTCTTCAAGTTTAAATATTGGTTCTAATTTTTTTTTTTATTAAAATTTTGGACTGACCATTTAGATACTCTAAACTCTTATTTATATCACCCTACAGGGTGTCCTGATAAGGTCGTCCTCCGGTGATATCTCGAGAACCCTTCATCGCATAGCTTTCGGAAAAAATATTTATAGTAAAATCGGCCTTGAGAAAATCCTGGAAATTATTTTCAAGTTACTAATGCTGCCGCTAGAGGGGCTAAAACTAAGAACAAAATTAAAAACACGGATTATTTAAAAATTTGCCATATTAATTTATGTCGTTGAGAGTTTTCTCTCAAACTATGTAAAATAAGGAAACTTTTTTCGTTTAAGCGTTTTTCCCTAACCTGTCAAATATAGGGAGGGGGGAGGAGCGAATGTACATTTGAAAAAAATTGAATAATTTTGTTTCGGCCAAACTGATTTTGATAAACTAGGTTTCGTTTGAAAGGGCTTTTACCAGAGCTTAGGATAAAATATTGATATAATAAACTTATTTTTTTGTTTTATCCCCAGAGACTGATTTGTGCCAAAGTTATAGATTTTGTCATTTTTTTCGAAAACTTTAAATACAATGGTATTATTATAAGCCCATTAAAAAGAGTATAAAAAAGTAAAGAAACTGGTGAAAACCGTATTTCGATATCTTAATTAATTCTCGAGCCCAAAAACTGTCAGATAAACAACGCGGTGTTTTTATCGAGAGTGCCGGGACGTCAAAAATCACAGAAAACAGGGACGTCAAAAAATGAGAAGTGCATTGTTTGTTTGGATGATTTTAAATTTAGTTCTTGTTTATCGCAGTTCATCGTCATTATTATTAGTGGTAGTGTTGTTAATCGTAATTAAGTTATTTTAAAGTATGTCTTATTCCACCACCGAGGCATACGATATGCTCACCGTTTTTTTGAAAATTTTTCAAATGCCTCTATCGCGACGAGACAATATGCCATAAGGTATTACGAAAGACGGCATTTTAATAAAAAAGTGTTTAGACGTTTGACAACCCGTTTAAGAGGAACTGGAAATGTGCATCCTATTCCAGCACAATAAAGATACAATTAGCCAAAGCCGTAGATAATAATCAGCTATTATTATCCATGAGCCGTGTAAATACGAATGCTGTTATTAAATTGATAATAAACAAATAATAAGGATATTATTGATATTATTTAATATTCGCAGAGAAACAAATGGTTTTTGTTGTCATGGCATTCTCGATAAAAACGCCGTGTTATTTATCTGACAGCTTAAGATAGGTAAGGACACGAGTAATGCAGTTTTTCGGCAATAACTCGAGAATTAATTAAGATATGGAATTACGGTTTTCAACAGTTTCTTTACCTTTTTATGCTCTTTTTAATGGGCTTATAATAATAATACCATTGTATTCAAAATTTTCAAAAAAAATGACAAAATTTATAACTTTGACACAAATCATTCTCTGGGAATAAAACAAAAAAATAAATTTATTATACCAATATTTTTCTTAAGACGTGATAAAAGCACTTTCAAACAAAACCTAGTTTATCAAAATCGGCTAAGCCGAAACAAAGTTATTCAATTTGTTTTAAATGTACATTCGCTCCTCCCCCCTCCCTATATTTGACAGGTTAGGGAAAAACGCTTAAAAGAAAAAAGCTTTCTTATTTTACATAGTTTGTGAGAAAACTATCAACGACAAAAGTCAATATGGAATATTTTTTAATAATCCGTGTTTTTAATTTTGTTTTTAGTTTTACGCCCTCTAGAGGCAGAATTAGAAACTTGAAAATAATTTCCAGCCTTTTCTCGGGGTCGATTTTACCATAAATATTTTTTCCGAAAGCTATGCGATGAAGAGTTCTCGAGATATCGCCGGAGGACGACCTTATTTGGACACCCTGTATATTCCAAATATATTTTAATACATACTTGGTCTAGTGTTATGGGTCCTTTTCCTCCTTCGTTGTGCTGTAATGCCATTCATTTTTGCTCAAGGTGCATATCAGGACTAGCTTCAATAACATTTGTCTGAGTCGGAATAACCGCTCTTGACGTATGTAAATGGGCTAGAGTCATTAAATCGACTAATGTTTTCACACCACCAAAATCCATTATTTCTCTTACATTTTTTCGGTGTAATACTAATTTAGTTATAAACATAACTAGCCTGTCTCTTTCCATTTTATCTAGACTCTAGAATTTAATAAAAGTATTCGAAATAAAAAGTCAGATAAAATATTTAGATATACACAATGTGAATGTTAAATATGTATTATTTTGTATTTTTATTGTTGTTGTACTCCCTATTTTTGATAAGCGAATCGAAAAGGATAATTAATTTTAAAAAATGTTTGGATTTATTTCACCTTTTGTGGGTATTTTTTAAACTTTCCACTGCTTTTTCTGTTGCATTAAACTTGTTTCTCGACACCCTACCTTTTAGTCTTAAGAACAAAAAAATCTTTGATGATGATGCCAATTAAGAAAGTATTCATTGATTAACTAATTAACTCATTAAGTATCAAACTTACAATAACAAATAGGTCATTTTATTGTCAATAAATCGACATTTCACCTTCCAAATGATGCAAAAAAATTAAAAATTGATAAAATAAAAAAAATCTGCGTCAATTAAGAGAGAAACTAATTAACTAATCAAAACAATTTGTTTTTTTAATTTCAAATAATAGTACAGTAACTGAAGACTTATAAGAACCCAAAGCTGTAAATAAATCTGTACAGGGTGGCGCCTTTTCGTTGACCTTACAGGGTATAGCGAAAACTGAAAGAGATAGGACAAATCTGATTGCGCAATCTCGATTTCGATTTTTGAAACAAATTCAATGGTGAAACTAAATCATGGATAACTTGATTCGTTTTGGAGATACAGAGTGTTTTTCAGATTTTGTCAATTTGCAAGCACTTGTAACTCGCTTGGTATTAGAGATAGAAAAAGTATAAATATAAAGTTTTAGGGATTTTGCGTAGAACTCAGTGGTGTACCTATAAATTTTTATTGACTTTTATTTTTAAGTTATAACACAAAGTTGGGTTTTCAAATGGAACACCCTGTATATTTTTTAAAAATGGATAGAGCTTACAAAAACCAATTCGATGATATATAGTTTGATGGGTAACAGATGTAACGCAAATTGGCAAAAACCTATAAAAATTAAAATATTTGAGACAAAGTTGTTGTTTTTTAATGGGACACCCTGTGTATTTCTTTAATAAGTAATGCAACTGACAAATATCAACCAAATGATATATGGTTTAATGGGTCTGTGTTCAATAGATCTTGGGCAAACTGCCAAAAACGTAAAAAAATCATATATCCGATCCTTGCTAACACTTATTTTATTATTTAACCAATTTTCTAACTTCTATATAACTAAAATTTAAATTACGAATAAAAATCCAAGACTAAAATATATATTTAATAATTCATACTATTAAACCTATGCCTAAACTTTATATAAAAAAGTTTTGATATTGCTGTGTTTATCATGATTGAAAAAGGAAACATTTTCTAAAGTAGGCTTTGAGTATAAAACCCCGTATGAAACAAATGAAACTGACGTACTAGTATGACTTATTTGGAAGCAGTGATATTATTTTATAAAATGGAGTTTCAAAATTACGAAAAATTTTATATGTTGAATGTTACATTGAAAGTGGAAAAAATAGTATAAATGCATTAAATCTGTATTTTAATAGATATCCAGAACGAAATCAACCAGGACAGAAAATGTTTGCCAGATTAGTAAGTAATTTGATTTCCTTCGGATCTTTTCAAAACCACGTTCAAAGACCTATAATAAAGAAAACAGGGAGCTGGAAGAAATGAATACAATAGGGTATGTTGTCGCAGAACCTACTGCATCATCCAGACAAATTTGGGATGCTATTGGTGTTAATTAATTACGCCACAATTACCATCAATATGTTTATAGAAAAATCCATAATTTACATCCGGGTGACGCAGAACGCCGTATCACATTTTGTTTGTGGTATCTCCGGCAATGTGAACAAGATCCAGAGTTTTCCAGAAAGATAATATGGACAGATGAAGTTCGAGTAACTAGTGATGGACTGTTTAATCGCCACAATAATCTTTACTGGTCAAACGGAAATCCTCGTTTGACAGTAAACAGAGTCAGACAAGGGAAATTCGGTTTTAATGTGTGGTGTGCACTTTATAAAAACAGAATTTTGTGCCATTTTGAATTTGATGACAATCTCACAACAGACCTTTATTTAAATATTTTGGAAGAAAATTTATTAAATGAGATAGATAATCTTCCCCTTCTGGAAATGAATAATGTTATCTTTCAACAAGACGGTAATTCTTGCCACAATGCCCGTGCCGCGAGGTTATTTCTTGATGAACATTTTCCCAATAAGTGGATAGGTACCAATGGTCCAGTTAGGTGGCCGGCACGGTCACCTGACCTTACCCCTATGGACTTTTTCCTCTGGGGATTTGTTAAAAACGAAACCTATTAAACCAAGAGCAACAATTTAAATGAATTACACATGCATTTTAGGAACAGTTTACAAAAGGTGTCCAACTTGCATATATATAATGCTTTAAGAAGTGTCGCTAAACGTTGCGAAAAATGTATAGAAAATAATGGTTTGCAATTTGAACATTTGCTGTAAAGGACCTAAATATTTCGTAATTAAAATTTATAAAATAATTAATTCTTTTTTGTTTGTTTAAATTATTCAACTTATATTAGTATTACTGGTAATTATGTTAAATTTTAGTTTATCTAAAAATGTATTTTTTTTAAGATAATTAAATAGTTCTCCCTTTTAAGTATAAATTAAAATTATATTGCTTCGTATCTTAATATTATTATTAATATATTTTTTATTTTGATTTTGAGATATTAAAATTACATAGTTTTCATTTTTGGTTTTATTTAATTTTTTATGGTTTTTGTCAGTTTGGGCCAGATCTATTACACACAGACCCATTAAACCATATATTATTTAATCGATATTTGTCTGTTTTATTAGTTATTAAAGAAATACAGAGTGTCCCATTAAAAAAAAAAATAACTTTGTGTTACATCTTTTAATTTTATAGGTTTTTGCCAATTTACGCAAGATCTATTACAGACAGACCCATTAAACTATATATCATTAATTTGGTCTTTGTAAGCTCTATCCATTTTTTAAAAAATATACAGGGTGTTCCATTTAAAAAAACCCAACTATGTGTTATAACTTAAAAATAAAAGTCAATAAAAAAAAATATAGGTACGCTACTGAATTCTACGCAAAAATCCCTAAAACTTTTCTATTTACAGTTTTTTTCTATCTCTAATACCAAGCGAGTTACAAGTGCCTGGCCAAATTGACAAAATTTGAAAAACACTCTGTATCTCCAAAACGAATCAAGTTATCCATGATTTAGTTTGACCGTTGAATTTGTTTCAAAAATCGAAATCGAGATTGCACAATCAGATTTGTTCTATCTCTTTTAGTTTTCGCTGTACCCTGTAAGGTCAACGAAAAGGCGCCACCCTGTACAGTTTTTATCACGATTCCAACGTGGGAACCCGCTGAAAATGACTCCCCAAAGTCCCAAAAATGAGTTTTCCGGGAATATTTGCCAAAATATGGTAATCAGAGAATTTTTGTTCAGACAAAAAATGAAGATCACCTTGAAATCCACAACCATTTTTTTCGCAACACCAATATTTTTTGCAAAAACGGCCGTCGAAAAATCCATAACATTCCACACTGAATAGATGTGGTAGTAGTAGTTTCTTACTAAAAAATGCAGATGGGCAAAACAATTTTTATCAAAACGCAAGAAAGATGGTGAAGGAAATTTTCTGGGATCATTGAACACTTGCTAAGGTCTCATTATAAAAAAGAAATGTTAATAACAAACCATTTATTCAAGAAATATCATTAAATTAATGAGATACTCCCAAAATATTGTGAAAAAAAAACTGTGTCCCCTTTTTTAAATATTCTAGAAAAATCAGAATGGACCCAAACTCATATTTATGCAATGATAGGTACGGGTTTTCCTATTCCGATAAACTTTGAATGAATCAAAAAAGTACATTATTGCCCGAATAATGGAACAATTCGTTCGCCCGCTTATAAGTGAATCCATGAAGATAGCGGCATTCTAGCGGTAGAGCGGCAGCTGAAAAGAGGGGACTTTTGGGTCCCGTTATCTCGAAAACTATCAACTTTTCGAAAAAAATATATAAGGACCCTTTTTAGTAGACATCAAGGTGATCTTTATTTTTTGTCTAAACAAAAAAATTCTCCAATTCGCATATTTTGGCAGATATTATCGGGAAACCCATTTTTCGGGCCTTAAAGGGGGCCAATTTAAGCCCTTTCCCACCTGTTAATGTTGATACACTTTTTTTCGCTCGAAAGCATCACCAAAGACCTAAGAATTGCGCCAGGGAAAACTGAACAGATTTATTTACAGCTTTGTCCCTTCATTTACTGGACTATAATCCAGTGCTGAGGAATCGCGGTCACCGCAAAAAAAAATCGAGGCACCAGCGGAGAACTGCAATAAATCATAGAGGATTTATTGCAGTTTTTTTTTAATATTTGTGTTTCATTTTTTAAAAATATTTTTTAAATGTATTATAACATACTAAGTTTTATCAGTATTTTTGATAGTCATATGACTAAATGCAATATACCACTTACTGATTCACCTTTTTGATAATTTACATTTAACTAGAACATAATTGTGTATCCAGGTTTCAACATCTGGGATGATGTTATAACCCAAACTTAAACTTTTCTGGTTAATGTTCATAAGATGGACTTCTTATTAATTTAGCTTGGTATGCATTATATAACTTAATATGATTTTTCTATTATAAGTCCCCAATAATTCTTTACAACAGACTTTTTTTACTGTATGTATATGCTAATATGCACCACTGCTTTTGATCAATTTAATAATAAATGGATACTTTCTTAGATTGGTGAAATTTATTTATGAAACCAAATTGTTTAAATTCATTATTTTCATAAATATCAACAATGTAACAACATGTATCAAGCAATAAATGTCATCGCCATTGGATATGTCCTCAAATTTAAATAATTAGACATACCAATTTATAACATATCAAATGTTTATCACCCGCCGCGCCGGTAGTAATTTGTCTACTTTAATAACTATAAGTCTTAATTATAGCAACAAATTTATAGATTCATAAGTAAAAAAATAAATAATTCTGGTATTAAAATGCTTTCAGACCGGAGCACACATTGATCGAGTATAAATAAAGGTACGCTAAATATGTACGTCCCATTAGTCCCACATGAGACAAGTTGACTGTTCGATGGGTGCAGCTGACACTGTATATAAGGGGTTTCTAACATTTCTTGGTATTTTTTCATGTAAACACTTTTATTTTCTTGCTTAAAATTATTTTTACATTTACTTTTGAATTTTTTTTGTTGATGTTACCAAATAAAGTGAAACTATACAGTGTGTCCCAAATTGGGCCTACATGTATTGGTAACTCGGTAACCATTAGAGCTACAGTGTTGGTTAAATTGGGAAAGTTTTAGACAATTTAATTGCAAAATTAAATCTGCTTTCAGATTTTATTTATCTTTTATGGTTTTTGAGATAATTAAGAAAAACCAAAATGGTGCATTTTTAACTTTTGCCTGTAGCTCGCAAACTACCAACTTTACAGTTTTAAGATTACTACATTATTGGAACACTTTTTTAAGAAGAATTTAATTTAAGTAAAAATATTTTTCTTACTTTATTTGTTTTTGAGATATTTACCCAAACTTTGGATTTTCATACGGACGCCATATTGGATTTTCACATTTTTGAAAAGAGCTCTTCAAGAAAAACGATAACTTTTGTTTATTTGATAGTAGGCTTAGTTAGACTGCGTAATGGCCGCCCCGTTTCATAAAAAACAAATTATACGCATCCGGAGCGGCATCAACCTAACCATAGACATTTAAAATTCTTAGTGATGAACTTGTGGCCCTATGGATCTTTTGTGAGAGCGAAATTTAAAACTTATACAAAAAAAAAACCAATATGGCGTCCGTATGAATATCCAAAGTTTGGGTAAATATTTCAAAAACAAATAAAGTTAGAAAATATTTTTACTTAAATTAAATTCTTCTTAAAAAAGTGTTCTAATAATGTAGTAATCCTAAAACCGTAAAATTGGTAGTTTGCGAGCTACAGGCAAAAGTTAACAATGCACCATTTTGGTTTTTCTTAATTATCTCAAAAACCATAAAAGATAAGTAAAAGCTGAAAGCAGATTTAATTTTGCTGTTAAATTGTCTAAAACTTTCCTAATTTAACCAACACTGTAGCTCTAATGGTTCCCGAGTTACCAATACATGTAGGCCCAATTTGAGACACGCTGTAGAGGCTCGCCCAAAATGACAGATGGCATAAGCAGGACCTTGGTTTTTTGTTTTAAATAAAAATATTACTTCATTTTAATGCAATTATCATTGCAAGCAAGAACACATTATTTCAGTTTTTCAAATTAGGTTCTATAATTAAAAAAAAAGGTAATGTTCTCTTACCCTGTCTAACATCAAAAGTATGTACTTTGTATCACTGAATGGTCCAATGTCTTCAAAATATTTTCCATAAACAATCGACATTGCTTGAAGACACATACATTTCATATCTGTTTTAGTAGTTAATAAAAATCTGTGATAAAGATCATTAAAAAATTCGTATCTACAAAAAAAGTGGGTAGCATAAAAATAAAGCATAAAATGAAATGTTTGTTACTTATTTATGCAGTAATACATAGCCGTACATCGATAAAAACAATTACCTTATTTAGACAGAATAATAAATAAATGCACTTTTTTGTTTAGCACTTGAATGCATTAAGATATAGTTATAATTAACATATGCGCGTAAATTATATGATTTTAGAAATATTTTCGTAAATTTTTAATTAGAAACTCAAAAAAGCAAGAAACATTCCATACTAATGTTTTCAATGCCAAAATTTAAAACCTTAAAAATGTTTAAAATATTTATAAAACTTACCAGAACTAAACAAAACAGATGATAATTGTCTAATCTCGACCGTTGTTTACCAGCGATGCTTATTACTTGTAACTTGAAATAGGCGATAAATGATTTTTAAAATACCAATTTATTAAAATGCTACTTAAAAAAAAAGTGAAAGTAATCGTCTGTCCCTTTTGATCCGTACCTTGCTCGATAAAACTTAAGGCCCTTTTTCATATCAAAGAATAATTTAAAAACTTATCAGACACCAAATTAATCACAGCTTGTGCTTGTAAAATAGACAGCTTAGATTTTTTTAAAGAGAAAAAGAGAAGTGGTTTTTCCTCTTAAACAGAGTTTATACTCAAAAATCACAAAAAAAAATTCCTGACATTTCCAGGTTTTCCTTGACATTTTCCAGAATATGTACCGTTTAATTTTTAGACCAATTTTCAAATTCATGTAACTTTTTTAAAAATTAACCTTTTTGAATACCCAAAACCGACTTTAATACCGCGTTTCTTCTATTTTAAGCTGTATTGCATTAAGTTTTAGTAAGATGAAGATTGTCATGATGTACAGGGTGATCAATAGAGTGCTGAAAAAAAATAAAAAAAATAGAGTGTGTCCCATTTTAGCGGTATTTTTTTTTGGTCGTTATAATATAGGTTGTTACCAAGGTCATATCAATATCTCTAGACGTTTATGCCAGTTTTTGAATTGAGGACCTCTGGCTTGCGATACACTTCTAAAGGTCAAATTTTGTTAATCAATTCTTTAAAAAGCTATAACTGGAAAATGGATTGACGGATTTCAACGAGTGTTCGGAAAGCTTATTTCATGTAGATTTTTTATGTCCTAAGCACTTTTCGATAGGTTATAATTTTATGAGTATACGGGGCCAACAAATACCAAAAACGTAGCTGATTTAGAAATCCTAAATATAGGGTAAATTATTGAACGCCAAAGGGACCATATGTGTGTGTTTTGTTTTAAAAATGGCCAAGTTAAAGTTTGTGTCAATATCTTGAAACGATTTCTACCGTTAATCGATTTATGCTGTTTAAGTGCCTGCAAACTTATTCCGCAAAAATGCGTCGTTATTATGGAATTAGGTCTGAATGGTAGGAATGTCAACAACGTCTCAAAGTTTTAAACATTTTTAAACATAAATTAGGGTATTTGGTGTTGTACACCATGATATACGGAGTGATCAACAAAGTGCTTTCAAATTTATTATGGTATCCATAATAACCGCAAGATAACCGTTCTGTACTTAATGTTGCGGTAATTATGGATACCATAATAAATTTGAAAGCACTTGTTGATCATGGTGTACAACACCAAATACCCTAATTTATGTTTAAAAATGTTTAAAAATTTAAGACGTTGTTGGAATTCCTACCATTCGAGACCTAATGCCATAATAACGACGCATTTTGCTGAATAGTTTACAGGCACTTAAACGCATAAATCATTAACGATAGAAATCGTTTCAGTATTGAACAACAACGGCCATTTTAAAACAAAAACACATATTCCTTAGGCGTTCAATAATTACCTATATTAGGATTTCTAAATCGGCTACGTTTTTATTGTTCTATATTCATAAAATTATAACCTATCGAAAAGTGCTAGGCATAAAAATCTACGTGAAATGAGCTTTCAATATGAAACACTCGTTGAAATCCGTCAATCCATTTTCCAGTTATAAAGAATTGATTACCAAATTTGACGTTTAAAGTGTATCGCAAGCCAGATCTCAATTCAAAACTGACATAAACGTCTGAGATATTGATATGACCGGTAAAAACCCATATTATAACGACCAAAAAATTACCACTGAAATGGGACATACTCGATTTTTTGTTTTTTTACAAGATTTGTATTGACCACCTGTAGCATCGATAATATTCATTCACCAAAACTAAATGCAATACAGCCTAAAGTATAAGAAACGCGGTTTTTAACTTCGTTTTAGATATTCAAAAAAGTTAATTTTTAAAAAAGTTACAGCAGTTTGAAATGGGTCTAAAAATTAAATGGTACGATCTTTTTGTTGAGCAGTTTATATTAAAGATCATAAAAAACACTTTTATAGTTATCATAATGTATTAAAAAGAGAGAAAAACTGCAAGTCATGTCTGATATCAATAGGGGTTTCACAGGTGGCCAGTCGGTCGAGAAGTTCGATTCAATCCGTATCCACTCGAGTTAGCTCGGGATCCCGAAACGCAGAGGTAGAAGCTACTTTGATGTGATTAGGCCGGAGAATTATTTAATAATTTTGGTATATTGTTCTAATTATGTTATTAATATATTTTTTTAAATCCTATAGATTTTTCCTCGCTGTTAGAAAATCTTGGAAAATGTCCTGACATTTCCCTGATATTTGTAGCTAAATTCAAATTTCCTAAAATTTCCAGGTTTTCCAGTCGAGCATAAACCCTGATAAAACGCATATTTCAAAAAACTTTAAATACGATTTTTATATTCCAAAACATTTTAAACTATGCTTGTTAGATCGGCTATTTCTAAAATCATTTTGTTCGTTGTTACCTGTATTATACTTACGACTTTCTAATAGGTGAATCGTCATTATTCTTATCCATTTCTAGTAAAAGTCTTAAGTAATAATCACCAATTTTCACTTCCTCAGCTAAACACTGATAATTTAGTTCAAACTCTTGATGATTCCATGCAACTAAAGCATTACCCGCCAATTCTCTATCGCTTGCAAATGTACGAATTTCACTATCTAATGCACTGCGTAGTTCTTCCCTTGTCTAAAACATTTTTTTATTAAAATAAATATAAAAAATAGAGAGTTCCGAAAGTTTTAACTTTTTTCTAAAAACCACTTTAAAAATGATCCAAAAGAATCCAAACACCGACGTACTTTTTGATACATAATATGTTTAAACATAATAAAGGAAAGCAGATGGTAAAGGTTGGATTTTGTAAAAACTTCATAGAAAATTAATTTTAATAAAATTTATTTTGCCCCTTCATATTATTTGCCAAACTAAAGGTTTTATGAAATAATGTTAACAATTTTTTTTTATGCTGAATTTTTATTATTTATTATTTTGCAGCAACCATCAACTTTTTTTCTAGTTTAGAAATTAAAAGAACACCTTAAAAGTTTACATAAAATATATACAGGGTGGCCCACCCCATTCGCCTCGGTTTTTCTACGAGAAATGAAACGAGTTGGAAAAAAACTTTTAGCACGGTCATATGTGGGTCCATGAGGAGCATATTTCAAAATTATTTTGAAAAATACAGGGTGACCCAAAAAGAAATTAAATATCAAAGTTATATTTTTTCTTATGGAACACCCCATATTTTTTATATTTTTAGATACTATAGACCAAATACAGGTAATTTATTGTTATATTTCCTATACCTAAAACTGACCGTTTCTGAGAAATTTAAAAATACAGACCATAATTTAAAAATTGTTTACACCCTGTAACATATAACGAGCTGCTCGTAATTAAATTTATTGCTTAGCTCAAAGTTTAAGTTAACCATCACATAAAAGTTTTACCTTAATATTATACAGAGTGTTGAAAAAAATTGCCTCAAAGTTTGAACACACATTTTATTAAAAAACTTCCTTAAATTAAATGGAACACACTGTATTTAGTGGCCTATTTTGACGCGGAACTAAATTCCCTTTAAAACCATATTAGGGTTTCCTATACCTATCTCTTCTGCTTTTTATGCAAAAGGCGTTTTTATATTTGGCTTATCCTTTATCTTAAAAATGGAACACTCTGTATTGTACTTAAAAAACCTTTTTATTAAGGATCACGTAGATTCGTTAATAGCGCAAGTTTAAATTTTTGAAAATAAGATGTATCTCAAGCAAAATGCAGGCAAAAGTAATATCTCCAATTTATTGTCATTTCCAAAATATTAAAGCATTCTTAAAAATGAGGATCGAAATATAGTAGAAGGCACACCTGTCCTAATTGTTGAGACGAAATATGGTAAATTGCCCTTGTTTCTTAGCAATAATTTTTCATAACAACGTATTATTTAACAGACATAAATTTTACTACTACAGTGACGAAAATCCTAATATTTTTGGAACCTTTGATCACCAGCACAGATGGTCTGTTAACTTGTGGGGTGGAATAATTGGAACACGAGTAGTTTTATTTTACCATAAAGTCTGATACATTTGCTAAGAACAAGGGCAATTTAACATATTTCGTCTGAACAATTAGGACAGGTGTGCCTTCTACTATATTTCGATCCTCATTTTTAAGAATACTTTAATATTTTAGAAATGACAATAAATTGAAGTTATTAGTTTTGCCTGCATATTACTTGAGAGACATTTTATTTTCAAAAATTTAAACTGGTGCTTTTAGCAAATCTACGTGATCCTTAATAAAAAAGGTTTTTTAGTTACAATACAGGGTGTTCCAATTTAAAGATAAAGGATAAGTCAAATATAAAAACGCCTTTTGCATAAAAAGCAGAAGAGATAGGTATGAAACCTAATATGGTTTTTAGGAATTTAGTTCCGCGTCAAAAAACCACTAAATACATGGTGTTCCATTTAACAAGGAAGTTATTAAATAAAATGTGTGTCAAATTTGAGGCAATTTTTTCAACACTCTGTATAATATTAACCCATTTACGGCCAAGGATAGAAATAAAACTTAAAATTTTTAAATTATATATTTTAATTATGCAAACACATTTCAGAAACACATATGTGACGTCAAAAAATAAAAAAATCTGCTACTTTATGAAATAAGTGGTGTTGCGTAAACGCATCAACGGCCTATAATGTTAAGTGATATTGCCGAAAACAGTCTGCGTGTAAATAAATAGTGCAACGCTCACAAATATAAATTGTTTGACTTCTACATACACGACATCTTCTTCGGGAGTCAGTTCTACTGATTACATGTCCAGAGTGATCAACCCTAACTTCACTGGGTGGTTCTAATGGAAGTGGTCTAGCGACAAATTTCTTTGTTTTTAATAAGCGTACGGCGATAAATGATTTAAAATTCAGTTGTGACATTTTATTGTGATTCACCGTGTTGTAGAGTTTCCAGGAATTGACAAAGTACTGTCTATTGTATTAATAAATAGTGGCCACCACCATTTTTTACCCATCACACCGATTCTATAGTTTGCCACGCCATTATCATGCAAATCTACCCCTCCCATGTATTTATTATATGTTGAAATTACAGCTGGTTGTGGAATTGACACTTCTTTTTTCAATTTTCTATCATATCTTTTGGCAGAAGAAAGTGGTTCTACATGATAACGTGTACTAATTGCTTAGGGCAATTTAACATATTTCGTCTGAACAATTAGGACAGGTGTGCCTTCTACTATATTTCGATCCTCATTTTTAAGAATACTTTAATATTTTAGAAATGACAATAAATTGAAGTTATTAGTTTTGCCTGCATATTACTTGAGAGACATGTTATTTTCAAAAATTTAAACTGGTGCTTTTAGCAAATCTACGTGATCCTTAATAAAAAAGGTTTTTTTAGTTACAATACAGGTTGTTCCAATTTAAAGATAAAGGATAAGTCAAATATAAAAACGCCTTTTGCATAAAAAGCAGAAGAGATAGGTATAGGAAACCCTAATAAGGGTTTCAAGGGAATTTAGTTCCGCGTCAAAATAGGCCACTAAATACAGGGTGTTCCATTTAACTTAAGGAAGTTATTAAATAAAATGTGTGTCCAAACTTTGAGGCAATTTTTTTTCAACACTCTGTATAATATTAACCCATTTACGGCCAAGGATAGAAATAAAACTTAAAATTTTTAAATTATATATTTTAATTATGCAAACACATTACAGAAACACATATGTGACGTCAAAAAATAAATAAATCTGCTACTTTATGAAATAAGTGGTGTTGCGTAAACGCATCAACGGCCTATAATGTTAAGTGATATTGCCGAAAACAGTCTGCGTGTAAATAAATAGTGCAACGCTCACAAATATAAATTGTTTGACTTCTACATACACGACATCTTCTTCGGGAGTCAGTTCTACTGATTACATGTCCAGAGTGATCAACCCTAACTTCACTGGGTGGTTCTAATGGAAGTGGTCTAGCGACAAAGTTCTTTGTTTTTAATAAGCGTACGGCGTTAAATGATTTAAAATTCAGTCATTTTATTGTGATTCACCGTGTTGTAGAGTTTCCAGGAATTGACAAGAGTACTGTCTATTGTATTAATAAATAGTGGCCACCACCATTTTTTACCCATCACACCGATTCTATAGTTTGCCACGCCATTATCATGCAAATCTACCCCTCCCATGTATTTATTATATGTTGAAATTACAGCTGGTTGTGGAATTGACACTTCTTTTTTCAATTTCCTATCATATCTCTTGGCAGAAGAAAGTGGTTCTACAAGATAATGGGTACTAATTGCCATGACAATGGAATTATCGTTCCATTTTACTAATGAAATTTGTGTGGATTCATCAAATTGTGAATCATAGGTGCCTCTTTCTTGTTTTGAAATCACTTTACTTGAAACCAAAGGACAATTATTGGTTCTGTTCTCGCGAATCGTTCCTGTAGCAAAAAAACCTTTAGTTTTCAAAAGAGATAAGAGCTTGTAGGACCAAAAAAAAGTTATCCAAAAAGGCGTTATGATTTTGCGGATTTTTCACAATTGACAAAAGTTCAAGAACTACAGTCGCACCAAGTCCAATATCACTTTTATTTTCTGCTGCTCCCGCATAAGGAATGAACTTGTAGAGGTATCCACTCGAAGAACAAATGCACCAAAGCTTAAAACCAAAACGCACAGGCTTGCCTTTTATATACATCTTACAGGAATGGCGTCCAAAATACGGAACCATTTGCTCATCAATAGATAAGTTGAATGAAAAAATGCCAAACTAAGAATTTTTCATTCATTGTATCAAAAAAAGGGCGAAGTTTTGTGTACTTGTCTGCTTTATCCAGATTATTATTATCACTCAAGTGTAGATTTCGCTTTATCGATCTGAACTTATTCCTACTCATGCAGTCCCTGACAATATTCACAGTTTTGTCCTCATCTAAAGACCAATACATATCTGTCTGGGGTAAGCTGTGATATCCAGACAAAATTAGGATCCCAAGAAAATACAGTTCTTCTCGTGATAGATGAAACTCATGTCTGTTATTGTCCTGTGCGTATTTTTCTGAAAACTTGATAATCAAATCCATAACACTTTCGTCGACAAATTTGAAAAAAATATCCAACGGTGATAAACCCTCCAATTCGCCCCTAAGTTCTTGAATGTGTTCCTCTTCTTTGGATAAAGGCAAATTCTGGTGCACGAATGATCCAGATCTCCAAGTCGGTTTGTAACTTACCGTTTTTTTTTTCTAGGATTTTTCGGCGTTTTGTTGCCAAATCTTTTTCGTCAGATTCATCGTAAATGTCGTTTTGAACGGTGTGAATCTCGAAAGTTCCCGCTATATCTCCATTCTGCCTATTTTCGATATTTTCCGGGTCCTCTGAAAAATCTTCCTCGTCTGTGAGTTGATCTACCTCTGGTGGAATGTAGACAGCGTCGACTTGTTCTAAAAATCACTAATTATTGTTGTATGTATAATATTGTATATATAATAAAAAAAGGTACAAGAAATACTTACCAACTTCATCTTCCAGCTCATTTACAACATCCTCTAAGGCCAACTCTAACTCCTTTTGCGTAAGAAATTTTCTCATTTTTTGCAACAAACAACAACTCTTATTACAAGTAACACGCACTCGATTAGATGCAGGCTCAAACTAAATACAATATTGTACGACTAGTCGATTTAGTTATCTGCCCGAGAAAACTTGTCCTGACACGCTGGCGACAGGGTTCACTTATTCGGCCGGTGATGCGTGAACGCAACAGCATAATTTATGACCTATTTAGAAAAAACCTGGTTCAACTAGACCTCGGTTTTCAATTTTATGGTGTTATTTGGAATGTAATTAGTGTTAAAAAAATACAAAACTTTAAAATTAAAAACATTAAATAGGACTATTTGATTTTTAGAAATCTGCGGTCATATATAAGAAAAAATCCGGATTTTTAAAAATTCGTACAAAAAGCAAATGAAAAATTTCTTTAAATTTAATTCTGTCACTTTTGTTCAACCTTGCGTCAATGGTATCAGCCCATATTTCAGGCGAAAAAAGCACTATTTTTTTGTAAATAAATAATTAGTACAGTGTTGCGTATACGCATCACTGGCCATAAATGGGTTAAGGTAAAACTTTTATGTGATAGTTAACTGTAACCTTCAGCTAAGCAATAAATTTAATTACGCGCAGCTCGTTATATGTTACAGGGTGTAAACAATTTTTAAATTATGGTCTGTATTTTTAAATTTCTCAGAAACGGTCAGTTTTAGGTATAGGAAATATAACAATAACTTACCTTTATTTGGTTTAAAGTATCTAAAAATATTAAAAAAGTTAATTATATACTTCACTTTTACCCATATGTATTACCAATTTGTAATAAGTGTGACAAAATATTGATTTCTTGCCTTTTTCTATTTTCAAATTTAAATTTTAAGGTTAAAATAAAATTAATTCTGTTGTTACTAAGAATTAAACGAAATCCTTTTTATTAAAAAAATTGCGCCCCTTTTAAAACAAACCAAAGAAGGTGTCTCATTAAAAAATGTTAATTTCAATTGTTATCATTTTTTAGAGCTCTTCAGTACTCAACGGGAAAAAATAAAATGGCTTCTTTGAACTACAGTCTAAAGTGAGAATATATCAAAATATAGCCATACCAAGCATAAACTTGCCCGCATTGTTTTTGATTTTCTTACTTTGAATTATGTAATATGTGTTAATTACAAAGAAATTAACTGCAATTTGCTGTTTTAAAAAATATTCTTTTAGAGACACTATTTTTAGGGCCTTCCTGGAGGTAGGCTAACTCAAAGCTACCTAACCTTAATGTAAACACTAACAGTTAAAACATTCTTTATTTTTTTGCAGGTATAAATAAAAAAGTGCAATTAATTTTTTTCAAATTTAACCCATTTACTGAAAATGAAGCTACGTGATAAAATGTCAGTTTTTATACGTGAATATTATAGAAACAGTGCTGCTTTAAAAATGTATTGTTATACATAATTATAAAATAAGAATGTAATTTAGCCCAAATAAGTTTTGCGTTAGTTTTTTTATTAAAATATATTTTTTTATTAATTATTTTAGTAAATTATAATAATTACTTTAAAAACCAACATCAGTATAAAATATAAACTAAATAGTAGTCCTAATACCAACCTTGTGATTCCAAATTAAATTTGGTAGAGCATGATCTTGATTAAAATTCCAATAAAAAAGTGCCCAATTGCTTTCGGCCTTGACCCTTTCTCTTCTTTTTCTTAAAACTATAGGACGTTCCTTTATTTTTTCCTCACGTTTGACACTAATCCCGATTTTGGATCCCCAGTGCTGTAAAGCCAAATTTGTATAGTGCTCAACGTGTTTTTCAACATTTTTAATCTGTCTCTCCACTGTTATCCAGTTGGGATTTCTTTTCGTTTTTGAACTGTGGTCTTGGGCAATTTTTAAATTATCTCTGTGGTTTAAAAGTTCCTGTTCTTTCGCGCTGTCTGGTACCTTATCTTGCGAATCGAGAAAAGCTATAAGGCCAGTAGGCTAAAACAAAAAAAAAACATTTAAAGTAAGCAATCTAAAACTAGACAAATTTTGCGCCAGTCCCATTATCAATATTGAAATACCCAAATATTTGATTACTGCATTTTACGGTGTCATCTTATAGACAACGCGGTAGTGTAATGTTATCCACAGAGGCTTTAGTATTAGACCTCGAGCCGAGAGGGTTTTTGCATGTATCATAGGCCCCACGCCGAGGCTTTGGGGGCTGATAGACAACGTTATTCCCCACTTTGAATTCCCGGTATGGCATCCCTAAAGTGTAGCTTTTAGGAGGGGTGAATTTTCAAACGTGTAAGTAATATCCATGCCCTTGGATCATAGGCCCCACTTTGATTATTGATTTATGTCGTCAAGAAGGTCGCCAAAGTCTGCAAACATGTCATTTTAGCAATGAATATATATATATATATATATATATATATATATATATATATATATATATATATATATATATATATATATATATATATATAGTGAAACCTCTCCTTGCGGACACCTCTATTAAGCGGACACCTCCTTTATACGGACAACTTCTCTGGAACCAAACTGTTGCCTAATTTTTTCCATGTAAAACTAACTCCCATAACCGGACGCTCTAATAACCGGACACGGACAATTTTTGGTTAAAAGAAAATTGATACCCCCCTTAACCGGACGCGAACCTCTAACAACAGGACTGTATGTAGTAAAATACATAATTTTGCATATCTATTGGCATGTTGGCGACACTGTACTATAAACCGGCCAGGGAAT
>JAHBCN010000431.1:188204-193204 GCA_019359885.1 Listronotus oregonensis | reverse complement strand
CTCGTTCATTGCTTGCGGGCATCCCCAAATAATTTTTTTTTTCGGATATTTACAACAAAATGTGTATCGGCAGAGTTTTGAAAGAGCTAGAAACCTTGTTGAAATAAGGGAAAAAAATAATTCAACTTTCTGGTCAAATTACACCTGAACGGCTCAAATATGAGGACAACATCTCTACAATAGGTTTGGGTATTGTTGCAAAAAGTGGTGGATTATTCAAACCCTTATTAAAATAAGTTTTAGTTCTTTAGAGTTATTTTTTATTTTCTGTTTTAAAATTATCGTTGTGTTTATTATTGGAATTTTCTTTTTATTTATTTTTTAGATTTTTTTTTAAGCCAATGTGATAAAAAGACAAGCAAAAATCTTTTTTAAATTTTGTGATAATTTTTCAACAAATTATTTTAAAAATTCTCATTTTGTGATTCAACGTACACCCATCCGATCTCGTTTTAATACGGTCGAAAATGTCCAAAACTATTTGATTTTGTATCAAATCGAACCAAAAGCGCGGAGTAGGGTACAGTCGAACAGTTAAATTAATTCTAGTTCATCGCGACGTTATATTGAAACGTACACTGGTAGATTGGATTTTCAGATGGCTAAAAATTAACATTGAATTCCCTATTATGCGCGATTAATTTTCCAATACTGGATATATATATATATATATATATATATATATATATATATATATATATATATATATATATATATATATATATATATATATATATATATATATATATATATATATATATATATATATATAAATATATATATATATATTAAATAACGTCAGAAAAAAATAAAAACGAAATTGGAAAATTTCGGTTTTTCCGGATATCTCCGAAAGTACTCGAAATTTTGCAACTTTTTAAAGTGGACATGGTTAGTTACGCAAATATACAACTTTGCTATAATTTAACCGACTTCGTATCTCTTACGGTTTCCGCGATCCCCATGCACTCGAATCTGTGGCACCCTGTATATATAAGGTTTTGAAGAGAAAAAACTTTTTTATTTTTGATTTTATCGAAAAAAGATACTCTTTTAACATATTTTATACGCGGTGTTCAGAAAATTAAAAAAAACTTAAAATGGTACAAGAGTAAAGTGCATTTATTTGAGAAGATACGGAAATAAGTTAAAAGGAAAAATTGTTTAAAAGTAATAGATAGTTCCTAATACCAATTTTCGAAAAAATCGGCCTACTTTTATTGATTCGTGATAAAAATTATTTTAATATCAGTAACTAACTAATTCCAAATTAACAACTCATTTTTGTACTAGTAGGCGTTGATAGTGACAAGCTTTATTGACACTTCGCTTTTATAATTCATTAGCCGTAGTATCGTCAGCTTTAAATGCTTACTTTACAGCAAAAAATTTGATAAAATTAATAATAAAAATTTAAATTGATATTAAAATAAATTTAATTACAAATAAATAAAAGTAGGCCGATTTTTTCGAAAATTGCTATTAGAGACAACCTTTTAATTTTAAACAACTTTCCCAAGAAACTTATTTCCATATCTTCTCAAATAAATGCACTTTACTCTTGTACCATTTTAAGTTTTTTCAATTTTCTTAACACCGCGTATAAAATATGTTAAATGTTTCTATCCCAAATTTACTTTAAGAAGTAGCTTTTTTCGATAAAATAAAAAATAAAAAAGCTTTTCCTCTTCAACACCATTTCCGTGGATATATATATATATATATATATATATATATATATATATATATATATATATATATATATATATATATATATATATATATACAGGGTAAGTCTGTGAGTGGGACCCCCATTTATTGCTTTAAATATTCAAATTGGAAAAAATGTTTAATACAAAATAATATGGTTTTGCTGCTCTATATTTTGCGAACAACGTTATGTATACAGGGTGTATCATAAAGACCGTACAAGACAAAGTTATTTTTAAATGACTCCCTATATTTTTTGTTACATTTTCGATATCTACATAAAATTCTAGATATTTTTTATCTAACATATCATATCCCTATATTCAATTGTTTACGAGATATTCTCATTTAAATACGAATCTAGAATGAAAAAATCCGCTCATCTCTCAATGTTGTTTTACGTTTCTATGGTTTTAGTAGAGTGACAAAACACCCATAGTAATAATTAATAGGTAATTAGATATCACATGATGAGTAGAAATAGGTAAAACCTTAAACAAGAAAAAAACGATTAAAACAATTTTTTTTCAGATTAATAAAACTTCAAATGACATTTTATTAATCTCTATAAGCATAAATGGTTCTATCACTCTCAAAAAACCCTGAAACCATAGAAACGTTAAACAACATTAAAAAATGAGCGGATTTTCCCTTCTAAATTTGTATTTAAATGCGAATATCTCGTAAACAGTTGAACATACGGATATGATATGTTGAATAAAAAATATCTAAATTTTATGCAGAAAACAAAAATGTAACAAAAATATAGGAGTCATTGAAAAAAATGAACTTTGTTCTTGTACGGACTTTTTGATACACCCTGTATACATAACGTTGTTTCAAAATATAGAGCAGCAAAACCAAAATATTTTTGATAAACATTTTCCCAATTTCAATATTGAAAGCAATAAACGGGGTCCCCTTCTAGACTTACCCTGTATATATATATATATATATATATATATATATATATATATATATATATATATATATATATATATATATATATATATATATATATATATATATATATATATATATATATATATATAACAGTAGTCGAAGGTGGGTTTATTGCTTTCAATATTGAAATTGGGAAAAAATGTTTTTATACAAAAATATTTTGGTTTTTGCTGCTCTATATTTTGCAAACAACGTTATTTACAGGGTGTATCAAAAGTCCGTACAGAGCAAAGTTCATTTTTTCAATACTCCCATATTTTTGTTCATTTTGTTTTTATAAAATCTAGATATTTTATTCAGCATATCATTCGTATGTTCTATGTTTACGAGATATTCCTTTATACAAATTTGAAGGAAAAATGCTCATTTTTATGTTTTTAACGTTTCTATGGTTTCAGCGGTTTTAGCATAGTAACATTTATCTATAGAATAATAAAAATGTCATATTATTAGTTTATTAATCTGAAAAAAATTGTTTTCGTTTTCTTGTTTAGGACTACCTATTTCTATCATCATGTGAATCTAATTACCTATTATATTACATGGGTGTTTTGTCTACTAAAACATAGAAACATAAAACATTGAGAATGAGCGTTTTTCATTCTAGGAACTGTTTAAATGAGAATATAAATTAGGCAATTGAATATAAGGATATGATATGTTAGATAAATATAGAATTTTATGAGATATGAAAATGTAACAAAAAATATGAGGAGTCATTTAAAAATTTTTGTCCTTGACGCTAGCCCTTATACATCGTTGTTCGCAAAATAAACAGCAAAAACCATATTTTTTGTATTAACATTTTTTTCTGAATATTTAAAAACGTAAATGGTCCACTTAGACTTACCCTGTATATATATATATATATATATATATATTTTATATATATATATATATATATATATATATATATATATATATATATATATATATATATATATATATATATATATATATATATATATATATATATATATATATATATATATATATATATATATATATATATCCACGGAAATGGTGTTGAAGAGGAAAGCTTTTATTTTTTTTTATCAGAAAAGCACTCTTAAGTAAATTTGAGATAAAGCTATTTAACATATTTTATACGCAGTGTTAAGAAAATTGAAAAACTAAAATGGTACAAGTAAAGTGCATTTATTTGAGAAGATATGGAAATAAATTTCTTGGAAAGATTATTTAAAATTAAAGGTTGTCTCTAATAGCAATTTTCGAAAAATCTACTTTTATTTATTTGTAATTAAATTTATTTTAATATCAATTTAAATTTTTATTAATTTTATCAAAGCTGTAAAAGTGCATTTAAAGTGACGATACTACGGCTAATAAATAAAGAAGTGTCAATAAACTTGTATATCAACCTACTAGCAAAATGAGTTGTTGACGGAATTAGTTGTTGATATTAAAATAATTTTATCACGAAATCAATAAAAAGTGAGCCATTTTCAAAATTTTATTAGAGAACTATCTTACTTTAAACAATTTTCCTTTCTTATTTCCGTATCTTCTAAATAAATGCACTTTACCTTGTACCATTTAAGTTTTTAATTTTCTGAACACCGCGTATAAAATATGTTAAAGAGTATCTTTTGATAAAATCAAAAATAAAAAAGTTTTTTCTCTTCAAAACCTATATATACAGGGTGCCACAGATTCAGTGCATGGATCAAAAAGAACAGTCGGTTAAATTAACAAAGTTATATTTGTAACACCATTCCCTTTAAAAGTTGCAAAATTTCGAGTACTTCGAGAATATCGGAAAAACCAAATTTTCAATTTTTTTATTTTTCTGACGTTTTAAAGAGATACGGAAAAACAAAAGATACTTTCTCATGGCCACTTTTTAAGCTCTACAAAACAGCTTTGAGAGATTTTCCGCACGACGTTTCGTTTAACCATCATTAACTTAATTTTTTTAAATACGGACCTGGGTTTTTTTTAACCCCTTATTATCCCAATTACAAAAATGTATAACACTTAATATTTATTAACAAATATGGAACGCCCCTATAAGAAATGATGTGCGTTCCTTGTCTAACTCATTGTCTCTAATGAAAAATATGTTTATTTAACAAAAAATATTAAGTGTTATACATCATTGTAATTGGAATTATAACTGCTTCAAAAAAATGCAATAAACAATTGAGTGTCGTATTTAATAAAATAAAGTTGATGATTGTTTAACGAAAACAAAACGTCTTACGGAAAATCTCTCACTACTTTTTGTAAAGCTAAAAAGTGACTGAAAAGTGTCTTTTTTTTTCCATATCTTTTAAATAACGTTAAAAAAGTAAAAAAGAATTAAA